>OX608080.1:43271396-43868032 GCA_951509765.1 Sphenella marginata
ATACCGAAACATACAAAACATGCACTTGACAGACATATAAACTTGTTTCACAGCAAGATACTTAGCTTACTTATAAAATTTAAACATGAAATTCTAAAAGACAAAACTAGTCGAATGATATATACAAAGAAGACACTAAGCCAAAATTTGCAAAAGGAGGACGCCACAGCTTTATTTGAGAGTGAACAACAACTTACACACACGAGGGATACAAAATGGAAAAACGCGCAAAATGCAAAGCTCGAAAAGCTAAGAACTGAGAGAAATAGAAAAATATTGGCAACCAACAACAACAAGCATTGGTTGGTAAACAAAACAAATATAAATTTTCCACCTGACGTTGAAGCGCTACTAGCAAAAGGCCCAAAGTTTGCTCTGCCAATATCTAAAGAGAAATTTCCTCTCTTCAAATGTATAGCGGATGGGGAAGAGTTGGTTCAGACAGTAGAAAACAAAGAAGAACTAGTAAGGAAGTCTAAGTTCGGGTGTAACCGAACATTAAATACCTAGTAGTGATCTGTTTTGGTATACTAATTTACTCAGGTCTATTTTAATACATACCTGAAAATTTGTCATAAAGGCAACTGATTGTTTTCGATAAAAACATTTCTATTGTAAGTGGTAAATTAAATTATCACTAAATAACAAAATATAAATAGCATTCCCCATGTTCATGAAAGGTATGAAAATAAAAAAAAGGCAGTATGGTGTTAACTACTTGTCCGTATATTTTGCGTGTTTGCTATCCGATTTGCGTAATTTTTGGCAGGAGTATACTACATACTATTGGGAAGCATCTCACTAACTTTCATTGAAATACCTTTTTGAAACTCCAAGCAATCGCTTTTGAAAATAGCAGAGCTTTTATGCTAAAAAGTGGGCGGCGCCACGCCTACTTCACCAAAAACCACAAAATTTTTATACAGTTTAGTTTTGCTTAAAAAGCTTATTACGTGTGTAAAATCTTATTTATATAACTTATACAATTATGGAAATATCGCGATTTTAATTTTACGAAGAAATTTTTTAGAACTGTGTTCAAAAAGTGGGCGTGTCCGTTCACCAATTTTGTTCATTTTAACAGCAAAGAGTTAGATTTATATGTTCAACACTTTCTCTAAATATCGTTTCAATAAGTCAATTTTTACCGGAGTTATGGCATGGAAAGTTTTGTGGAATAGTCCCCCATAAAGGGGCGGGGCCACGCCCATTTTCCAAAAATTTTGTGCATTCGACTTTCTTTGCCCACGAACACTTTAGAGGTGAAATAGAAATGATATACAGCTAGTTTAAGCAAAGTTATAGCATATTCAATATATCTATGATCCTTTTCAAAATCTTTCGTATAAAATTGGACGTGGACCTAACCCGATTTCGATAATTTTTTTTCCAAATATTGCCTGTATTAATATAAATATGTGTGCTGAATTTTACTTTGCTATCTTGAGCGGTTTTTGATTTATGATTAATAATATTTCCAAATTTGACTTAATCAAAAGTGGGCGGTACCACGCCCCATTTTAAAAAATTTCTTCAAAAATGTATTTCTTGCCTTAACACTAAAGCACACACCAAATATTATCCTTATAGGTGTATTATGTACTGAATAATCAGTCTTTTTGTATTTTCGAAAATATTATATATATAGAAAGTGGGCGTGGCTTTTAACCGATTTTGCCTATTTTCAATAGCGCTCCGAGATAAGTGAAAAGGAACCTGCATACCAAATTTCATTGAGATATCTCAAGATTTACTCAAGTTATCGTGTTCACAGACGGACGGACGGACAGACGGACGGACGGACGGACGGACGGACATGGCCCAATCAATTTCTCTTTTCCTCCTGAACATTTTGATATATATAAGTCAATATCTATCTCGATTCGTTTATGCCGTTACATACTACCGTTAGGCGAATGAAGTTAATATACCTTGTGTGCGAAGCACTACTAGGTATAACAAGAATCCGCGAGAACAAAAATGTCGTTATTAATAAAGGATTCGATGGCAAAGCAGAAAGGTAACACAACAGATCTTGCCATAAGCGATACAGTGGAACGAACGCGACACTTTCTCAATAAAAATAAACATATTGTGATTTTAAATGCCGACAAGGGAAATGTCACTGTCGCATTGGAGAAAAAGGACTACGAATCGAAAATGAATGACATATTGAATGATCCGTCAACGTATAGAATACTACGACAAGACCCTACGCTAAGACTATAAACGAAAAATAATCAATTGACGGATAAACTATATAAGTTAGGTCTTGTGACTAAAGCCGAAAAATATAAAATGACCATGCACACAGCCCTCCCACCGCGAATATATGGGTTACCCAAAATCCACAAAGAAAATATGCCCTTAAGACCAATTAGTTCTATGATTAACGCCCCGTCCTATTATTTGTGTAAGTACTTGACCAACATTTTAAAACACCTGACTACGAAATCTATGTTTAATGTCAAAAGTGCAATAGAATTTAAGGACAAAGTCAATGACACCTATATATGTGATGATGAACGTCTTGTATCGTTTGATGTAGTATCGCTTTTTCCAAGTATTCCAACAGACTTGGCTATACAGGTAATACGGACCAAGTGGGATGAGATTAAGGAACATACGAATATCCCGAAAAATATTTTTATGGAAATCGTTCAATTTTGTATATGCGAAAACAGATACTTTAAATACGAGGAACAACTATACACGCAACTAAAGGGACTTCCGATGGGTTCTCCGGCATCGCCGATAGTAGCCGACATCATTATGGACGAAATTTTAAATAAAGTATCGACAAACACAAGATTACTTAGTAAATATGTAGATGATGTGTTTGCAATAGTGAGAGAGGATAAACTAGATGAAACCCTAGGAATACTAAATTCATATCACAAAGATATTCAATTTACCATGGAGCTGGAAAAAGACGACAGATTGCCCTTCTTAGACTCCTTAGTGCGCAAATTAGACAATAAAATAAAGCTAGATTGGTATCAAAAGCCTACATCCTCAGGGCGTATTATCAACTATTTATCTAAACACCCGAAAAATATGATAATTAACACGGCAAAAAACTTTATCGGCAGAGTTTTAGACACCAGCGACGCAGTATTTCACCCGGAAAATAAAAAGCGAATAGAATATATCCTTAGGACGAACGACTTTCCATCCGGCGTTATAAAAAATCTTATAAACAAATACAGCAACGGCGAAAACAAGAAAAATAACGACAAAAAACCGCAAATATACAAATCGGTAGTGTATATACCTGGTTTTTCCGAGAGATTACAAGGCTCGAATATATATGATAAAGATCGCGTAGGAATAGCACACAAGCCGACGTACACAAACAATATATTTTTTAGCAAAATGAAAAGCAAAGTAACAATGTTGGACCAAAACAATATTATATACAAAATACCATGTGCGGGCGATGGAGACAAAAAATGCAACAAAGAATATGTTGGCACAACGAAAAATAAACTTAAAACTAGAATAGCAGGACATAAATCGGACATAAAATGTTTAAAGACAAATAACACACTGAAAACAGCACTCGCGGCCCACTGTGCTGAGAGCGGACATAAACCGAACTTTGACGCTGTGAGCATACTACAGCAAGAACAACATTACAACAAACGCTTTACACTAGAGATGCTTCACATCATAGACACGAAAGAGAATAAGAGACTAAACTACAAGAAAGACTCTGAGACATGTGCACACATATACAGACATTTACTGGGCTGTCGAAAATCAGTTCAAAACAACATCTCGAACTGAATAGATGTGTCTTACATCAAATATAATGTATGTATGTTTGCTGTAGAATTATCTGTGATACATATATGTAAAAAAAAAAAAAATTCATTATAAATTGTTGTTGTAGCCCCTGATGACGATCTCCGTGGGAGAATGAAATATATTGGGAAAAATTTGAAAAACAACGTGTTTCATTACACCTGACCTAGAGCCAGCTATAATAATTTAATTACAAACAAAAAGGTCGCAAAAGAAAATTGATATTTGCTAAAAAATGGAAAGTAAAATTTTTGAATTAATTTATATTTTTCTTTTCAATTTCTATTAATTGTATGCTAAAAATTTTCATGAAATCTTGTTTTAGTGTTCATCGTACTATCTGGAACTATAATGACTGGCATATATTTTATTGTCTCTCTAAACCGTATTGCACACAAAATAGTGCCAACTGTGTAAATTCTTCGCTTTCCAACCCCAATGAATCTTGTTGGTATTTTCTCAAACGATAATTTAATATGCGGCGGAACTAAGGATTTACGAATCAAACTAATAAGGCTACCGGAATCAAAGGGAGGAAAAATATTCATAAAGCGTGTGAGTCTAATTCGATTTAATTTGCAAAAGGCCACACTTACCCCTTGTTTAAAGTTTACATAGTCATCATCATCAAGGATGTTTTCGGTTACTCCCCCAACAACAGCAGTTCTCGTTTTCTTTTAAGGACAATTGTTATGAATATGCCCCCTCTGATGGCATATGAAGCATGATCCTGCAGGTCTCGGTATTTTTGCTTTGGTTGCTGTTATTTGGAATGCCATCAATAATTATATCCACCAGCTCTGCTTCTTCAATATTAGTTTTGGATGCAATGGATTGCATAGCAACTACATAGCTGATGCAAGACTCGGAACTCTTCAGCTTGCGGGCACGCAGTTGACGATTAACCTCCTGCCTGGTGATTATGCGCTGGAACATTCCACGCAATAATGATTTTAGTTCAGCATAATTTGCCAGATCATGGTTAAAAACACATTCTTTGGCCGTTCCAGACAAACAGCACCGTAAGCCTAAGCACTTGATTCGGTCATTATAACTTTTCGCCTCTATGTAATCTTCGAATTGCAGAAGCCACTTGTTTACGTCGTAATGGTTATCGCCCCTGGATTTGGGAACGGCCGCATCCAGTTCTTCAAGATTTATATGTTTTCTACCGTACACTTGGTGTCCCTTCTCCAAATACTCCAGGCGGCTTTGAAGGTCAATCATCTCACGTGGTAATTTCAACACCCGGATTTGTTCCTCTAGCTTCTCAGACTCACCCGTGGCACAGAACCGACCAACACCCACTTGTGAAACGGCCGATTGCGCCGTATCATTGTAAGACCACACCTACATGATGTGGACCTTGATATATTTATCAGACTTTTATTTAAGATGCCACACCAGGTAGCGGATTAATGATTTCTTTATTTACCTTTTACGTCCTTACTTGTTCAAGATCAAAACCGGAAGAGAGCTACAGCTGTTAAAACCACGTAATGGCTGAACATATCATATTACAGAGTGCGTTAATAATAAATGAAACACAGAGTGTTTCGTGTGACTTAACAAGCTAATATTATTAATAGAGGTGTTCACAGTGAATAATCTTTCACAATACCCAACTCTGGGTTTATGAAAGAAACTAGTGATACTGAGATATCAGGTATTTAACAAACACTTGATGATATGAAATTTCCCAGGTCTGACGGAATTCGACATAAAGATATTGAAATGCTTGCACCTATGTATATTAGTCCCTATAATATCGAAGCTCATTAACCTCAGCATAACCTAATTCAAAGTACCTAAAGCCCTAAAGTTATCAGTGGTAAAACCCATTTTTAAAGCCGATGTTAAGTCTGATAACTACCGGCCTATAGCTATACTACCGGTTATTGAATAAATCATGGAAGAAGTAATTGTAAACAAGCTAACACAGTTATCGACCAAAGGCAATGGAAAATTGAGGAAAAAGCTATCACGTCCTTTCTTTATTTATAGACTTATATTTATAGTCCTACTAGTGAACATGAAAGGGGAAAAACTAATCCATAAATATGAAAACCAAACTTTTCTGCAGCCAATTAAAGTGCATTTGTTTATTTTTTGTAATTATTACGGTAGTGTTATCACCTGTCAAAACATTCTACAGTTTGTTGCCGAGGTGATTCTCCATCAAAAGTCTCTTAATAGTTTTTCTTGTAAGTGCTATAGTTTTCCTGCGATAATCACTTTTTCCTAGTGTAATATTATAAAAATATGCAAACAAGTAGTTTTTTGTGTTACATTTTGTATGAAACAAAAAACTTTTTTTAACTAAAAAGAATTTTTTTCTCGGACTCCGGTAGAATTTTAAATCACTATTATTACTACTAATGTTATTATTATCACTATTACTATTATTTTTATTATTATTGTTATTATTATTAAGCGTGTTCAAAAACAGAAACCCAGAACTGTACAAAATTCTGCATGTAAATGCAACAACAAAGCTCTCATCCCCCCTGCGGGCTGGGGTTAAAATATGCCCGCGGTAGGCATACCGGTCGTAAGAGGCGACTAATATGCACAAAGGTAATAATGTGCAATTTGACGGTTGATCTACGGACATGATGCCTCTCACCTCTCATTACCCATCTTCTCTTTCCTTTCGGAAGGAGGGATGACATGATCTAGAAGTTTGCACTGGTCAAAACAAATCGCTACCACGGCAGTTGAGCAGTACCGGCCAAGGACTGTTAATTCGACAACACTCCCCAAAACCTTCGGAGAGTGATTTTGTTGCTACAACAACAATAACAACAAAGCTGTCATCCTGATATTTTTGTGGATCAATTTCGGATCCGTATAGTAGTTCTGTTCGTTTTGTTTTGTGTAGTAGATTTTTTTACAGCCAACCCTTATTTGCTTAGTAGCACAAACATGCATATGTATACACTCTAATTTACACAAACAACTCTCATGTAGCTGACCCAAATCTTTCCGGTTAAATTATGACCGTGATACGACCCAGGTCAGCTAACTGGCACGCAGCTAATATTATTGTTATTACTACCATTATTATTATCACTGCTAAGTGTAATCGATTGGAACTTTTACCATCGTATTATCAGACTTTCACGCCCCACCAGTTTCTGAGATATCGACTGATATATAGACCCAGAATGTGTTTAGTACAGTATGGGTATCACATGAAAGGTAATGATGAGTAATGCAGGTGAAAATGCGTCTTTTGACACCTTCCCCCATAATTTTGGACGTGTTTTGGCAGTTGAATGCTAAAGGAAACAAATACCAAAAATTTTATTATAGTGTAGTAATAATAATAATATCTTAACTAGAACTAAAATATAAATAAATACAAAGTGTTGGATTTTGGACATAAACTGTGGGATTATTTAGAACAACAATTACATTCAGTGAGTAATCGTCTATCTATAGACAAGAGACGCAATCATAGCACTTCCCTTATGAGTATCCACTTTCAAAAGACCAGAAATAATGGGCATAACTAACAATGGGACGTTTAAATATTCCCGTTGATGTTTTTACCGAGATTACTCTTACAAGTTCATCCCTACCTGGATATGCTTCTACAACTCTACCTATACTCCATTCGCTTGGTGACAGTATATCATCCTTTAGAAGTACAATGTCACCGCATTCGAAATTTTTGAGTCTTTAACTTCACTTTGGGCGTTGTCGTAGCTGACTTATATAATCTAATGACCATTTTTTCCTAAATTGGTTTTTGTAGATATTACCAACGGGTTAAAATAGTCACTTTGGATTGAGTGTAATCAATGTCTGGCACGGAGGCCATTGATCTAAGAATTAAAAAATGCCCTGGTGTAAGGGGATTTGTATGACTGTGAATTTAAAAAACGCTATTTTCGTTATAAGACCTTGTATGTTTCTTCAAATGTTATAGTAGCATCACATAAAACTCTCTTGATGCTTGGTACTCTTAACCCCTGCTTCCCACATTCCTCCGAAGAGGGGACCAGTATGGGAGTATGAAATGCAATTGAATTTGCTATTGGTTTATTCCTGAAGCGCATACATGGCGTACAATTGTATATGCATTGTTTGCTGAGTCGGGCTACGGCTGCAATTGTCGATTATTTGCATGTAGATACATATTATGATAACATCTCACTATTAAATGTGTTAATAAACTGTCTTTATTAAGAATTATAGGGTTCTTCTTATCAAAAGTAATGTTTGAGTTTTCTATCCTACATATAAATTCAATGAACTCCCCAGTTGATACGTTTCATTTAATGATGACATAGATAAGTTCATAAATTCAAGGTAGCATTCTAGACTATGGTTCAATGCCTAATATTTACCAGATTTTGTCGAGTGGGGTGTCAAAAACGCGTCTTGACCCCAGCATCAAGAATCCGAATGCGGATTAATATCTTATTTCGTTTGAGGGATATTTGCCAACAAAATTGCGAATTTTCACGTGGTTGTTGTAATTTGACATTGAGGGCGCTCCGACGACTCCAGAAAGTATTCTGCGCGGAAATACTTTGAATGTCGTAGCCGGTGTTGGATCGGCTAAGGGTTATTTTTTTAGCGCGCAGCCGAAGACTGCCAACGCCGAAAGGAATTCTGCGCATAAATACCACGGATCAGGCCCTCGATTTTTGACTGATGTAGGGCAATTTGGTTTTTTGCCGATAACTTTTCACATAAATAAAAATTTTAATTTCCGCATTCGGATTATTGATGCAGGGGTCAAAACGAGTCTTTTTACACCCCACTCGGCAAAATCCGATAAGTAGCAGGCATTGAACCGTAGTCTGGAACGGTACCAAATTCAATAACAAAAACAGGAAGCCAAAAAACGACTTCCTGTCCAATTACGAAATAATCCAAAGCTACCACGTCATATATTTTAAGCTCTTCACTTTCACAGTGAGTTTGTATGTTAAAAGTTTTGGTGTATTTGTAAGTACCCTGAGGAAAGTGCGATTAACTCAGCACAAACCTTAAGTTAGACCACATGACGGCAGAACTAGTTCTAGCTCAAGTAATGTATTGGAATGATAGTTGTTGTCCAATTACACTGGATCACAAATTCCAACTTTTTTTCTGCACCAGAGACGCCATAGTGAAATTCCTATGTAAAATCACCTCCTAATTCGGAAAATCAAAGTTATTTTTACTTGAATGGTGCCGTTTTTGAGATATTTACGATTTACCGTTATTTCAAAAAACAAAAAAGATGGCTCCACTTAATCGTGTATATCTCAAGAACAAATTGAGCTATTCGAAAACGGTTTGAAAAATTTGAAAGCTTATAAAATTTACTATAATCAGTACATACAACACGGATTTTTAAATTTTTTTTTGTAAAAATATAAAAAAATTTGTACTTTGCGAGGAAGCATCTCGAAAACTTTTTGTTTTTTTGCAGATATTTTTTCCCCCCTCTAAGCTCAAAAAAAACAAGCTATCAGTGAACAAAATCGATGAACTAATACAAAAGTTATAAGCATTCAAGTAAATATATCCATTTAATGCTTAAGTACCCTACTGGTACATATGTGTTAGTATTCGCATATCAGTTAGTTAGCAGGTAGATTTTCGAAAAGTTATTAGATACAAAAAGCTGTTAGTCTCGTTTTCTCAAACCTAGGTACATTTTAAACAAGAGCATATTTTTGAGGCAGGTAGTGTTTTCTTTGTAGAACTAGGGAACCTTTTTGTTTAGGTAGGCTTGAATTTTTACTGGATCTAAGTATAAATAAGAGTACATGCGCCTTGTTCCTTCATAGTATATTCAAGGCTCGCCGGATACTGTTCAGTTTATAATTGCAGTTTATAACCCGTCATTTACTTAAAAATAAAAAATGAATAAAAGGGCGCGAGAGTTTGAGTGTACAAATGATCCAGATATGTTCTGTTTCATCTGCGGTCAATTTATTGTTAAAAGTATGAGACGTGTGTTTTCAAATCCTTTGAAAGTTACATACTATAAGTGTTTTGGAATTGAGCCTAAAAACCATGTACACCTAACACTGTGTGCACCACATGCCGAGTCGAATTGATTTCTTCGGAAACCGGAACAAAGAGGTACGTTGTAAAAATTAGGAATTTGTTCCCTTTAAATGCATAGCTGACTAATTTCTGAAACTATCTATTTAGGCGACGTGTGAAATTTATTACACCAATGAAGTGGAGGGAACCAACTTGCCATTCAACGGACTGCTTTATTTGTACTACAAAAGTACTTGGGGTTGGAAAGTCCAGAAAAGTAACCTATGCGAGCGTATCTACAGTGTCATTACCAGAACTAATTTCAACAGAAGCGACATTGCCAGAATTAAATTTAACTTTAGTTCCGGCTCCAGTTTCATTGTCAACAGTAGTATCTGATTACGCGGCATCATGTTGTACTGAATTTCAAACGGAAAACGAAAGAAATTCTTCGTCACAAGCACAACTCAATGATTGGATAAGGGATTTGGAATTGTCAAAGGAAAAGGCTGAACTACACGCCTTTCGAAATCAACAATTTAAATTTGTTTCATCCGATGTTAAGGTAACATATTATAGAACTCGTCACGAAGAATTTTCCAAGTACTATACGAAGGAGGACAGTGTTTGTTACTGCAAAGACATTGCTGGTCTATTCAAACAATTTGGTGAACCATATGATTCAAAAGAGTGGCGATTGTTCATAGACGGCAATAAATTAAGTTTAAAGGCCGTATTATTGCATATTGGCAACCAAAAGCCATCTAACCCGATCGCGCATGCAGTAAATACGAAGGAAACATATGAGATAATGCAAAAATTGCTCAAGTTAATCAAATACGAAGAATATGATTGGAAAATATGTGCCGATCTTAAAGTCGTTGGAATGCTATGTGGTCTACAAAGTGGATACACAAAATACTGTTGCTTTCTATGCAAATGGGATAGCCGAGCTCGTCAAGACCACTACATCATAAAGGATTGGCCAGAACGAATCGAGTTTCAAGTTGGGGTAGATAACATAAAATACTCTCCACTTATAAAGAAGGAAAAAATAATTCTACCTCCGCTCCACATCAAGCTCGGCCTTATCAAAAACTTTGTGAAGGCTTTGGACAAAGAAGGCGAAGCTTTTCATCATTTGAAGACAATCTTCCCAGAGATTTCAGAAGCAAAAATAAAGGAAGGCATTTTTGTGGGACCGCAAATAAGGAAAATGATGACCAATAACCATTTCCAAGAACTATTTTCACCAGTGGAGGCAGCAGCGTGGGATTCTTTTGAAAAGGTCGTTACTTCTTTTTTAGGCAAACACAAAAGTCCTAACTACGAGATGATAGTGAACGACTTAATCAAAAACTATGCTGAAATGGGTAAATAAAAAAACATATTATAATAAATTATATATTACATAAATTCACATGAGAATATACATATAGCCATAAATCTGAATTCATCGTCCAGTTCCGAACAAACAAAAACGGGAAAAATATCAACAAAAAATTTGTTCTGAATTGAAAGATAAATCCACCCTAAGAAAATTATATACTAATGTGTCACTAATTTACTTTTTTATTTTCTTTCAGGAGTAAATATGTCTTTAAAAATTCATTTCTTACACTCCCACTAAACATTTTTCCAGCAAAAGCTTGGCGACGAAAGTGGCGAGCATGGCGAAAGGTTTCACCAGCAAATGAAAGTGATTGAAAGTCGGTATCAAGGATTCTGGGATGTCGCTATGATGGGCGACTACTGTTGGTTTCTCATAAGAGGAGCCATCTTTTTTGTTTTTTGAAATAACGGTAAATCGTAAATATCTCAAAAACGGTACCATTCAAGTAAAAATAGCCTTGATTTTCGGAATGAGGAGGTGATTTTACATAGGAATTTCATTATGGCGTCTCTGGTGCATTTTGGCTGTAAACCAGTGTTATTATTGACTAGCAGCTCATGCTCACTGAAGATGCTTATTAAATAGGTCAACTGCAATAAAGCAATAATCAACAAACTATTGTAATAAATCAATAATCAACAAATAC
The DNA here is from genome assembly GCA_951509765.1 of Sphenella marginata. Classification (NCBI taxonomy): domain Eukaryota; kingdom Metazoa; phylum Arthropoda; class Insecta; order Diptera; family Tephritidae; genus Sphenella; species Sphenella marginata. Next base: position 43,283,237 of record OX608080.1, read on the forward strand.
AATGAGTAGGTTAAATAAATTGTAAACTTTCATAGTAAATAAATATACTAAATAAAGTCAGTCTAATGTTGACCATTACTAGCGACAGGTTGTTCTTCGCGGTAATAAAAATTCGGTTTTCTTTTTAAAAAGTTGGAGTACGAATTTGGGGCAGCCGGTAGGATTTGGAAGTTTACTTTTTGAAATACAGTGATACGAATCGAAAATTTTAAACTCAGTAGCAAAAACAAAAACATTTATCTTCAGTGAAATAACGTTAACAATGAGAAACCATTGAATAAACAGAAACATTCATCTTCAGTGCAGTAAGGTAAACATTGCCAAACCATTGAATAAACAAAAACATACATCCTCAGTGCAGGGACCTAAACATTTGAAGGACGAAACCATAAACAACGCCATCAGAATGTCAACGGACCAAACACAAATGCCCCCGGCATACCTAACAGAAGAACAAGGTAGGCGCAACAGCAGTTAGAGCAACTAAGAATGGCGTATTTGGAACTTCAGAATAGCCAAGGGGTAGATAATAATGGGAGAGCAAACATCTTCGAAGCTATTAATAATAAACCAACATAAACGGGGACAGGAGAAATCACAAAAAACAGTTTCTTCAGCAGCGTAGAATATATCTTGACAACAATACATAATGAAATTTTAAGAAAAGAGGTGGTACTTAATATATTTGTACAAAAATATTCAAGGTCAGGTATCTTGGTATCTTCTATGTAATGAATTGTTTTCGTTATATTGCTTATTTTTATTGTGAATTGAGTAATTGTTCAATTGTTTGATCAACGAAACTAACTTCGATTACGACATTCGCAATCGACATATTTTCGTACAGATATTTATCACGATATCGGCATTCACTAACTACTTTTTCTCGATTTTCGATTATTCGCAATCAGCTGGTTCCCAAAGTAAACGACACACAATTTGCAGTTGCTTTTTATATCGTTAATAAATTAAATAAAATGCACATAAATTGAATTTTTTATTAAAAATTTAAATAGTAATATTATATCCATATTATTATTATTCAAAAAGCGTTATAGATAAGTTAGTGAATCGCATATTCAATAGTGCAAGCGACAGCGTCGCTATTGAAAATGTCGACAAATCGAACCGAATCGAATAGCTATAAGTTAGTGAATTCCACTACAGATTTTACAAAAAACATCTATGTAGCTACGTTGTACATATAAAATTACATTGAGCGGCAAAAAATATAAACTAAAAATTTTTTTAGAAATGAACAGGGGATTCTGTTTTGATTGTCCCGAATTTGCAAGCCTTTGCCTCTGGTCATAGGTTTGTGGATTCTGACTAAATTGACCTGAATAATTGTTTTGAACTTGCCCTTGATTTGCATTATTTTGTTGAAAATTATTTTTACAAAATTTTTAATCTACATTATTTGACCGGTTGGGGTATTGATTATTATATCTGCTATTATCCCTAGAAACCTTCCTATACTCTGGTAGGATACCTGTATCTTTGCATTTTCCCCTTGTCAAAACCCTCAAAATTTCGTTCAGACTCGTTTCTTCATAAATTTTATATAATAACACAAGTATACACGGTTTTGGATCTGGGCAACTTAAAGTGGTTTGTAAGTCAATTAGTGACGCTGAATCCGAATCTGCATTCCGTTTTTTAAGATTGATTTAAGATTTCGAGATATTGGTAATTTTGTGTTTTTTTAGGTATCACTTCATTCAAAAAATCGTTTCGCCAATTTTAGAAAAGCGACGAACGGAAGAAATAGCTCGTTCGAAAGGAAATTAAAATACGCTTCTAACGACGTATAATATGTAGGGAAAGGTCAAACCATCGCTGAGCAATAGCTGGCCAAATCGAATTTTTACGATCTATGAAAAATTTTTAATTTTGAAAATGGTTTTTTTGTACGAAGTTGTGAAAATCAGGATAACTTTTTTCCTAAAATTAGTGTGTTTAATAGCAAACATTTTTAGCAAAATATTATTCAGATCCGGCAAAAATCAAAAATTATAATCTTTCTTGAGTCATTTTTTTGATTGTATTAACTAACTAACTGTCCACGCTAAGTAGTTAGTTTGAAATTAGTTTATAAGTGTGAAGTATTCATATATTGGGCCTATATCTTAGTTTTAAAGTTTCTTCTAAGTTGCCAATTATGTGACTGTGGTATGTTAATAATGACGTCCTTCGCTTGACCCTGAATAGTTTTGTAAAATATATTAAGTACCGCTTCTTTCCTTAAGATTTCTTTATTCTTTATTCAGTCTATGATTTTCATCTTACAGACTATTTACATTGAAAAATATTAACTAAAAATAAGTAATTAAGTAGGTAATACATTAAGACTGGATTCAGTAACAGACTTGAAGGCGTCTTTCGGTAGGGAAAAATCAATAGTCAGAGTCCTTGAGAGCTTATTAAATTCAATAAGTGCCCGAAAGACAGGATTAAAATAACAGTAGTTAGCTCTGGGAGCAGACAAATAAAAAGGTAAGAACGACCGAAGGGATCTATTGGGCACATTGAATGAAACTTTTTCAAGAAGGTCCGGGCAATTTAATGAGCCAACAATAATATCGTATACAAACATTAATAAATGGAGTATTCTGCGAGTACAGAGGGGTTGGAGATTAATAAGCATACAACGAGAGCTGTAAGATGGAAGAGGGTCCTCAAAATTTAGGGGATATAGGCAAAACCGCAAAAACTTCCTTTGAACCTTTTCAATTCTTGCCGAGTGGCAGTTATAAATGGGGTTTCAAATAATGGAGGCATATTCCAATCTTGAACGAACTAAAGAAATATAGATAGCTTTCCTAGTATATGGAGCTTTGAAGTCTTTGACATATCTTCGAAGAAAAGCAAGATTCGGGTATGCCTTAGGAAGTATGTAGCAGATATGATTGACAAAAGAAAATTCTGTGTCGAAAACGACGCCTAAATCAACAATTTTATTAACTGTGGCCAGCTGAGTCCCAGAAATGTTATAAGATGATGGAAGCGAGATGGGAGACTTTGAGAAAGACATATGGAAACATTTTTTGACATTTAGGTGAAGATTGTTTGCAAGACACCAAACCACGAGATTGTTAAGGTCATGTTGCAGTAAAGCATAGTCAGACGGACCGTTTATTCTGCGATAGATTTTAAGATCATCGGCATAAAGTAGAAATTTAGAAGATTTAAAGCAAGAGCCAATATCATTAATAAATAAGATAAATAAAAGTGGGCCTAAAACGCTGCCTTGGGGGACACCCGAAGTAGCAATAAACGTGTGGGATTTACAGCCTTCTATTTCCACACACATAGCTCTGTTGAGTGAATTCCAAGACTCTGAAGTTTGGGTAATAAGATTTGATATGAGACTTTATCGAAAGCCTTCGAGAAATCGGTGTAGATTGTGTCAACCTGAGTGCCATCATTGAATGCAGAGATGCAGAAGTCAGAGTAATGTGCAAGGTTAGTTACAGTGGAACGCCCTGCAACGAACCCATGCTGATGCGGCTCAATAATGTTCTTAGTAACGAAAGACAGTTTTTCCTTTATAATTATTTCGAAAAGCTTTGAACAGGACGTGAGTTTAGCGATTGGCCTGTAGTTCGCGACATGGTTTCTACTCCCTGATTTAAAAATAGGAGTAATGGTTGACTCCTTCCACCTATTAATGAATATGCCAGAGGACAGAGATAAATTAAATATGCGACACAGGGGATCAGATAAGGAAAGGCAGCAGTGCTTCAGGATAAAGCCGCAGAGACCATCACTGTCACATTTTAGCGAAGGTTTCAGTGAGTACATCGCTTTACACACGTCTTCTTCGGTGATACTGACGGACCCAAAATCCAGGCGCTCAAAAGGAGATGCACATACAAGCTCACTACTCTGGAGGGGAGCAACGTCAAAATTAGATTTGAAGAAATCGGCAAAGAGTTCAACAGTATCACTGGGAGACTGGGAGTGTAGAATTATTTCCATATAAATAAAAACGCCGACACAGAAATTTGTATTTTTAATTTAATTTTTATTTTTGCTTATTAATTTCTTTCGACCCGACACCTTTCAATATGAAAACCAAACTGAAACATCATAACCGAAATATTATTTAAAAAGAAGCAAATTGATGCCGCTAGCATAATACATATGTATACATAAATAGTTGCAGTAACTAATGTAACATCTTCTATGCCTACTATGATTTGCAATATGCTTTCTCGCTTTATTGCATGCAGATGATTGATTTTTGTTTCTTTTGCTTGTCATTGCAACATCCACACACATACATATACCATGTACATATATATGCACGCATGTTGCAGATTATTATTATTTATTATTTATTTTTATTATTTATTAATTTGTTTTAAGTCGACACAAACAAAGAGGTCGACTGAGGACAGATACTATTAAAATTGCACATAACTTAAAAACTAACAATATGAATTAAAGTATTACATGAGATGTTTGGAGAGGCAGTGTCTCCCATCCACACACACATACGGTCGATTATTCACGGTTATTCAATGTTGTCATCAGAGCTAGTTGGCTATTATCTGGAAAGATTAGAGTGCCCGTGATTGCTGTTCATCTTATAAAACGATCGGTTCATCCATAAGGATGGTCTTGAAAATCATTGACTGTTCCATCCTCACCGGGTGGTTGAAGAGGCCGAGTCTCCAATCCACCCTGACATACGGTCGAGTAATAATTTGTTTAAGTGTGTTCGTTGATATTGTGTGAGAAGCTGGTGGAATGGACGCGATTCCACGCAGCGTTCGGGGCAACAACGGAATATTTATCATTTAATATTGTGCCTTGAAATCTTGAATTATCCATAGGATGGTTGAAGAGGCCGAGTCTCCAATCCACCCTGACATACGGTCGAATATTTATTTATGTAAAGTCGAGTACCAGAGCGATATGAGATTTGCTGGCGGAATGGACGTGATTCCGCGCAGCGGATAATTTAATATCTGCAAAAAAACAAAAAGTTTTCGAGATGCTTCCTCGCAAAGTACACATTTTTTTATATTTTTACAAAAAAATTTTTAAAAATCCGTCATGATTGTTCACTATGTTTGAATCTGCAGGACCTAGCAAAAAGTGTTGTATGTACTGATTATAGTAAATTTTATAAGCTTTCAAATTTTTCAAACCGTTTTCGAATAGCTCAATTTGTTCTTGAGATATACACGATTAAGTGGAGCCATCTTTTTTGTTTTTTGAAATAACGGTAAATCGTAAATATCTCAAAAACGGTACCATTCAAGTAAAAATAGCCTTGATTTTCGGAATGAGGAGGTGATTTTACATAGGAATTTCATTATGGCGTCTCTGGTGCATTTTGGCTGTAAACCAGTGTTATTATTGACTAGCAGCTCATGCTCACTGAAGATGCTTATTAAATAGGTCAACTGCAATAAAGCAATAATCAACAAACTATTGTAATAAATCAATAATCAACAAATACAATGAGTAGGTTAAATAAATTGTAAACTTTCATAGTAAATAAATATACTAAATAAAGTCAGTGTAATGTTGACCATTACTAGCGACAGGTTGTTCTTCGCGGTAATAAAAATTCGGTTTTCTTTTTAAAAAGTTGGAGTACGAATTTGGGGCAGCCGGTAGGATTTGGAACTTTACTTTTTGAAATACAGTGATACGAATCGAAAATTTTAAACTCAGTAGCAAAAACAAAAACATTTATCTTCAGTGAAATAACGTTAACAATGAGAAACCATTGAATAAACAGAAACATTCATCTTCAGTGCAGTAAGGTAAACATTGCCAAACCATTGAATAAACAAAAACATACATCCTCAGTGCAGGGACCTAAACATTTGAAGGACGAAACCATAAACAACGCCATCAGAATGTCAACGGACCAAACACAAATGCCCCCGGCATACCTAACAGAAGAACAAGGTAGGCGCAACAGCAGTTAGAGCAACTAAGAATGGCGTATTTGGAACTTCAGAATAGCCAAGGGGTAGATAATAATGGGAGAGCAAACATCTTCGAAGCTATTAATAATAAACCAACATAAACGGGGACAGGAGAAATCACAAAAAACAGTTTCTTCAGCAGCGTAGAATATATCTTGACAACAATACATAATGAAATTTTAAGAAAAGAGGTGGTACTTAATATATTTGTACAAAAATATTCAAGGTCAGGTATCTTGGTATCTTCTATGTAATGAATTGTTTTCGTTATATTGCTTATTTTTATTGTGAATTGAGTAATTGTTCAATTGTTTGATCAACGAAACTAACTTCGATTACGACATTCGCAATCGACATATTTTCGTACAGATATTTATCACGATATCGGCATTCACTAACTACTTTTTCTCGATTTTCGATTATTCGCAATCAGCTGGTTCCCAAAGTAAACGACACACAATTTGCAGTTGCTTTTTATATCGTTAATAAATTAAATAAAATGCACATAAATTGAATTTTTTATTAAAAATTTAAATAGTAATATTATATCCATATGATTATTATTCAAAAAGCGTTATAGATAAGTTAGTGAATCGCATATTCAATAGTGCAAGCGACAGCGTCGCTATTGAAAATGTCGACAAATCGAACCGAATCGAATAGCTATAAGTTAGTGAATTCCACTACAGATTTTACAAAAAACATCTATGTAGCTACGTTGTACATATCAAATTGCATTGAGCGGCAAAAAATATAAACTAAAAATTTTTTTAGAAATGAACAGGGGATTCTGTTTTGATTGTCCCGAATTTGCAAGCCTTTGCCTCTGGTCATAGGTTTGTGGATTCTGACTAAATTGACCTGAATAATTGTTTTGAACTTGCCCTTGATTTGCATTATTTTGTTGAAAATTATTTTTACAAAATTTTTAATCTACATTATTTGACCGGTTGGGGTATTGATTATTATATCTGCTATTATCCCTAGAAACCTTCCTATACTCTGGTAGGATACCTGTATCTTTGCATCTTCCCCTTGTCAAAACCCTCAAAATTTCGTTCAGACTCGTTTCTTCATAAATTTTATATAATAACACAAGTATACACGGTTTTGGATCTGGGCAACTTAAAGTGGTTTGTAAGTCAATTAGTGACGCTGAATCCGAATCTGCATTCCGTTTTTTAAGATTGATTTAAGATTTCGAGATATTGGTAATTTTGTGTTTTTTTAGGTATCACTTCATTCAAAAAATCGTTTCGCCAATTTTAGAAAAGCGACGAACGGAAGAAATAGCTCGTTCGAAAGGAAATTAAAATACGCTTCTAACGACGTATAATATGTAGGGAAAGGTCAAACCATCGCTGAGCAATAGCTGGCCAAATCGAATTTTTACGATCTTTGAAAAAATTTTAATTTTGAAAATGGTTTTTTTGTACGAAGTTGTGAAAATCAGGATAACTTTTTTTTCCTAAAATTAGTGTGTTTAATAGCAAACATTTTTAGCAAAATATTATTCAGATCCGGCAAAAATCAAAAATTATAATCTTTCTTGAGTCATTTTTTTGATTGTATTAACTAACTAACTGTCCACGCTAAGTAGTTAGTTTGAAATTAGTTTATAAGTGTGAAGTATTCATATATTGGGCCTATATCTTAGTTTTAAAGTTTCTTCTAAGTTGCCAATTATGTGACTGTGGTATGTTAATAATGACGTCCTTCGCTTGACCCTGAATAGTTTTGTAAAATATATTAAGTACCGCTTCTTTCCTTAAGATTTCTTTATTCTTTATTCAGTCTATGATTTTCATCTTACAGACTATTTACATTGAAAAATATTAACTAAAAATAAGTAATTAAGTAGGTAATACATTAAGACTGGATTCAGTAACAGACTTGAAGGCGTCTTTCGGTAGGGAAAAATCAATAGTCAGAGTCCTTGAGAGCTTATTAAATTCAATAAGTGCCCGAAAGACAGGATTAAAATAACAGTAGTTAGCTCTGGGAGCAGACAAATAAAAAGGTAAGAACGACCGAAGGGATCTATTGGGCACATTGAATGAAACTTTTTCAAGAAGGTCCGGGCAATTTAATGAGCCAACAATAATATCGTATACAAACATTAATAAATGGAGTATTCTGCGAGTACAGAGGGGTTGGAGATTAATAAGCATACAACGAGAGCTGTAAGATGGAAGAGGGTCCTCAAAATTTAGGGGATATAGGCAAAACCGCAAAAACTTCCTTTGAACCTTTTCAATTCTTGCCGAGTGGCAGTTATAAATGGGGTTTCAAATAATGGAGGCATATTCCAATCTTGAACGAACTAAAGAAATATAGATAGCTTTCCTAGTATATGGAGCTTTGAAGTCTTTGACATATCTTCGAAGAAAAGCAAGATTCGGGTATGCCTTAGGAAGTATGTAGCAGATATGATTGACAAAAGAAAATTCTGTGTCGAAAACGACGCCTAAATCAACAATTTTATTAACTGTGGCCAGCTGAGTCCCAGAAATGTTATAAGATGATGGAAGCGAGATGGGAGACTTTGAGAAAGACATATGGAAACATTTTTTGACATTTAGGTGAAGATTGTTTGCAAGACACCAAACCACGAGATTGTTAAGGTCATGTTGCAGTAAAGCATAGTCAGACGGACCGTTTATTCTGCGATAGATTTTAAGATCATCGGCATAAAGTAGAAATTTAGAAGATTTAAAGCAAGAGCCAATATCATTAATAAATAAGATAAATAAAAGTGGGCCTAAAACGCTGCCTTGGGGGACACCCGAAGTAGCAATAAACGTGTGGGATTTACAGCCTTCTATTTCCACACACATAGCTCTGTTGAGTGAATTCCAAGACTCTGAAGTTTGGATAATAAGATTTGATATGAGACTTTATCGAAAGCCTTCGAGAAATCGGTGTAGATTGTGTCAACCTGAGTGCCATCATTGAATGCAGAGATGCAGAAGTCAGAGTAATGTGCAAGGTTAGTTACAGTGGAACGCCCTGCAACGAACCCATGCTGATGCGGCTCAATAATGTTCTTAGTAACGAAAGACAGTTTTTCCTTTATAATTATTTCGAAAAGCTTTGAACAGGACGTGAGTTTAGCGATTGGCCTGTAGTTCGCGACATGGTTTCTACTCCCTGATTTAAAAATAGGAGTAATGGTTGACTCCTTCCACCTATTAATGAATATGCCAGAGGACAGAGATAAATTAAATATGCGACACAGGGGATCAGATAAGGAAAGGCAGCAGTGCTTCAGGATAAAGCCGCAGAGACCATCACTGTCACATTTTAGCGAAGGTTTCAGTGAGTACATCGCTTTACACACGTCTTCTTCGGTGATACTGACGGACCCAAAATCCAGGCGCTCAAAAGGAGATGCACATACAAGCTCACTACTCTGGAGGGGAGCAACGTCAAAATTAGATTTGAAGAAATCGGCAAAGAGTTCAACAGTATCACTGGGAGACTGGGAGTGTAGAATTATTTCCATATAAATAAAAACGCCGACACAGAAATTTGTATTTTTAATTTAATTTTTATTTTTGCTTATTAATTTCTTTCGACCCTACACCTTTCAATATGAAAACCAAACTGAAACATCATAACCGAAATATTATTTAAAAAGAAGCAAATTGATGCCGCTAGCATAATACATATGTATACATAAATAGTTGCAGTAACTAATGTAACATCTCCCAGCAAAATTTTTGCTTACCTAGAATCGGAGCTGTAATCCAACGAATAGTGTGGAACACATTACCAACCATATGAAACCACCAATTATTTTAACCCAGGCATGTCATTAAGCGAAAGCGCTTGATCTTTGCCTTACTGAGAAGGATTTTTGGAATGCATATTTAGAATCTCTTTTTTTATATTACTCGCTTCTCTTATGCATTACTCAGAATCGATTCTGTAATGCAATACTGCCATCGTAACTGGTAATGGAAATAATCACCGGGAAGAATTTCTTGATTACATAGGAAGTCGTTTTGTAATCGATGTTAGGAGAAGCGCTTGCCAAAAATTTTGCTGGGCTTCTATGCCTACTATGATTTGCAATATGCTTTCTCGCTTTATTGCATGCAGATGATTGATTTTTGTTTCTTTTGCTTGTCACTGCAACATCCACACACATACATATACCATGTACATATATATGCACGCATGTTGCAGATTATTATTATTTATTATTTATTTTTATTATTTATTAATTTGTTTTAAGTCGACACAAACAAAGAGGTCGACTGAGGACAGATACTATTAAAATTGCACATAACTTAAAAACTAACAATATGAATTAAAGTATTACATGAGATGTTTGGAGAGGCAGTGTCTCCCATCCACACACACATACGGTCGATTATTCACGGTTATTCAATGTTGTCATCAGAGCTAGTTGGCTATTATCTGGAAAGATTAGAGTGCCCGTGATTGCTGTTCATCTTATAAAACGATCGGTTCATCCATAAGGATGGTCTTGAAAATCATTGACTGTTCCATCCTCACCGGGTGGTTGAAGAGGCCGAGTCTCCAATCCACCCTGACATACGGTCGAGTAATAATTTGTTTAAGTGTGTTCGTTGATATTGTGTGAGAAGCTGGTGGAATGGACGCGATTCCACGCAGCGTTCGGGGCAACAACGGAATATTTATCATTTAATATTGTGCCTTGAAATCTTGAATTATCCATAGGATGGTTGAAGAGGCCGAGTCTCCAATCCACCCTGACATACGGTCGAATATTTATTTATGTAAAGTCGAGTACCAGAGCGATATGAGATTTGCTGGCGGAATGGACGTGATTCCGCGCAGCGGATAATTTAATTAATTAATTGTATGCGTTGATATATGTGTGCTGCCGGTGGAATGGACGCGATTCCACGTAGCGTTCGGGGCAACAACGGAATATTTATCATTTAATATTGTGCCTTGAAATCTTGAATTATCCATAGGATGGTTGAAGAGGCCGAGTCTCCAATCCACCCTGACATACGGTCGAATATTTATTTATGTAAAGTCGAGTACCAGAGCGATATGAGATTTGCTGGCGGAATGGACGTGATTCCGCGCAGCGGATAATTTAATTAATTAATTGTATGCGTTGATATATGTGTGCTGCCGGTGGAATGGACGCGATTCCACGTAGCGTTCGGGGCAACAACGGAATATTTATCATTTAATATTGTGCCTTGAAATCTTGAATTATCCATAGGATGGTTGAAGAGGCCGAGTCTCCAATCCACCCTGACATACGGTCGAATATTTATTTATGTAAAGTCGAGTACCAGAGCGATATGAGATTTGCTGGCGGAATGGACGTGATTCCGCACAGCGGATAATTTAATTAATTAATTGTATGCGTTGATATATGTGTGCTGCCGGTGGAATGGACGCGATGTTATACAATAGCAAGACGCATTTCATCATCTATTCTATGAAATATAAAACTTACATTAGAGAAGGTCGGTTTTATTGAGTAAGAAAATATAATTATGTTACAGTGACTTCAACACACCTTCTCAAAATAAACTAAAAATCTATCTAAATAAAATTCAATATAGATTCATATAGTATCTAAATATAAAAATATAGTTTCAGCAAAAAAAAACGTATCTACATCTCTTTTCGGTGGCAGGTCGAGTATTCTGGGAAATGATACAATTGTGGTCCAACATTTGTTGCATGGATTGGGAAAACCCAGTAAAACCCAATCAGACCAACATTATGTAATTTTAATATAATGTTATATATTCAAAATAGAAAAAAATATGAAAAATGCAATGAAATTAAGTCCATAGAATTTTGAGTGCCATGTGAAAATGAAGTTTTAGCAAGAATAGTGTCTTAAATCATCAGCCCAAGTTGGTCTCTCAAATCGGTAAATTGTGGTCCAGGCAATGGTTTTGTTAAGATGTCAGCCAGCTGTTTATCTGTAGGAATATACTCAAGAATAATTAGTTTTCTTTCAATTTGTTCTCTGGAAAAGTGATATTTAATATCAATATGTTTAGTTCTTTTATGACAAGTAGGATTATTAGCAATGCTTATACATCCTAGATTATCTTCAAATATTTTTATGGGTTCCTGTAGTTCTAATTTAATACTATTTGCTAGTGACTTTAGCCACATAGCCTCTCTTGTGGCCTCAAATAATGCCATATATTCAGCTTCAGTTGATGAAGCTGCAACTGAATTTTGCTTTTTAGTATTCCAACAAATAAGACTTGAATCGAACATTTTGAACAAATAACCTGTAGTACTTCTTCTATCGTTTTCATTTCCTTCCCAATCGGAATCAACATAGCCAGTCAGAACATTTTCGAAGTCTACAGTTTTTGTAAAGGTTAGCTTTAAGTTAATTGCACCTTTTAGGTACCTCAAAACCCTTTTAAGATATTGCCATAGTTCTTTATTATTTTTATTAGTATATCTACTTAAAATTCCAACTGAGGTACTTAAATCAGGTCGAGTGCATAGCATTATATACATTAGACATCCAATTACATTTCGGCATGGCGCATTATACATTTCGTCTGAATTTAGCCCCTCATAGTTCAATATACTTGGGAGTGGAGTACTAACTGGATTACAGCCATCCATACTGAATTTTTCTAGGACCTTTTTAATATAAGCTGACTGGCTAAGTTCCATTTTATTATCTTCTCTGCTAATTTTTATGCCAATAAAATACTTGATTTCAGCTAAATCAGTCATTCTAAATTTACCCATTAAATAGTCTTTAAATCTGGACATTGTTTCTAAATTATGGGTTGCTATAACCAAGTCATCTACATATAGCAATAAATATATATTTTTCTTCATTTCACCTTTATCCAATAGATAAATGCAGTGATCTACTTCTGAACTAACAAATCCAATTTCTTGCAATGTCTTCTCAAACATTTCATACCAGCATCTAGCCGCCTGTTTAAGACCATAAATAGATTTATTCAATTTACATACCTTATTATTTTCATAAGGTAGCCCTTGAGGAATGTTCATATAGATTTCCTCTTTTAGTTTGCCATTCAAAAATGCAGTTTTCACATCGATATGATGAACTCTTAGATCGAATTGATTTGATATAGACAAAATAAATCGAAAACTAGAAATTCTTGCTACCGGCGCAAAAGTTTCATCATAGTCAATTAAATACTTTTGTGTGAAACCACGCGCCACAAGCCTAGCTTTGTATTTAACAGGATCGCCAAGTTCATCATTCTTGATTGTGAAAACCCATCTACAATCAATGATATTTTTAGTTTTCCGATTCTCAACAAGGGTCCATGTTTCATTTAATATGTGGGAATCTAACTCTTCTTTAATAGCTTTCTCCCATTGTAATCTGTCGTCCCTTTCTTTTATTTCATCGTAACTTTTTGGTATATCAGAAAAGGAGCTTTGTGAGTATAGCAAGCAATTATCCAAGAATCTATAAGATCTCGGTGGCTTATCTCTTAGCCTCTCACTTCGCCTTACATTGCCATCTACTTCCATACTCTCATTCTGGAAATAAGGCTCATCATCTTCCTTACTCTCACTCAGGAAGTTTTTAGCACTATCATTTTGAAAGTCACCCTGTTCCACTTCCTTACTTTCATTCTGCAAGTCTGTACCCTCCCTACTTTCATTCGGGACACTAATTTTCATACTTTCATTCTGTGATCCATACTGTCATTCTGGATAGTCCAATCACTTTCAGGGCGTTCAATTTGCAAAATCTCAGCGTTAATCATGTTAAGCTCATCTACAATTACATCTCTGGCTACAACAAATTTATATTCCTCTAAAACCCATAATTTAAAAACATTTGTTTCATAGCCAACAAGTATACATTTAACCGTTTGTCTGTCCTTTGGGGTCTATTTGACCCCAGGCTATTTTAAGTAGCTATAATAAATTTCGATTAATTCTCACAAATTTCAGGCTCTTTGCCATCCCTCAATTCCCGATCATTAATACATCCAAGCCGTTTTTAACCCTAAAAAAATTCGGACTTACCGTCTATCTTCACTCAAAGTATAAACTCACACTTGCTGTCCTTTGGGGTCAGACTGACCCCACAGTTTTGAGGAAAAAGTTATACAATTTTGTCATTATTCAATATTTGTTTATTTTAAAATGAACACTAAATTAGTGGCATAGAAATATAATGCAATATAAATTTAGTCGGAATCCATATCGCTATCACATTGGTCCTCATCTGCGTTTATACAATTACAGCATATTATGCTAGAATGCTCCTTGCATATGGGTTTATTCCAAGACTTGCAAAAAGTGTTGACCTTGCGATCATTTGATCGAGGACATTGAGCACATCGCAAACGTTTCCGCGAATTTGACTGCTGAGCTGTCTCCGGTATTTCTATCAATGCGTATCCCATTTGCCGTATTGCGCATGCCGCTTGTCCTTTATGGATATTAGACTGTGCCAGTCGTTCTACAATGAGTGGATCTACAAGCTCCCGACCCAGTTTCTGCAGAAATAGTTTGCGTTTCGTCGTACGAGTGCTCCAGTTAGGGAACTTTATATTATATAAATCATAAGCAGCCACAGCAGCAACATCAAGCATATTATAAAACACGGTCATTGGCCATCTATAAGTCTTTCTCTTACATGTATACGTGGAAACCAGCTGATCCAGAGTATCGACCCCGCCTTTATATTGGTTGTAGTCTAAGATGATAAAAGGCTTACTTTTGTTTTCGTTATCAACTTCCGAGGTGTGATGCAGTGTAGACAGCATAATAACATTTTTCCCTTTTTTTGGGATGTAACTAACCAAAGTCATATCCTTGGTGAAGCAAAAGAGACTAGTTTCTGGCATCCTTCCTTTTACAGCTAAAAGCTCTTTTGGTATATCGGCTTTATTCTTCCTCATTGTCCCTACAATAGTGGTGTTTTGTGTTAGCATTTGCTCAGCTAACTCAACACTTGTGAAAAAATTATCCATTGTTATGTTTCGTCCTAAAAATATTTTATTAGTAAGCGATATTGAAAAACTACCACAGCAATAACCACTTACCTTTACGAAGCCATGGCTCAGTTATTCGGTTTACCAAGGACATTGCATAATTTTGTGCCCTGTCTGCATTAGGTTGACGTCCAATATATATTTCGCCTTTCAGAGGATAACTATTTGTTGCGTCACAGCACCAAAATATCTTGATTCCGTATTTTCCTGGTTTGGAGGGCAAATATTGACGGAATGAGCAACGACCGCGCGTGGTTACTAACTGTTCGTCTACAGTCAAATAAGCAGAAGGTTTATATATATCCTTAAGCCGAGACTGAAGCATATCCCAAATATCTCGAATGGCAGCAATTTTGTCTGAAGCTAGTCTCTCTTGACGTGTTCGAAAATCGTCGAATCGTAAAAATCGCAGTAACTGCTGAAAGCGCTTCAGAGACATCGTAGCCCGATAAATTGGACGGTTGTCAGTCTTCCACAAATCAACGAGCTCCTCGTCCCAAGACTTACAGGCGCCTGCATGTATTAGCAATCCAAAAAAGGCATATAACTCTTTTGAGTTGGTGTCTTTCCATGGACGGCAACCAGAAACCGGATGGTTTTCAAAGAAATCGGCTGCCTTACGATTTGTAGAACGTGCAATGATGTCCACTATATCAGAATTTATCAGTTTCTTAAAAACGTCTATTGGATTCAAAATATCTTGCGCGACTCGGATGGGTATGCCCTGTTTTTCTCTTACTATATCTGATACTCTTGAATGGGTCGTTGATTGAGCGCTTGTACTCCATGTACGTCCATTCTTACCATAAATTTGATATGGCTGCGCCCCTATTAAAGGTAAATTACTTTCATCATCGCTGTTTTCATCCTCTTCCTCATCTGAAAAATTTATCACTTCGATAGAATCGTAATTGTCGCAGTCAGAAAACACTTCCTCAATATCTTGAGCTACGTCTTCTCTAAAACCTTCCATTTTATATGCAACGCGGGGGCACTCACTTATTTTCACTTCAAATACAAGCACTGTACTGGCACAAAGAGAGTGCAACTTACAAAATGCTACATTCCGGGAAATTTGGGCACAATTTTTAATTTGAAACGGTCGGCATTTATATAGCTTTCTCATGTTTTGTACAGTCATTTCAATGGGGTCATATTGACCCCAATAGACAGCGAACGTTAGTTTAGGTATGGGACAGACAAACGGTTAATGGATTTTTCATCAAACTTTCTTTTTCTCGTTTTGTTATGCATGTATACTGTTGAGCCAAAAACTTTCAAATATTTTAAATTTGGTTTTCGACTATGCCACATTTAAAAAGGAGTTTTCTTCTTGTCTTGGCGTTCTGTTTATTAGATAAGTAGCTGTCAACACAGCTTCTCCCCAAAAACATTTGTCTAATTTTGTTCCATTAATCATAGCCCTAGCCTTTTCAGTTATGGTCCCAATCATACGCTCAGACACCCCATTCAATTGTGGTGTATGCGGAACTGTTAAATGGTAACTTATACCCTTTTCAACACAATATTCTCTCATTTCATTTGATAAGTACTCCCTACCGTTGTCAATATACAAATTTACCACTTTTAAATTAAAGTGATTTTCACTTTTTGCAACAAAATCTTGGAAATGAGAAAATACATCGGACTTATGGGAAATTAAATACGTTACACAGTAATGTGTATATTGGTCAACAAAAATTACATATGTAGTAATTTTTACCATCAATTGTAGGAGGCGTGATAGGACCACAAACATCCGAATGTATTATAAACAAAGGTCTTCAAATATATTCCTTATCTTTGAATTTTGAAAATGGTAATCTGGCTTGTTTCCCTTTTATGCAAGATTCACATACTTCAGTATTCATTTTAAAGTTATCTAATAATTGTATATCTTCACACATATTATTTCGCTTTGGCTCTAATAACTTCCCTTTACTAATGTGACCTAACCGTTCATGCCACAATTGGTATATAGTCTTACTAACTTCATTCGTTATATATGCATTATAACAAATTTCAAATTCAATTACAGGAATATACACATACCTTTATACAATACTTCACCCTCTTTTTGGATTTCCACACCTCCTGCCGAAAATACGATCTCCAACCCGGCATTCGTCATCTTATTAACTGATAGTAAGTTTTGTGGAATACTTTCGCAGTATAAAACGTTTTGAAGGGTGATCTTTGGCTGCCAGCCATTTTTCATTTGTACCGTGCCTATCGCTGTCGCATAGATATACACATCGCTTTTAGCAATTGCTATCTTGATTGGCTCTACTAACTCAGTACAGTTAAGCAGCAAATTTTTATCATTGACCATGTGATCAGATGCACCAGAGTCCAAAATAAAAGATATACGTTTTGAATTTGTATCTTTGTAATTTGCTACACTTTTTAGCATGAACGCGAAATCGGTATCAGATTGGACTGCAGCTGTTTGCACTTGCTTAGTTTTGTCTTTATTTTGACTATTTTGTTGCCTTTTAAAAACAAAACAGTCTCTTTTTATGTGCCCCATTTTCTTGCAATGATGACACTTTATATTAACTTTTTTATTTGATTTATATTTAAAATTATTTTTAAATTTATTATGGTTCATATTTGTCTTATAATCACTTTGTTCGGAATTTGCAACAGCTTGCAGAACTTTTAAACTAGTATCTTTATTTGCTAGTTTCAATTTTATCTCGTTCACTTTCTTTTTCCGGTTTTTCGTCATCAATCACGAAAAGCGCATCATTTTCTGCCAACAAAGCTCTACTGCGAAATTTCCAAATAGAATATTTTTCCCCATCAAAGGGTTTTATGTTTTTCTTTAATTTATCCATTTTTAAATGAATCACAATTTCGCAACAGAGTTCAGGAATTCACAACACACAGTATGCACTTTATTTTGTTTATTTGTTTTAGTAAATTCACTTTTTATTTTCTTAAACAAGACACCAGCTATGGTCACAATTTATGTCTGGGCCCATAACCTGTAGAATTATTTCCATATAAATAAAAACGCCGACACAGAAATTTGTATTTTTAATTTAATTTTTATTTTTGCTTATTAATTTCTTTCGACCCGACACCGTTCAATATGAAAACCAAACTGAAACATCATAACCGAAATATTATTTAAAAAGAAGTAAATTGATGCCGCTAGCATAATACATATGTATACATAAATAGTTGCAGTAACTAATGTAACATCTTCTATGCCTACTATGAATTGCAATATGCTTTCTCGCTTTATTGCATGCAGATGATTGATTTTTGTTTCTTTTGCTTGTCACTGCAACATCCACACACATACATATACCATGTACATATGTATGCACGCATGTTGCAGATTATATAATGTTATACAATTGCAAGACGCATTTCATCATCTATTCTATGAAATATAAAACTTACATTAGAGAAGGTCGGTTTTATTGAGTAAGAAAATATAATTATGTTACAGTGTCTTCAACAGGGAGCATTTGCTATTCCACTTCATACAGATCGGTATATTGGATGAGCCACGTTTGCGGCGGACGAAGTTCCAAAAAGCTTTTGGATTCTCCTTAAGCTCAGATTCAAGCCTACCAATATACCGATTGTATAGAAATTTGTCTAGGACATTAAACTGTTTCACACTAAACAGGTACTAATCTCTAAGAATGGTATTAGTTGAATTTACCTTATACAACTTATGACATTTATTGCGTTTGTTTTTGAGCTTTTTTAGACACAGAGCCAAATAATCCTCATAAAAATAAGAAGATTGTCTCTTTGAACAGCTTCGAGGACTAAAAAGAGGACAGAAGTCAGAGACGAAGATATTTCCATAGAGATTTCTTATTTTCGGGAGGTAAATCTTTTTAATATTATTTAAAAGTATTCCTTCTTACAATAAATAGAAAACTTCTTACTAAATTTTTCTTTACGCATTGTTGTTGTCGACTGTAAACCGCTAACTCAATTTACATATGTATATACATACATAAGTATGTACATTAGGCATATAACAAATGTTGACGAAAAATTTGGCATACCACCACGTGTTGGCAAATGTTGTACCAGTAATGAATATCACTTTTTTAGGTGATTCCGGTTCAAAAACGTTCCGCGCAAAAATGGATTTCTAAAAAAAGTCGGGTTTTTTTTTAATATTTAATATACTCTTATTTAATAATATTCTTGCATAGAGAACATTAAATAAAAGGGGAAGAAGTATGTAACTACGCTCTCGTCTCGTCAGATGTAAAGACATTGTCGAGCGCACAGCTGTGTTATTATTATTTGACTATGCGAGTTCTTGAATAACTTGCTTTTTCTTTTTTAAATTTTTTAATATTGAATCAGAATTTTCTGAAGAAAAATTAGTTTGGGGTGGGTGGGGCGCTTCCCTTAGGTCCATTTAAAGGCGTTTGGAATAATAGGAAGATTATTATTTAAATAAATATCTATTATTATGAAGAAAAACGTGTACACTGTACAAACCTTTTTTTGTTTTTTTCAGCAGTTCTGATAAAAAAGTAATTTCGTTTTGCGCGGAAACTTTTTTGCAATTTCGCAAAAAAAAAAATAATGGGGGTTCATACTTTTTTATGCTCTATTCGACTATGGTATGCCGTTTTACGTTTTTGCAAAAATTGTAAAAAGTTATATGCCTAATGGACATATTCATAAACTATAGATGCTTTCAGAGTGAAAAACAAGTGTGGAAAGAAAACACATATGTATATACACATGTGAATGTACATACATATGTATGTATGCACAAGCATAAGCATGTCAACGTCGCCAATTCTAACTGTATTTTCCGTTTAACATTTTTGAATGTTGAATGATGTGCAATTTATTCAGTTGTAAAGTGACTGTTGACCGGCGCGTGTATATTTAATATATTTTTGGAAATGGATAATTTAAATTTTGAAGAAAATTGCTACGCTTCTGGCGATGTTCTTCAAATCGAAGCCTTGACCATTTTTAAATCGTGGGAGCTAAGTGAGGAAATTTTACCGATTCTCATGGCCTCACATCCACCCTTATTTTAATAAAGTTTGAGTTTAAAGATATCACCGATTTGTTCGATAAACTTCCTCCAAGATTTTTTGGTGAAAAGATCAAATTTAAAGCAGGCTTAAAAGAATGGCGAAAGAACATGTTAAGTGCATCATAATATAAAAATGGTGTATGTATCTTAACGCATACAATTTTTAGAATGTGCCGTTTGAGCGTGATGGGAGCAGTAAAATTTTGGAATTGTTAGAAAAAATTTCGAACGACTTGAATGCTGCTAAAAATTCGAGAGAGTCTTCGCCATTACCTCAATCGTCATGTGGTTGCATAGGCAGTGGGAGCTTAATTGAACTTTTAAAAAGTACCGTAAAAGGCCAGCTTATACTCCAGTATTAGGAAGAAAAAGGGATGCTGGAAGCCAAACACCAGAACACATTGTGCCAATGCATTATTGAAAAATATATTGGAAGCCAAAAAAAATTGACATATGGAGAAATGCTGAGATGGGTCACCTCTATATGCGATGTATTCCCCAAAAAAATGCCGGTAAGTTGCAAGAAATTATGGGAACCACTCTAATGTACATACGTACATAGTCATGCAGTTAGCACACTTTTTTTTAGTATATTTGCAGTAATTTACACACACTTATTTCATTTATATTTTGTATCTAGGAAACATACTTCTTAGCTAGAAAGTACGGAAAGAAAAATCCCACAGGAAAGTTGTTTTCTCGATGGGTTAATTCAGATAAAAGCAACTATAATTTTCCGAAAAGTTCTAATACCCGAGATCTACAAGCAATATGTAATTTTGAATGTATAAAAAGAGTTCTAATACATTTATTTAAGTTTATTTTTTAACACTGCCTTTGTACTTATGTACATATAAGCAATACTTACATATAAGGAATGAATGTGTTTTTATTTGAAGTCGTATATTACGAATAAAGAATAAAAGAATATTTGTTTATAATCAAACACGAGTTTAAATAAATTCAAGAAGTTTACCTTGCATTAATAAGGAGAAGCACTTCCCAGGCTGTTCCACGGACCCACCAACAGCGGGACAATTTACGACTCTATAGAGGGGATAATCACCCCCATCAGACTCCATATTTACAGACGGCTCGAAGCTCAACGCAAAGTGGGCAGCGGCGTCTATTCGGAGGATCTTTCACTATGCTTAAGCATTAGACTACCCAGCCACTGCAGCGTATTCCAGAACTTACGGCCATAGAGGAGGCTGCTCGCTGGCTTCTATCTGAAAACCGCACATCTGTGTCCATATACAGCGATAGCCAGGCAGCGATCAAAGCTCTTCAGAGTAGTAACTCTACCTCGAAAGTAGCTCAAGACTGTAGGCAATTGCTCAATGAATTGTCTTCGAAATGCTCCACAGCGGTAGTATGGGTTCCAGGACATAGCGATATTCCTGGAAACTGTGCTGCTGACGAGCTGGCAAGGAAGGCCACGGAGCATACAGAGGAGAACCACATTGGGAACATCTACCCGCCTCTTGCCACGACTAAGCTCTGGCTACTACGTGAATTCGAGAAAAAGGCAAACTCTAGGTGGGCTACGGAATCGACATGCGAGGTGTCCAGGCAAACTTTGCCCCGCATCTGCCACAAACGAACCGAGTCCATACTCAAACTTGACCGACCCTTGGTCTGTTGATCGGGGTGCTCACGGGACACTGTCTCATGGGCGTACATGCCAAGCGCATGGGGGTTGCTTCAAATGATTTCTGTCGCAGCTGCAGGGACGAGGAGGAAATCGAGAGTGTAGAGCACTTCCTCTGCAGCTGCCCCGCACTAGCCAGAACCCGGCTGGAGTGCCTAAGCAGGTGCCTATTCCTCGGCCTAGCGGAGTTAGGCTCTGCCGAAATTGGAGACATCCTGCGCTTCATTAAGCGTACAGGGTGGTCCTTTCAATGAACACTTCTCTTAAAGGTAAAAGGGACTTCAACCCGCTCAGTGGTATCACAATGGGCCAGTCGGCCTAAGTGCGCCTCTCGGCACCGCTGAGAGGCGGCCACATTAACCTAACCTAACCTATTAATAAGGAGGTTATCTTTTCAGTTAATTCAATGAGATACCTAACCAAATAAAAATAAGGAGATGATCTTTTCAGTAAACTCAATAAGAAAACTTAATAAAAATAAGAAGATTACCTTTTTAATAACTTCAATGAGATAACCTTATTAAAATAAGAAGAACGCCTTCTTTATTAATTCAAGGTGATATCCACATATATATTCGAAGAATTCTTCTTGATTTTATTAAAAAGACTATCCCACTTAAAGTAAGTAGGGATTCTTCTTAAAGAAAAACTATAGAGATATCTTCTTACTTTTGTTCTATTTTATTAGGTGGTTTTTGGTTGTACCAAGGAAGTTTAGAATTAGATGAACCAGAAATCCTAACGCAGAGCTGATCGATTAAGGAATCACGGTGCATAAGTTGATGAGCTGACACACGGAAGCATCGCTTCAGGGCAATAAGAACGCCACCTCCTTTGCGTAGACCAGTCTTGACTGCATCTCTATCCTTACGAAACGTATAATACAAATAAGAATCGAAATATTCTTCGTCGAAAAAATCAGTATTTAGCCAAGTTTCTACAAAGACGAAAGCATCATAATCCATGCGCGAGATAGCTACGTAGATATCTTTGGACTTAGTACGCATGCCACCCATGTTATGAAAATAAATTTTTAAAGATGTATTAGAACGGGAAACATTAGTCCTATGTGTCATTATTTTGGCGTTGATGGTATTGAAAGGGCCGCACATTTATGTCAGATGGCCAGACGGCAGTGTTTAAAATACGGTCGTAGAAAGGGGTTGTAACACCAAGCTTAAAGTTGATACTTTCTAAGCTGTGTACCGCAACACCCCTTTTTACCAATTTACGACAGGAAATATATTTGGGGTCAATCCCTGCATACTTTGAAACGAAGTCGATAATATTATTTTCGGATACCGTAGGCTTAAAAAAGGAGACATGTACCCACTTCCTCATAACAAATGTTTCGAGTTCTGTGCTGTCATTGCAACCGTAAATTAAAGTTCTCCTGTTATGGGTTGGTTTTCGATGGGAAAGATGCGCAGTGTTATTACCATTTACACTGCTAGCAATATGTGTGTTTGTGTCTGCGTGCACGTCAGCTGGATGATCGGCAGCTTTAATAATGCATTGATAAACAACACTTATCATGTTTTGATCACTAACATTAGCATTGTTTAGAAAATTAACACCAGGCGAAGAGACAGAACTAAGAGCAGTGTTATTATTATTTTGGTAACTACCATCACTGCAATTGATATTATTCATGTTTACAGCTCTGTGCATGTCGGCAGGGTTAACGACAGCTTTGATAATGTTATGGCTATTAACATTTGCAATATTTTGATTATTAGCATTAACATTGTTTTGAACATTAACAGCAGGCGCGGAGACCGAACTAACAGCAGTGTTATTATTGTTTTGGTAACCATCACTGTAATCTATATTATTAATGTTAGTAGCTCCTACCCAGCAAACACAGCCTCTAACGTTAGAGAAATGCTGTAGTTTTACATTAGAATTCCAATGTAGTTCTCTAATGTATCTCTAATCGCAAATCACGTTAGAGAACTAGGCTAGAGGAAAATTAGAGAACGATTAGAGAAACACTCGAATAGCGAAGATGCGTGTATTGTCAAGTATTGTATTTATAAACTAAGGTATAAAAACTTTGAATTTTATTCCCATTAGATATTTAAGCTTAAAACATGTCAAACATATTTAAAGCAATAAATTTATCGAAATAGAATTAAACAAGAGCAATTGGATTTCATTTCATTTCAGTTAGAAATTTCTCATTAGAATCCCATTAGAATTTCACGTTAGAATTCGAATCGATAACTAACCTTTTTCTCGATATCGAGAACTAAGTCTCCTTTTTGTCGAGAATGCTATAATTCGCGACAGTTTCACAAATCGTTCTCTAACCATCTACCTTAGAGAATAACATTAGAATTCGAGTCGTTTTCTAATCGTCCTCTAACCTTAATGTTTGCTGGGTAGCATGTCAGCATGTTTAACGGCAGCGTTGATAATGTTTTGGTCAATAACAGCAGGGCAAGCTATTGGCGTGTTCCAGTTAAACACAAACCCAGACCTGTATAAATTTTTGCATGTAAATGCAACAACAACGCTGTGATCTTGATATTTTTCTGGGTCAATTTCGGACCCGTAGTAGTAGATTTTTTGTAGCAGATTTTTTGACAGCCAACCCTTATTTGCTTAGTAGCACAAACATGCATATGTATACACACTTATTTACAAAAACAACTTGCATGCAGCTGACCCGCATCGTTCCTGTTAAATTATTACCGTGATCCGACCCAGGTCAGCAAACTGGAACGCAACTTATAACAGAGTTTGTAGCTCCGTGAGCATTAGCAGCATTATTATTAATTTGATCGTTAACAGAGATCGGGCCAGAGATGCTGTTAATGTTAGCATCGGCAGAAATAATGTCATTATTATCCAAGTTATTAACATTAAGAACATTAAATGTGACAGCGGTCGGTACTGCCAGCATGTTAGCATTGGAAGCAGAATTCATTTATTTATTTATTCATTCATTAATCAACAAACAGTAAGTTTACAGATTGTGTAGCAAGATTATAATAGGCTTAACATAATCAATATGCAAAAAGCTATGATAAGTGCCTTATGAGCAGGCTCTTAAAAGTAAACTTGGTATAACAAAAGTCAAATCCCAAAGAAAAAGAAAAATTATTTAACTCCGAAAGTGTCCGCCTTATAGGAGCATTCATCGCATAAACTGTTCTAGCAAAACCCACATAAAACATCTCGTTACAACGAAGGATCCGTGAAGGTACATTAAAACTAATTTTCATGAGCAGGTATGAGCAATCGATTAAGCTATTAATAATATCATAAACAACGCACATCGACAGACGTCTTGACTCTAGTGGCATGAGACTAATGAGCAAACAACGAAAACGATAGGGTGGGATCGGTTCCAGAAAGTACAACCGCCGCAGGGCGAAACGTATGAAAGCCCTCTGGACCGACTCCAATCTCCTAATATGTACGGCATGAAAAGGCCTCCAGATAAATACTGCATATTCTAACTTCGACCGAACTAGAGACGTGTACAATACTTTTAAAGTATATGGGTCAGAAAACGACGAACAGTTACGCCGAATAAAAGCCAACATAGCATACGCCTTAAAAAACAACAAAATTAATGTGAGTGGTAAAGCTGAGTTTGGGGTCAAAATAAACACCAAAGTCTTTAAATTCATCGACCTTTTTAAGCGCAACATTCGAAAAACCAAACGATGTTGGAAGATTGAAAACGAGTCTTACATAGGAGGTATAGTGACACTTTGCAATGTTAAGAAATAGGCGATTACGTTCGCACCACTGAAACAAGTTGTCAAACTCGCCCTGTAGGACGAAAGAATCTTCTAAGGACTTAATTTCAGAATAAATTCGATGTTCTATTAATTTCAGCATGACTGTTAGCACAGACAGGTGATCGAGCATCGAGGAAGCTACATTGTACACAAGAATGAATGTTAGTTGGCGAAACAGACATAACAAAGGGCGTGAGCGGGCGACTGTTGTGCTCAACAATAGAGTGTGTGCCATTAATAGAGCTGACTAGACCTTTTATAGTATTGACACTATCTGTCATCACTTTCATGCACTTTACATTGTTTTTATTATGCACTTCTTTGGAATTAAAATTAGATTTAATTTCATTTTTTAAATCAGCAATTTCTGAAGATAAATCTTTGAATTTCAAGTCAATGATAGTCAGAGCAGACTCCAAGCTAACTTTGTAGGATACCAACACTGTGTCATAAGCCTTGGGAAGCAATTCATAAGAGTTTAAACAAGCAAAAGTAGTTAATATGGCGGTTCTTTGACATCAACTGGGCATCGTACTCTGCAACAACACCCTCGCAGCAAGCACGATGAAAAAGTTTTTTGCAAAAACCACTGCATGACACAATATTAGAGTCATTTCGGCCGAAATGCTTGTCGCAAACTGCACAGAATTCAGAAAATCACGGAGATAAATAAAGAAATAAGAAATAAAATTATAGAGCGATTTAAAGCACGCCCAACACGATCGGCTCTTGGCAATACAATACAGTCAAGAAATATTCTAAGCTGCTGAAGAAACTGTTTATTGTGATTTCTCCTGTCCCCTTAAATGTTGGTAGATTATTAATAGCTTTGAAGATGTTTGCTCTCCCATTATTATCTACCCCTTGGCTATTCTGATTTAAATAAAATAAAATAAATACGCCATTCTTAATTGCTCCATCTGCTTCAAATGTTGACGTAGGAATTGCATTACTTCCGTTACTGCATTGAGGATGAATGTTTTTGTTTATTCAATGGTTTCTCATTGTTAACGTTACTGCACTGAAGATAAATGTTTTTGTTTTTACTACTGAGTTTTAAATTTTCGATTCGTATCACTGGATTTCAAAAAGCTAAGTTCCAAATCCTACCGACTGCGTCAAACCCAACTTTTTAAAAATAAAAATGAATTTATTTTACCGAGAAGAACAAGCTGTCGCTAGTACTGGTCAAAATTAGACTGACTTTATTTAGTATATTAATTTACTATGAAAGTTTGCAATTTGTTTAACCTACTTATTGTATTTGGGACATTCCAGCCAAAAGAGGAAAACGACATAAAATTTTAAATGCTACTAATCATTCCTATTTATTCAGTTATCTGTAACTAAATGTGTATATTTTCCCAATATGGTAACAGAAATATAGAAAAATATGTAAAAACCCAAAATTTTTGTCCTTATAACTTTGAATTCACATCTTACTATTTTGCCCAAAAAGTTTGGTCATGTTTGCATTGCTGCATTAGCTATATTTTCATTTATAGAAAAAAATTTGCTAGTCATTCAAGTAAAGCAGAGAAAAATTAAAATAATTGCATAACATAAAATAAAAAAAGGTATGTAATTTTTGTGTATACCTTCATTAAATTGGGTCATATGGGGTGTCCCAGGAGTCACACGAAAAGGCATACAAATTGGTCTGGTAACCTTAGAAATGACCCTACGAAACCAGATATTTCTGAAAGTAAGTATAAAGAGGCTGCTCACCGTCTAAATACAGTTTTTTAGTTAAAAGGGTCATACTATGGTTTCTAGACTATTTTGAAATGTGTCCCAGGAGTCACACGAATCTAAACTCTCATATATTATTGAGATTAATTTTTTTTTAATTGAAGGGCGAGAGTGCAAAAGGGCCTAACCCACAATTTCAAAATTTTTCAAGGCGCGAGAAAAACGTTCGCATTTTTCGAATTTTCAGTGTATTGATCTGAAAGTGAAATCACTTTTAGATCTTGATAGCATTTCTGAGGGGTTCAAATTTCATGCGATTCGGTGCAGTAGTTTCGGAATTACGAGACTTCGAATTTCTCATGGGCCTAACCCAAGGGGTGCCGAGAGTGCAAAAGGGCCTAACCCGAAGGTGCCTTTCACTTTGCCGGGGTCAGCTATTGTTCATTTCCTGTTTTTTATGAATCAAATTTATGAAACCAATAATACACATTTACTATGAGTTTGAAAATACGATTGTTAGACCTTCAGATCATTTATTATGTATTGTTGAATAAAACAATACATTTATTATTATTATCTCCGCTAGTTTTCAATCTAGAGAAATGAAATAAAGTGGAAAATGATTAGTGGGGATTACTCCACAACGCCTTGATTGCGGTTTTTTGAAATTTTGATTAAAAATTGCCATACAAAACGATTTACATAAACGTCAACATACCGATCGCACTTTGAACTGCCACAACATAACCTACGAAAACACAATCAAAAAACACTGTCGTAGGATAATTACTTGAAGCTTCTCATTAACGCTAAACACCCTAGATGTCGTCGCAGACTTATGGTTTTTGTTTAAACTTGAGCGATATGAACAAAAACACGGTTTCCCCATAAGGCGCAATGAGGGCTTAGGCCCTTTTGCACTCTCGCTACCCCGCGGGTTAAGACCTCGGCCAACTTTGAAAATTCATAAAAAATTCAAAAAAAATTTTAGAATTTTTTGGTCAACGCCTACGTGACAAGACGTGTTTTGGCAAACTGAAACCATTAAAAACTCAATTTCGAAAAAAGTGTGGGTTAGGCCCTTTTGCACTCTCGCCCTTCAATTGTTTTTAGTTTTTATTATATAGTTTTAAATAATTGTTTCGAGAGATGTTGAATTCGACTTGTTTTTAATAAATATTTAATCAGAAAATTTAATTAAATATTAATATTATTTTGCCTTCACTTTATTTTATTTCATTTAATTGGCTTGGTTTCAATTCTGCTCGGAGATATTTATCAATAAGGTGGTCAAAAAGGGTTGAAACAATAATAAAACTGATTTCAATAATCTGGTATATTACATATTTCGCACTTGTCCCAGGAGTCACAAAGACTTGTCCCAGGAGTCACAATTTAAATATTTAAAAATAGTTTATTGAATTTGAATATATAAAATATTTTTATAGAATATGGTAATATGCAGTATGTATTTTCGACCATAAACAAATTGTAGGTGAAAGTTGAATAGTTGAACTAAAATTCGTATTCGTGTTCACAAAGATGCAACAAAGGGATTTTTCGGTGTCCCAGGAGTCACACTCAGTTTCTTAGTAGTTACAAAGGCACTTGTTGTTATTTGGCCAATTCTTTTAATGCATTAGTTGTATTGGATATTTATCCACGTCGATAAATATATTTCATATCAATTTAAGTCCCGATGTCAGTTTTTCAAGGCAAAGTTGACTCAGCTCTGGAGTCAAATGTCCCAGGAGTCACGATGGAATGTCCCATTTGTTGATCATTGATTTATTACAATAGTTTGTTGATTATTGCTTTATTGCAGTTGACCTATTTATTTTGCAGCCTTTTGCAATATTGCATTATTTCGTAATTAACCAGGAAGTCGTTTTTTGGCTTCCTGTTTTTGTTATTGAATTTGGTACCGTTCTAGACTACGGTTCAATGCCTAATATTTATCGGATTTTGCGGAGTGGGGTGTCAAAGGGATGATAAACAGAATGTGGGATGTCAAAGGGATGATAAACAGATTGCTGGAAGCTGGTAAGACAGTTTGCAAAATGAATGGAAACTTCTTGGAAGTACTGATTTTATCAGCCACTATTTCTTAGTTGCAGAAAAAGTTGTGCGCTTAGTGGTCCATACAAATATTAAGCGCAAACGCGGACGCAGATAAGAAAACACGCCTTATGTCATCATTAAATGAAATGTATGAACTGGACGTAGGATAGGAAACGCAAACATTAGTTTTGAGCCCTATAATTCTTAATAAAGACAGTTTGCTAACACATTTAATAGTGAGATGCTTATCATAATATGTATCTACATGCAAATAATCGACCATTGCAGGCGTAGCCTGACTCAGCAAACAATGCGTATACAAGTGTACGACATGTAAATTAAGTGTTGCCTGTTGGCAAAACGGTTTTTAAAAAGATATAAAAACTTTAATTTATTTTAGTTCGCTTTTGACGAATTTATGCGTGATACATTAGTGAACGTGCTGATCTAAGTGAAATGAAGATAAAAGTAGAACATTCCAAAGAAAACAAAAGTATGATTTTTGTTTATAATTACGCTAATGGAGCTGTGTGAGGCTTCCGTTAGCTTATGGTTCATATGAAGAATCCACTATGCAGAAAGATGAATTTTGTTTACAATTACGGTAAAGAAGCTGCCGTTAACTCTAAGATGAATCGTCCCTGATTCAGTTTTATTTTTTGTTAAATTATGAATTTGATCCAAAATTACGTTATATGAAATTTGTTGAAATTCAGAATTTTCATCTGTTTTTTAGTTTTATTTGATTTGATCATCTTTCTACAAAAATAAACGGTCAACATTATGCAAAAAGTTATAAAATTATAGAAATAGATTTGGTCTTTTAATATTTTCATTTTTCTTACCTAGACAGGCGCGTATTCAGGGGGGGTGGCATTTCCGAAAATTTTAAAATATACGTCTGTACCAGAATAATTACTCTATTCAATTTTAAAACCCCTGTTAAGAAATTATCATTAAAAGCAATAATAAAAATACACAAAAATAAAATTAAATAATATTTCACTATGAGAGAAGTTATTGGTAGTCGCTAATCAATTATCAGAGCAAGTCTGAGAGGCCACAACTAAATTCCTGCAAGGGTTCACTCAGTTGTCGCTTTAAGAAATTCGCGCAAAACTATCAGACTTGCTCTGCATAAGATCAACTTAGCATCTCAACTACATAGCATGTTAACAACAGCAAGAGTGATTCGAACTCAGGTCTGTTGAAATTCAAATTAAATGCTTTTCGAGTTATGAATACAGGGGGGAAATCGTAAAAATGAGTGTCTCTTGTTATTGTAGTCACGGTTGCCATAAGCTTACGAAAAAAAATAACCAAGAAGTTAAAAAAAATTACCAAAAATTACCAAGCAGTATACAACGCAGTCGTATTGAATTATCAGAGAAAGTAACAATAAGATTGTACTTATACTTGTCATGTGATAATAAAAAGTGAAGCTAATTTGGCAAAAAAGGATTGAGAAAGTTTAAAAGTAAAAGCCCGGTATGTTGTTGAAAAGAAAATGCTCAAGAAATATTTTCTTTTATCTCAGTTTTTCTTCAAGAAATAAAGCGACAACTATTTATTTCTTGCCCAAGCCAGTTGCGCAGGTCGCTTTTTTTTTAAATTTTCAAGAAACTAGCACTAAAAAAAAATAAGAGATTCTGACACAAGAAATTTTTCTTAAGCGTTTCATAAGTGTCATTTTATATACAGTTTTTGGATTTCCTTTGAAAGCGTAAAGCCCTAAAAAAGAAAAATATTTTCCAATTCCAAAGGGGGAACGACCAGGCATGTCCATTGATGCATTAAATAATTGTTCCTTGTCTTTTATATATATAAGTTGCTGCAACGCCTCCAGTTTCCGTTGCTCCTAGCGAACGGTCTTTCTCTTCCCTTCGAAGGTTAAAAACTTACCTAAGTACAATGGGGCAGGAGAGGCTGGCTCTACTCAACATCCACTCTACTTTTGAAGTAACTCCTCCAGAAATCCTAAACAAAATTTCAAAACAAACAAGAAAAATAAATATTGTTTTGTTCACGGCTAAAAGTTTTAGCCTAAATTTAAAACTTTTTGGGGTATGTCTGCGTTCAAAGTGTTGTTTGGAATTTCCAGTAAGATTAACTTCCTTTCACTAATTTCATTATTTTTGTATGAAAGTATGTGTAAAAAAACAAAGGTTTTTCCTTTTCTCCTACGCGTTTTGATACTTTATCGCATCTTCATGAGGGAGACTGTATATTTCAAACAAATATATAACAAAAAAAAAAAAACATTAACAATTAATAATTCAAACATTAAATACACATAGTACTGAATTTTTACATTGCACTTACATGAACATTTAACATTTAAAATTTTCACATTATACTTAATAACTAAACAATTTTGTATTTCTGCATCCATCATCGTCGAATGCCCCGTCCAAATGTTTTTTATTGCTGTTGTGTATGCGCAGTTTATGTTGTCGACGTCTTCTTTGAAGTTCATTGCGCTGTTTATTCTCTCTTGTATGCGCAAACCTTCCAGTGTAAGTCTCGTTCTTTCCCTTCTCTCAATGTCTAAAATTGTTGCATTTTCGAAGTCCGCTGTGTGTCCTTTGTTCGTTAGATTTTCTGCCAATACTGTTATTGTTGTCTTATTTTTAGCCCGTTAAATATAAGTAAACAAAGAACTGCATACGCGAAAAAAATCTAAAAAAAATTTAGTAAAAAGTTAGAAATTTTGATGTAAATTTTTCGAGCTTTCTTGAATTTTCAACAAAGTTCTTCAATTTGAGTTGCAGTATTTTTATTGTATATTTACACATACTTTCATACAAAAGTAATGGAATTAGTGAAAGGAAGTTAATCTTACTGGAAATTCCAAACACCCTTTGAACGCAGACATACTGGTCTACCAAATTTGGTTAGAATTAAATTTACGCCGGTTGTCATAGAAATGCGCGTAATAAAAGTTATTTAAATTTTAAACCGAAAATGGTAACAATTTTTTATTTTTTTAAAAAATGTTGGAACTCGAACCGACGTGCCCCAAATCGGTGCGCAATGTTCTACCTACTGAGCTACGACGCACTCATGAATTTTGTGCGAAAAGTCCACATATTCGCTGTGTAACGCTTTTGTTGTATTTTTATTTATCACAGTTAAGTTTTAATCTAAACCGCAAAAAATTGAGAATTTTTGTAGGTAATTGAAAGGTTTGGAATCTATTACCAAAAAGTTTTAAAAATTGTGTAAACCAATGAATGGTTTAAAATTTAGACTCAAATTTTTAGCCGTGTAGAAAGAGAAAAATTTCAAATAAATAAAAGTATAAATATGTAATATGTGAAAATATAAATATGTGCGTATTTACAGGTAATTCTTATTTACTGACACTATGGCCAAAACCCAACCCCCCCCCCCCCCCCGAAATTTTTTTCTGGCTACGCGCCTTTACCTAGACAATTTATATTTTCTAATTTTAAATGTTCATTATTAGATTCCTTATACTCTAGTATTTCACAATTATTTACATGATTATGCGTTAGATAGTTCGAAATTTTAGTTTCGATATTCACATAAGTTGTATTATTTATTACTGTTTGATTTTTAAATGTAACTAAATATGTTCCTGTTAAGTTTTGGTTTTCTACATTATTTTCACCTGAAATTAATATAACATCTTCTTTAATTATTTCGATATTATTGTTTTTTCTTTAATCTTTTCACATTTTGCCGGTTTTTTATTCAAAAGTTCTGACAAAAATGTTATTTCTTTATTCAACTTGCAATAAGTGCTTGTAATTTCAATTTCATAATAGTCCTTACAAGTACATCAAATTTTTTGATATTTAAAATAAATTATGATTATATTATTTTTCTGATCAATTTTAAATTCTGATATGTCCATTAAATCTGTAACTGATATTAAACCATTTTGATGGTCCGTTATATTTTTTAATTCATCCAAATGTAATATTACTGGGTTCAGTGTTCCCACTTTTCCAAACGTAATAATATTTATTAAATTTTGAAGCTCGTGTTTTATGTACTGATTTTTTTTTTAACGTTTTAACATATGAATCTCCTTTAATTGTATTTACTGTATTGGTTATTTCAGTAATAACCTTAGGTTATGTTAGGTTACGAGGGTTAGGCCGAAACACCAAGGTAACGGCCCGAGACTTAGGCTACCAGCAGGCCCGTTGTGATACCCTATACGGACTCAAAAACAAGAGAATCCCTTCCTTGCCTATACATAGTGATCGAACCACTTCGTGGAGACAATGAATTTAGCTAGAGCCTTGACCTCACATCTAGAGACTTCAGAGAGGTCTATTAGAAATGGTTGCCATAGAAAGGCTAGCCGCCGCCTGCCAAGTGCTGGACACTGGCACAGGAGGTGCTGGACACTCTCCTCCTCCTCGATACATCTACAACTGCGACTGCCTTATCAGTGATGCTACCGCAGGATCTTTATGTCCCAAGGGGCTTAAATTTTCATATATTGAGGCTTTTTTACCTTTTTATATTTTTTACCTTTAATTTTAGTTTGCCGGTATTTTCTTCGGTGGGCACTTTAGGATTTTCGAGTCCCAAGGGGTTTAATTATTTATCTTTTTCACCTTTGTATTAACATTTTCCTTTTTTATTGCCGATAATTTAATCGGCGGGCGCCTTCGAACTTTTGTGTTCCAAGGGGTTTAAATTTTTTTTTATTTTTATAGTTTTTTCACTAAATTCTCACCCTGTTGTACTTTATAAAATATTTATCCACTGCGCAAATCAATGTGCGCTTCCTTTTTTTCTTAAAATTATATCCTAGGAGCAAATCTGATTATCAAATTTATCTATTTCATAGAAAACCTGTTTTATTCCAAACAACGTTATTATATGATAATATTTTATGATTGAGTAACCATTTATGGTTTTGACTTTTTATAAATTGCTAATCCATTTTTATTTTCATATATTCCATGCTTTATGTAGCAAGTTTCTCCTGTATCGACAAGAGCTTTAAAGTTTTATTTAATTTATAATCACAGATTGAGATGTAAGGGATCGTAGCCCCTCTCCTTCTAAAAAAAGATCTTCTTGGATAATATTAATAATTTGGGGTTTTTTTGCGGCCTATAGCTAGTTTCGCTATCTTAAGCGCGCTTTCACGATAACTTTTGGTTTGAGTATTATTTGCATTAGAATTTGAATTATTCATTGCGGGTCTCATATTTTGATTAATATCATTTGTATTCTGCTCCTGCATTATAGTTTCTATTATATATTCTGGAAACAGATGGATCTACGTCCATCGGTTCAGGGTTGAAGGTATTGAGTGACTACTTTGTTGATTTTTTATGAAAAACTTTGTGCGAAACGCGCCATTTGGTTATTTGACGCAAGTTCTTGAGCATATGCCAAAGCATCACGGAGACCCTGAGGATTCAGAGAAAATATTGTATGAAGGGCTTAGAACCAAAAGGATCTAAGTAACATCGACGTTGAATTGAGATAATTAAGGTTAAAGTAAATTACTTATTGTAAATTCTGGGTAAATGCGGTTGAAATGATTCCTGTCTAAATGAATGCAGGTTAGTCGACTAATTCAAAGGATGTTTACTGCAAATGAAAAATAACTGTAAATTTCCAAAAATTATTGCAATTTCGAACGTTGATTGCTCGGCTAAAATAACATTTAAAAACTTTCCGAGTATGTAGTCTTGTAGCCCGTATAATTTTAGTATAATAAAGTGCTAAACTTAATTTCGTAGGACGTCTATAGTTCTATATAATTTTCTATTCAAATATGAGCTACAAGACTGCATACTCGAAAAAATTCTACATGTTCTTTTGGCCGAGCAATTAAATTTTATTGCTTTAAGGAGCGTACTTAGATCCTTTTGGCTCCAATCATCAATGCAATAAAATTTAGTACGTTTTTGGTCTGGCAAATAGATGGCACTATAATGTCCGAAATGACTTGGATCTCTTTGCCAACAAATAAACACCATATTTCACTAAACAAATATGGGTACAACTCAATTTCAAAAAAAAATTTCACTTAGATCCTTTTGGTTCTGAGCCCTTCATATCTCTTAATGGTTTGTTTAATGCTGTTATAAAAATTCTAACGGCATGATCTTTATTTTTCTTGTTCGGCTCTTTGGTAATATTTGCTGCATTACCATGAGTCATTATTGTTTTATTTTTTAAAAGGGTAAATTTCTTGTTTACCAGTTATAGAACTCTATTACTATCAATGTGTATAGGACGCTTGTCCGTATATGCAAAATATGGTCGTGCGATTATCGCATCGCAGTTCAAAACGGTTTCATGATTTGTCAAAGTGTCATTGGCATCTTGTGTTATTTTATTTCTAAAGATTGTCAAGGCCGCAAAGTATTTTCTACTTTTTTTTACATATAAGCTCATAGCGTTGTGAGCCGCATCACGCCAGCTTACATCGGAGTTTAATTTCCCACTAAATTCCGGTAAAGACTCAACTTCGTCCAATGATTCCTGACATTGGTCAGAATCATCAATTGTTTCAGGCTCATATTCGGTAGCCCTATTATTACTATTTTAGTTGAGATTTTAACCTTTGAACTTCCTGTCTTAATTCCAAATTACTATCCACGATCAATCTAGTGATCAAGTCTACGGTCAATGCTTCACCGTGAGCCATTTATAATTTTTAATTTTCCACGTTAAATCAATTTTTTAATTACTTTCTTCGTTTTATAACGCTTCTAAAATTTCATCTTGAACAGAGTCCTGATCCAAAAAAAAGGATTATTTCGTTGAAAGTTCAAAGTGTCTAAAATTTCATACATTTCATTTTCTATCTCTTCTTCTTCAAAATTTAATTCCAAGGACTGATTTGGAAAATCCGTCATTTTTATCTAGGTATCAACTTCACTTCTTAATAAAGGACATTTCAGTATATCATGATTTCCTCCACAATAATCACAATAATATAACATAATGTATTTAGGTCCGTATCCATTTTTTAGGTTTCTTTTTAACAAAAATATTGTCTCTATATTTTCCCTTTCTTTTTCCTTATTTATTAAAAAAAAAGCATTCTTTAAAATATTTTAAAATTATTTAAATTTAATTATTATTAACCAGAGGAGGCATCGGAAAACAAATGTAGCGGAGCCTACGCCAGTCCTGCTGTTGGCACGCCTCGGAACAATACAGGTTTCCACATAAAACACAAGTATAGGTGAGACTGAGGGCATTGTATTTCATACTCAATTGATCAGCTGCTGCTTGTCTTATTCCACTTCATTTATGCCGCACCGAGAAAAATATCTTTCTCGATTTTCTTATTTGTGCTTTGATTTTCGTAAAAAATTCTCTTCGTGAATTTTAATCTACTTTTACACTATTTTATAGCAATTAAGTTTTGCCCTTCTTGTTAAACTTTTTGTTTTTGGCACTCGCGAACTTTTAATTACCGAACTAGGGTACTTGTATTGTAAAGATCGGGGTACTTGATCTATGATCCTTAAACCGCGTGCCCCACGTTGCGCGCCAATTAAGTTTTGCCTTTTGGCAAAACGGTTTTTAAAAAGATATGAAAACTTTATTTTAGTTCGCTTTTGACGAGTTTATGCGTGATACATTAGTGAAGGCGCTGATCTAAAAACTGAAGCTTGATTCTAAATTCAAGCTTCTTTATAAGCTTACAAAATTGTTTACTTAATTTTAGTTTCACGAAATTGTGAAATAGCTTAGCCTTGAAATGAAGATAAAACTAGAACATTCCAAAGAAAACAGAAGTATGATTTCTGTTCATAATTAGGCTAATGGAGCTGTGTGAGGCTTGCCTTAGCTTATGGTTCATTTGAAGAATCCACCATGCAGAAAGATGAATTTTGTTTACAATTACGGTAAAGAAGCTGTGTGGAAGCTGCCGTTAACTTGTATGCGCTTCAGAAATAAACCAACAGCAA
Organism: Sphenella marginata; assembly: GCA_951509765.1. Taxonomy (NCBI): domain Eukaryota; kingdom Metazoa; phylum Arthropoda; class Insecta; order Diptera; family Tephritidae; genus Sphenella; species Sphenella marginata. The sequence continues at coordinate 43,320,309 of OX608080.1, forward strand.
ATTCCATAGCATTTCATAATCCCCCACTGTTCCCCTCTTCGGAGGAATGTGGGAAGCAGAGGTTAGGAGTACCAAGCATCAAGAGAGTTTTATGTGATGCTAATATAACATTTGAAGAAACATACATGGTCTTATAACGAAAAGAGCGTTTTTTTAAATTCACAGTCATACAGGTCCATGTAAGTGGGGAAAGTTTCTGATCGCCATTCACTTGGGAATGGCCAGAGCGAGTTTTTTGCATGCGGAAGCAGGTCACTACTTCCGAGCGCTTGCGTCCAAGTATCCTCTGGGTAGCTACCGAACACCCGTTTGGTGGTGAGCTAAACGTGAGTAGGCGATAACCTGGCAAGGCCACTCCGACATAATCGGTTTAAGGGCTTACCAGGGGTTTACAAGCAGCGTCTGATCACCTAGTGGTGCGGCTGCAAGCGGGCGTCTGTCTTGGACCAAGCGGCTCGCTATATAAACGTGCACTTAAATTACAACCTCCCGTGGAGCGGGTTGTGCGTTGGGTTTGGGACCCACCACGTAAAACAACGTACCAATGAAATCCAAAAAAGCCTCGGATATGAGAACCCCCTTTTTAGATGACGACACACGCAAACGAAACAAGGGCATGCACCTGGAATGTCCGAACCCCCAATGGGGAAGGTGCCTCTGCCCGGTTGGTTGAGGCCCTGAGGAAGGCTAAAGCTGACATCACCGCCATACAGGAGATGCGATGAACGGGGCAAGGTAATATGAACAAACCACCTTGTAATATTTACTGGAGTGGGCATGTCGACAAGCGCAGATTTTCGTGGGGTTTGTGGTGGGAGAGAAACTCCGTAATCGAGTACTGTCGTACACACCCGTGAATGAGCGTCTCGCTACAATCCGCGTAAAAGTACGATTATTTAACATCTCGTTTATCTGCGCCCACGCTCCGACGGAAGAGAAAGACGACGTGGAAAAGGATGCATTCTACGAGCGCCTGGAGGACACATACGAACGCTGCCCCCGTCATGACATCAAAGTCGTGCTTGGTGACTTCAACGCCAGGGTGGGCAAAGAGGGTGTATTTGGACCCACAGTCGGGAAGTTCAGTCTGCACGACCAGACTTCGCCAAATGACTATCGCACAATAAGAGGTCCAAACATCGACTCCGATCACTACCTAGTAGCAGCTAAGATTCGTACCCGCCCCTGTACGACAGAATAGGTGCAACAGAAAACGCAAGGACCAGTGGAATGCATGAGCAGTGGGAGCACTTCACAGGATTCTGGCGAACGAGAAGAAAGAACTGGTACGATGATGAAGAGTGCCGAGCTGCAACGAAAAGAAAGAACGAAGCCTATAAGGCAACGCTAAGATCGAGTGCAACAAGGAGTGTGTGTGAACACTACCGCGAGTTGAAAAGGGAAGCGAGGCTACTTTTCCGGGCAAAAAAAAGAGAGGCAGAAAAGCGTGAAATCAATGAGCTTGAGATGATAACCAATGGGAATAATGCCCGAAAATTCTATCAAAAAATTCGACTAATGACGGAAGGTTTCAAGGCCAGGGCAAATTCCTGTAAGAACGAGAACGGCGACCTGGTTACTGATGTTCAGAGAATACTAAAGATATGGAGGGATCACTTCTCTGCCCTTTTAAATGGAGAAATTGAGCAAGAAACCAGAGAAGAGCTCGAACCCGAACCCACAATCGAAGACGACGAAATTGACGTTCCAGAACCCGACTATAATGAGGTGCGAATAGCAATATCAAGCATGGCGCCGAGGAGCTGGTAAGGCGTATGCACCAGCTTCTGTGCAGAATATGGTCGGATGAATGCATGCCCCAAGATTGGAATCTAAGTGTTCTGTGCCCAATCCGCAAGAAAGGTGATCCTGCAAACTGACCAACTACCGCGGAATCAGCCTTTTGAATATCGCATATAAGGTCTTGTCAAGCGTATTGTGCGAACGATTGAAGCCTGGCGTGAACAGACTGATTGGACCTTATCAGTGTGGCTTCAGACCTGGAAAATCTACCATCGACCAGATTTTTACAATACGTCAAATCCTGGAGAAAATCCGTGAGAAAAGAATCGACACACACCACCTCTTTGTTGATTTTAAAGCCGCTTTCGATAGCACGAAAAGGAGCTGCCTATATGCCGCTATGTCTGAATTTGGTTTCCCCGCAAAACTTATACGGCTTTGCAAAATGGCATTGAGCAACACCACCAGCTCAGTCAGAATTGGGAAGGACCTCTCCGAGCCGTTTGAAACTAAACGAGGTTTCAGACAAGGTGACCTTTTATCGTGCGATTTCTTTAATTTGATGTTGGAGAAAATAATACAATCTGAAGAACTTAACCACGCTGGAACAATATTCTATAAAAGCGTGCAACTGTTAGTATATGCTGACGACATTTACATTATCGGCCTTAACAACCGCGCCGTAACCTCTGCCTACTCCAAACTAGAAAAAGAGGCGGAAAAATGGGTTTGGTGGTGAACGAAAGCAAAACGAAGTACATGCTCTCATCAAGCAAAGAGTCAGCGCATTCGCGCCTTGGCACCCACGCCACTGCTGGCAGCAAAAAGTTCGAAATAGTGAAAGACTTCGTTTACCTTGGATGCAGCATAAGCTCCAACAGTAATGTCAGCCTAGAAATCCAACGAAGAATTGCCCTTGCAAATAAATGCTACTTTGGACTGAGTAGGCAATTGAAAATTAAAGTCCTCTCTCGACGCACGAAAATCACACTCTACAAGTTACTCATCGCTCCGTCCTGCTATATGGTGCAGAGGCGTGGACACTAACAACATCTGACGAGGCTGCATTGGGAGTATTCGAGAGAAAAGTTCTGCGAAAGATTTATGGGCCTCTACGCGTTGGCGACGGCGAGTACCGAAGAAGATTTAATGATGAGTTGTATGAGCTTTAGGCAGACGTCGACATAGTACAGCGAATTAAAACTCAGCGGCTTCGCTGGCTAGGCCACGTCGTGGGAATGAACGAACACGCTCCAGCCCAGAAGGTATACTTATCGGCAGCCGCCGGTGGAAGCAGAGGAAGAGGAAGACCACCACTCCGTGGAAGGACCAAGTGGAGACCGACCTGCGATCTCGCGGGGTGTCCAATTGGCGCCAGTTGGCGCAAAGAAGAAATGACTGGCGAGCTATGTTGGACGGTCAAAATCGCTCTGGCGGTTAGATGGCCATTTAAAGAAGAAGAAGAATATCTACAAAAACCAATTTAGAAAAAAATATAAGTCAGCCACGACAACGCCCAAAGTGAAGTTAAAGACTCAAAAATATACAATGTTCTGGGCAAGATCACGGTATCGATTTTTGGTGCACGTTCCAGCTGGCACCTGAGGTTGTTGATGTGGATGGAATCGACTTAACTAAAATATAGGAAGAAATGGTATCTGAGGAGGACAGCAACGAGCGACGCGTGTTTCACACATTAACACCAGAACAAAGAGAGCGTTTGGATGAAGTCGTAAATAGTTTTATAACGTATGAAAAACACGGTCTAGGGCGTACGAATTTAGAAAAGCATACGATTACTCTTGTGTACGAAGCGGTACCTGTCAAGGAGCGACACTATCCTCTATCCGCAGCAATGCAGAAGATCGTGTATGATGAAGTTGACAAAATGCTGGAGCTAGGTGTGATAGAGGAAAGTGAAAGCCCTTGGAGTAACCGCACCACAATAGTACGAAAACCCGGGAAAAATTGGTTCTGTTTAGATGCGCGCAAACTTAACGCCGTGACGATAAAAGATGCGTACCCATTACAAAATATCGAAGGTATACTGAGTCGCCTGGACGACACCCATTTTATTAGCAGCGTCGATTTGAAATTCGCTTTTTGGCAGATGGAGCTCAACGACGATAGCAAACCCTACACCGCCTTCACCGTTCCTGGTCGCCCCTTTATCATTTCGTCACAATGCCATTCGGTCTGTGTAACGCTGCCCAAAGGCTTTGTCGCCTCATGGACCGGGTCATCCCTTAAAAATTGAAATCTAATGTGTTCATCTACTTAGATGATTTACTGATTATCGCGCCTGATTTTGAATCTCACCTTAAAATTTTAAAGGAAGTTGTCACATGTTTAAAAGACGCTAATTTAACAATAGGATTAAGCAAATCGAAGTTTTGTTTTAAGGAATTGCCATATTTAGGGTACTTTGTAGGGAGTGGGATGTTAAAGACAGACCCCGAGAAGATCAAAGCTATCCAGAATATCCCTGTACCGAAAACGGTCAAACAAGTAAGTAGCTTCCTTGGTACCGGCGGGTGGTACAGACGGTTTATCAAAGACTTCGCCACTTTAGCAGCAACGCTAACCGATGTACCAAAAAGGGAAAAGGTTCGAGATGACTGAAGAAGCATTAGAAGCATTTAATAGTTTAAAAAGGGCTCTTACATCAGCTCCGGTACTAAAACACCCAGATTTTTCGAAAAGGTTTTGGGTGCAGTGTGCTGCCTCCGACTATGGCCTGGGCGCTGTATTATACCAAAAAGAAGAAAATAGTGCAGAAAAGCAAAAAGCCCATTTTTCTAAAAACTTCAATGACTGCCAACGGAAATACAGCACCACAGAAAAGGAATGTCTCGCGGCAGTGATGGCTGTCAAGAAATTCCGACCCTATATTGATCTGATGCCGTTTACGGTTGTGACTGATCATGCAAGTCTGAAATGGCTGATGTCCCTAAAGGATTTGAATGGTAGACTAGCCAGGTGGTCCTTACAACAAGCGTTCAATTTTGAGATCGAACACCGTAAAGGTTCAGACAATATAGTCGCCGATACGATGTCGCGATGCATTGAGGAGGTCATCACATCACCCATTGCCAATATGGATACCTTGGAGTTTGAATCCGAAACTTATAAAGAATCAATTAAAACAATAGAATCTAATAAGGAAGTATTTGAAAGTAGAAGACGGGATGGTTTTGAAGAAATGTTTGTCTAGGAACATCGAATGTGAAGAAAACGAATGAGAGTTATGGGTCCCCGAAGCTTTGACATCAACTTTGGTAGAAAATGCACATTGTCCGGAGATAGCCGCGCATGGGGGTATGGCCAAAACACTTCACCGCCTACGTAGGCTATATTATTGGCCAAACATGGTGGTACAGGTGCGCAACTATGTAAGGGATTGTCGAACATGTAAAGAGAAAAAGCCATGTAATGCGGTTATGAAACCAGGGATTGGGACGGAAGTGGTGACGGTTAGACCATTTCAAAAACTTTACATCGATTTCTTAGGCAAATATCCTCGATCGAAACGCGGAAACTGTTTTATATTTATAGTAGTTAATTATTTTCTTGAAGGCAATGCGTGAAGCTACCGCCAGCAATGTGGTTAAATTCATCACCGATGAAATTTTCCACAAATTTGGCGTGCCAGAAATAATACATTCCGATAACGGAAAGCAATTTATATCAAAACATTTTACAGATTTACTGCCTGTACTGCCTATGGTGTGAAGCACCTAAATACAGCGTTTTATGCCCCGCAGTCTAACGCAGCTGAGCGAGCAAACCAATCGGTACTAGCCGCGATAAGGTCCTATCTAGAAAATGACCACCGGGATTGGGATCTGTACCTGACCGAGATAGAGTGTTCCATTCGTAGTGCAGTGCATTCGGCCACTGGGGATTCTCCATATTTCGCCCATTTTGGGTTCAATATGTTTACAAATGGGGCCGATTATGCACTGGCACGCAAGTTAAATTGCCTGAATGATAATGAAGTTTTCGTACTCGAGAGCAGTGATAAACTGCGACTTATGCGCGAAAAAATAAAAGAAAATTTACATGAGGCCTATGAAACAAACGCTGTGCGTTACAACACTAGGGTCCGCGAAACACGCTTTACACCTGGGCAAGAGGTGTACAAACGAAATTTCAACAATATGTATCTATTAGAGTCGCTAGCAGGAAAAGATCTGGGGGCGTGGCATGCGGATGATGATCCCCGCCGATGAGGGTCCAGTCGGCGGGAGGGATGTAGTCAGGCGTTGCAGATAGTCGAATAGCTAAATAGTTGAAGTTGAAATAGTTTAAGAGATGCCCGGCTGAGCTCTCGTGGCAGGAGACGTTGTCAGGTCTGGGGGGTTCCCCACGTTGGGCTAAAGGTAGGCGACACAATTTTAGACCGCTCGAAAAGGTTGTGGAGCAGTTCGTACATTCCATAGTAAACGGATGTACGAGTTCAAACTTCCACTTTCTATTAGAAAAATTAAATGCAAATGCATCCATGTCATTTTTGTGAATTGGTCACTTGGTAATGTAGAGAACTGTTTTCCATCACTCAAAAAAACTAAAATTTTGACTTACACCTCTTTACTTTGGAGCGGGAGATCTCTTCAGCAGATACACGGGTTAGCAAAAAGACGGGAGCACAAGTACTTACGAAGAAGATGTTGATAGGTCAGCATTTTGGTTGTATGGAACAGGTTAGGGAACTCTTCGTCGATGAGGGTCAAGTAGGCGGGGAGTATCTGGAACCTGGGGTACCTGCAAAAGGGCACCTAAAGTAAAAAAATTCATGCAAATACAAAACTTCCAATATACTTCCGGTAATCTGCGCTTAAATGATCTAAAAGTCCTGGGGTAGGGTAGTCGGCCGGTGGAACACAAAAAACGCGCAGGATGTGCCTCGGCTGGCCCAAAATACACCACCTGTTGTCTGCTTGATAAGAACCGCGTTTTGTTGGCAAATACCACCGCGACCACAACGCTCGATCAGCACTTTGTTTTTTTTTTTTTAAATTAATTGCGAGTACTTGGCCAACTGGGCAGGATTTTATGTAAGAAATTATGCCAGTAGTTGATAATTTAATGGTTTTTCGGGCTTTGCGTCTGAATTGGTTGCCGGGAAATGTCAAATGTGACAAGGGTGCTTTCCCACCACAGGAAAGTAATAGATCACGGATATGAAGCTGCCACTTGTCACTTTTGTGGTATGGTGGGTACTTACGGTAAAGGAAAGGGACGGATACTAGGGCAGGTGTTAGTTGTTGTATGGATGGAAATACACAATAGCAAAACCGCAAAGGAAAACGGTGTCAATGTTCTATCTGTGCTATATATGGTGGTGCCTCACAGTTCATACCAAAGAAACTGTATAAACTGTGAAGATAGCCACATCGAGTGTATGCTGTGCGGTGCGGTAGTTGTGCGCGCGAAAGTTTTTAAAGTTGAAAAAATTTGCAATTTCTTTAAATCGGATTTCCCTGCCGTCGTTAAACAAATAGGTAGTGAAGCTTGTGATGCGCACAACAAGGAACTAGCTAAGCCATCACGAAGACGAAGCTAAAGGGCATAATATAAGGAAGGAATGTCATTATAACCAATACACGATTAATCAAGTGCGGCTATTAATTCAACCTGGTAAGTGATATGAGTTAAAAAAAATTTTTTTAGTTGCCCATGTCTGTCCATTTGCTTCGCGCATTTTGGGGTTCCCGCCAACCTAATTTTCGACCTCGGTCATTTAAGTTTTCATCAGTGAAAATCCCCACTCGAATTTGCATTCGAAAGAAAAACATAAATTTTTGAAGTCAAAAACCTCGAAAAAAAAAAGTTGGCAATTTTTCAAAAGTTCCAATTTTTTTTACAATTTTTGTGAACGAGAGGAATCTAAATAATTATTTTAAGGATTTTTTTTTGATAGTACATAATAACCATAACGTTGATTTTTGTTGGTAGACAACCTTTTTGGGATGCATTTCGTTGCAATTTTTGCAAGATCAAATCAATTCGAAAATATTCACCAGTAGTTGTAAACTTTTCACCAACACGTAACTTCTCACCTCAAGCTTTTACCAACTACAACACTCAATAATTTTCACCTTTGCTACCGATCACCACGAAAGCTTTTGGTTGTCGTAACCCAGTTAGCAGATGGAATGCAGTTTCAAACTCAGCCATAAGAAATTTTATATGTAAATTTTAATTGATTTTAATAGTTTTTGAAGTTAACTTCTTAGGCAGCGATGTGAAGTTTTTATTGAGAGTAAAATTGAGAAAATTGTATTGTAATAGATGATATAACGGGAACTATGCAACGGAAATAGAATATTGGTTGTTGTCTTTGAAATCCTCACTACTGCTGCGTAACTAGATGGCACTGAAAACGCCATATGACGCTAGATGGTGCACACCAACACACACACACGCTGTACATAATTGCCTTTGGTGCTGGTTAGATTAGTACAGTAGTCATGTACATAGTTGATTTTTGTTGCTGCAATTGTCAACTCATTTGTTATTGTCATGCTTGTTGAGTATAATATGTTGAGTAAATAGCTATATTAAATGGACCTAAGGTGGCTTTATGTATGCGTCCAAACCACAACTGCATATCTTATAAATAAAAATGAATGTGTGCCTGTGTGTCCTTTATGGGCGTCCAAAGTACTCAACCGATTTTTATGAAATGTTCACAGTATATTCTTGAGATCATGGGTTAAATAAAGCATAGGCTATACTAATTTTTGGAAAAGTGGGCGGTGCCACGCCCCCAGGCTATATAAAACTACAATTCTCCATAACTCTGAACATATTTGGTCTAAATTAATGATTTCTGGATATGTGTGTCCTTTAGTCACGATTTATGTAATTTTGGAAAAGTGGGCGGTGCCACGCCCACATTTTTTGTGTTTTGTTTGTACTTCAATAATGTCCAAAGTTTATGGTCGATCTCTTTTAAACTTTCAAGATTGGTTCAGAAGATTGTTGTGTACGATTTAGGCTATATCAATTTTTGGAAAAGTAGGCGGTGCCACGCCCCCAGGCTATATAAAAATTAAATTCTTCATAGCTCTGAACATATTTGGTATAAATTAATGATTTCTGGATATGTGTGTCCTTTAGTCACGATTTATGTAATTTTGGAAAAGTGGGCGGTGCCACGCCCACATTTTTTGTGTTTTGTTTGTACTTCAATAATGTCCAAAGTTTATGGTCAATCTCTTTTAAACTTTCAAGATTGGTTAAGAAAATCGTTGTGTACGATTTAGGCTTTATCAATTTTTGGAAAAGTAGGCGGTGCCACGCCCCAAGGCTATATAAAATTTAAATTCTTCATAGCTCTGAACATATTTGGTCTAAGTTAATGATTTCTGGATATGTGTGTCCTTTGGTCAAGATTTATGTAATTTTGGAAAAGTGGGCGGTGCCACGCCCACATTTTTTGTGTTTTGTTTGTACTTCAATAATGTCCAAAGTTTATGGTTGATCTGTTTTAAACTTTTCCAATACGTTAAAATCTTCGTTGGGTACGACATACATAGGCTACATTTGTAAATTCTTTGGAAAAGTGGGCAGTTCCAGGACCACAAGCTAAGTAATATTTCAATTCGTTATATCCCTGAATGTATTTGCTTTAGTGACATTTTAACGTTCTTAAATATTAATCAAAACACTTACTTTTTTTTGTTTGTTATTGCCGTTCATACATATCCAGAGTATTATAGGTAGATATAGGATATAATTAAATAAGTACTAACTATACATATGCTCAGCAGCGCATAATGGTTTTTGTCATACCCATTGAGTTCAAAAGATCCGTTTTTTAAGTTGGACATCCAAAAAATTTATTTGTTTATACCAAAGACTTTAAAGCCAGAAACATTGTATATCGTAAAGCACTGCAATAAATGGAATGTTAAAAGTTAAAGAAAAATATTTGAAAATGTATTTCTAGGGAAGTCACTGGTCAGGCAGAACAACGTCTGCCGGGTCTGCTAGTAATATATAAAAAGAAATACTATTTACAAAAAATATAAATAATTAATAGTGTTAGAATTTTCTAACTGCGGCTTCGGTGCAGACACTGGTTCGCATCCCAGTGTCCGAAAAGGGATCTGATGATGAGCCTGGAAAGTCTGAGACATGTAATCCTATCCATCGCTGTTGATTTAACTTTGTAATTTTTCTCCAATTATCAATTTTTCCCAAAAACTGACAATAAAAAAAATTCAGCTATGAATTATTGTCCGCTGGTCTCGAGCTTGCTCAGAGCTTACAAATTTGTAAATAATTAATAGTTCAAATATGAAGAATTAATGAATAATAAAATGATAACTTGAAATAAAATAAAGCAAGATGCAAATAATATATACATAGAAAGAGCTAGGTTTTAACAAAATAAAAAGGTGAGGTGGGAATGAGGGACTAGCTCTAGAAAAAAAACCCTAAAATCTACTTGAAAGGAAAATGGAATCGTTACATTTTTAAAACGTACTATATTGAAAAATATATATAATCAAATGGAACAATAAATAACTCTTATTGGTATTTCATAGTTAAAAACTTTATATTTTTAAAATTATGACTTTTTGCCCCCTTATTAAAGCAATTTATTAAGAAATATGTTCTTATTCTATACGTGTTAGGGTCTGGGGGTTCCCCACGTTGGGCTAAAGGTAGGCGACACAATTTTGGACCGCTCGAAAAGGATGTGGAGCAGTTCGTACATTCCATAGTGAACGGATGCACGAGTTCAAACTTCTACTTTCTATTAGAAAAATTAAATGCAAATGCATCCATGTCAGTTTTGGTGAATTGGTCACTTGGTAATGTAGAGAACTGTTTTCCATCACTCAAAAAAACTAAAATTTTGACTTACACCTCTTTACTTTGGAGCGGGAGACCTCTTCAGCAGAGACACGGGTTAGCAAAAAGACGGGAGCACAAGTACTTACGAAGAAGATGTTGATAGGTCAGCATTTTGGTTGTATGGAACAGGATAGGGAACTCTTCGTCGATGAGGGTCAAGTCGGCGGGGAGTATCTGGAACCTGGTGTACCTGCAAAACGGCACCTAAACTAAAAAAATTCATGCAAATAGAAAACTTCCAATATACTTCCCGTAATCTGCGCTGAAATGATCTAAAAGTCCTGGGGTAGGGTAGTCTGCCGGTGGAACACAAAAAACGCGCAGGATGTGCCTCGGCTGGCCCAAAATACACCACCTGTTGTCTGCCTGATAAGAACCGCGTTTTGTTGGCAAATATCACCGCGACCACAACGCTCGATCAGCACTTTGTTTTTTTTTAAACAAATTACTTGCTGGGGTGGGTACTTGGCCAACTGGGCAGGATTTTATGTAAGAAATTATGCCAGTAGGTGATAATTTAATGGTTTGTCGGGCTTTGCGTCTGAATTGGTTGCCGGGAAATATCAAATGTGACAAGGGTGCTTTCCCACCACAGGAAAGTAATAGATCAAGGATATGAAGCTGCCACTTGTCACTTTTGTGGTATGGTGGGTACTTACGGTGAAGGAAAAGGAAAAGGACGGATAATAGGGTAGGTGTTAGTTGTTGTATGGCTGGAAATACACAATAGCCAAACCGCAAAGGAAAACGGTGTCAATGTTCTATCTGTGCTATATATGGTGGTGCCTCACAGTTCATACCAAAGAAACTGTATAAACTGTGAAGATAGCCACATCGAGTGTATGCTGTGCGGTGCGGTAGTTGTGCGCGCGAAAGTTTTTAAAGTTGAAAAAATTTGCAATTTTTTTAAATCGGATTTCCCTGCCGTCGTTAAACAAATAGGTAGTGAAGCTTGTGATGCGCACAACAAGGAACTAGCTAAGCCATCACGAAGCCGAAGCTAAAGGGCATAATATAAGAAAGGAATGTCATTATAACCAATACACGATTAATCAAGTGCGGCTATTAATTCAACCTGGTAAGCGATATGAGTTTCAAATTTTTTTTTTTAGTTGCCCATGTCTGTCCATTTGCTCGCGCCTTTTGGCGTTCCCGCCAACCTAATTTTCGACCTCGGCCATTTAAGTTTTCATGAGTGAAAATCCCCACTCGAATTTGCATTCGTTTAGTTAAAATTCAAGTAAACAAGATTTCTTTTAGGTTGAAAAGAAAATAGGGTAATTTTTTAAAAACATAAATTTTTGAAGTCAAAAATCTCGAAAAAAAAAGTTGGCAATTATAATATCGGTTGATATTTCCGTTTGTTGTAAGGGATTATTCCCGATCAAATTAAATTGGCACACTTTCGGTTTGGGTAGATATATCGAAGTGACGCTATCTACAACTTATCTTTTTATTTTTCCTTACATTGAACAATAATTATCTTTTACATTGAACAGTGATTATCTTTTACATTGAACAGTGATTATCTTTTACATTGAACATCAATTATCTTAACTACAGAGTTGTATTAACTAGTTTATACTACAGAGTTGTATTTGCTAGTTTATAACTCGGCCAATCCTGACAAAGGATCGGCCTCGATCCTGATATACTCAACTAAATTCCAAAGGGTCCTTTTCTGGTTCGTCAGCACACTCATCAGGTGGTTGCCGCCAATCCCGGATGCGGTGAGCCTCAATCACCCCATCATAAGGAAGTTGAGTCAATTGACAATTGTTTATGTCTCTCACAACATACCGATCGTTTCCCAAAATTTTATATATTACATACGGTCCCTTGTAGCGGGTTACAAACTTTTTATTACTTCCTACAGTTGTATCGACGTTTCTCACAACAACAAAATCACCCACTGCATATGTTTTAGTCCTGGAGGGGCCTTTATTGGCACGCTCAACTGCGTGTTCTTGTTTAGTTTTAATTGACTCGGATGCCCTTTGACGAATTTTCATCAAATCCCGACCTTCATCTGGACATGTTTTGTTTTGAAAAAACTCAGTAAACTCGTCTACGATTATGCCTCTCTGTTCGACACCGAAAAGGAGTCGGCTCGGTGTATCACGACAGGTACTATGTTCTGAGTTGTTGATAGCATACTCAACCTCAAGTAACTTCTTTGTCCAGTCGTCATGATTCACTTCGTTCGTCAATTTACCCAGCATAGCTTTCAGAATTCTGTTAACTCTCTCAACCTGTCCATTGGCTTGTGGAGAGCAAACCGCAACCTTTACATGACCTATATTATGTTTCAACATGAATGCACTAAATTCTAAAGAATTAAAACAAGTTCCTCTATCACTCACGATTCTTCTTGGGCGACTATAATAACTAAAATATTTTTCCAAAGCGGCAGTGACTTCTCGCGTGCTTGTGGAATTGGTAGGATAAAGTTTAACGAATTTTGTAAAAGCATCGACCACCACTAGCAGGTGCTTACGCTTTGACTTAACCGACGGCAATGGCCCAAAGTGGTCAATGTGAATGGTGTCAAAGGGTAATGGCACTTTGGGGATCGCATACAATGTTCTCTCCCTCGCTTCTGGGGATGGAGCATATGCTATGCATTTAAGGCAATTCCTTATAAATTTCTCAACTTTAGCTCGCATGTGTGGGAACCAGTAATATAGACATAACTTACTTAGGGTCTTATCGACTGACAAGTGACCCAACTTTTCGTGTATCAAACGTATGACATTCTCTTCCATTTCGTAAGGTATGTAGAGGACACTTTTACCCGCCAAAGTTTTCTTATAAACAAGTCCATCTACTAATTCGTAATCTTTTACGTCCTCTTTTTCAAGGCGATTCCGTATTAGCTCAATGCCTTTATCCCGCTCTTGAGCTACCTGTACTAAAAACTCAATGTCGTCCGTGTTTATAACTGCACCAATCTCTCTCCTACTAAGCGCGTCAACGTGGCCCATGGACGATCCCTTCCTATGCTGTATTTTGTAGTTGTAATTCTGAAGCTCTAAAGCCCAGCGAGCTATCCTAGAGTTAAGATTTTTCTTCTCAAGCGTCATAGTTAATGAATTACAGTCGGTGACTATTGTGAAAGCTATGCCCTCTAAATACGGCCTAAACCTCCTTAACGCATATATTATTGATAATGCTTCCAACTCAAAACTGTGGTATTTTGATTCGGCACCTGAAGCAGTCTTAGAAAAATATGAAATCGGATGGAACTTCTTATCCTCCTGACGCTGCAATAATACTGATCCAAATCCTATACTACTGGCATCACAATGCAGCTCGGTTTCCCGTACACGACTATATATTGCCAACACTGGGCTTTTCACCAGTCTGGACTTCAATTCATTGAAAACATTAAGGCATTCGTCATTAAAGATGTATGGAGAGTCTCTCTTGAGCAAGTTCTGTAATGGTTTGGCTATTTGTGAAAACATTGGTACGAAACGTCGGAAATACGAAAATAATCCAATACACGATTGCAATTGCTTTGCATTTGTAGGCACCGGGAAATTTTGTATGCTTTTTATATGGGAATCGTTCGGTCGTATTCCCGAACTCGTAACGGAATATCCTAAATAATCAATTTCAGCGAAACCAAATTTACATTTATCTATGTTAAGCTCTAAGGCTCGTAAATTAATTCGTTCTAATATTTCCTTAACCAGCCGCTTATGTTCGTCAAAATTTTCAGTAGCAATAAGAATGTCATCCATATAAACGATAATCCTACCATCATCAATCAGATCCCTGAATATACTGTTAATGAAACGCTGGAATACAGCAGGGGCATTCTTTAGTCCAAAAGGCATTTTTAAATATTCGTATTGACCAAATGGCGTTACAAAAGCAGTAAACTTAATCGATTCAGGGTCCATCTGCACTTGGTGGAATCCACTTTTCAGATCCAATACCGAGAAGAACCTTTTATTCTGCAGATAGTCAATACAATCTTCTATAAGGGGTAAGGGGTAGTTATCTCTAACTGTTAACTTGTTAAGTGCCCGATAATCAACACACATTCTTATTTTCCCATTTTTCTTTTTGACCAACACAACAGCGGAAGCGTTCGGGGAATTACTGGGTCTTATCACTCCCCCTTGGCGCAATTCTTCTATCGTAGATCGGACTTGGTCTCGCTCAGCATAAGAGAGTCTTCGAGGAGCACAGTGAAAAGGAACATCGGAAGTTAAGTGAATTTTCATCGCGTACTTAAAGGGTTCGGTTTTTACATCCGTGTTAAAATAGGCACCTTCTATAATCGACTTAAAATCTTCACGCTGCACTTTAGGCAACCCGGGGTTTATGGTGACATCATTGTTGTGAGAAAAGTCAATATTGAAAATATCATACACGTGATCGGCAATAGCGTCACTAAACTCTTTACAATTATCGGCAATAGTTTCATTTTCATGATTATCATAAGGTTTGGACAGCTTACTCACGATAGAGTGTGCATCAGAACCAGTTACATTGAGGCTGAACCTCATAAAATTTACCCTGTCTCTAATTTCTAACAATTCACATCTTGAATATTTTTTCTTGGCCTCTCTTAATCTAATATTAAATAATCGAAGGAAGTCTCGTCCCAAAATAAGTGGTATAGTCATACCTTCATTTGAAATAACATTCAATTCTACTTCATTTTTTTTATTAGAAAATTCAATTAGACATTTAATTTTACAAAGTACGTTTATTTTTTTTCCTCCAATGCCTTTATATATATTCACGTCTCCTGCGGCATACTTCTTTACCAGTTTTTTTGGGATAATAGACTCCTTCACGAAACTAACCGGACTACCGGTATCAAAAAGAGAAAATACTACGTCAGATATTAACTCCTTACCACTTACATACGATATACTCACAAAATTAAACTCATCAATAGCATCTTCATTTTGTCATACTTCGTCTACTATGAATGCGACATCCTCCCGTGGTTTCAAAACTTTTGGTGGATTCGTGCAACTACGGTGGTCGTGACCCATTCGCCAACAGCGGAAACACGAACCATCCGGTCGAAGTGGGTATGGGCAACTGGGTTTCGTGTGCCCATAACGCGAGCAATTATAACAGAGGGTTGCTTGCTGTGTGTTTGTCCTCGGCTTAAATGTTCCAGTTGGTGGCTTTGCATTTGTTGTTTGTTGCTTCATGTTCGTTGTAGTTGGTGGCTGCTTCACATTTGTGTTCGTTGTATTCATTGCAAAATATTTGTGCTCGTATCTACTTATTAAGATCTTCAACTCCTCCAAAGTACGTGCCGTCAAAAGAATTTGCATGTTGGGTACGGTCCCTATGCCGTCAATAATAAAGTCGATGACTTCCGTCTCTGAAATATTGGCACGCTTTGCCAACGCTTGCATACTAAGGACATATCGGTGCATAGATTCGTCCTTCCTCTTCCATCGCCGCTGCGCTAGCATTTTATAAATATCTTGGCGATTTATTTTTACGTCAAATTCAATCATGAGAGCTTGCCTAAGGGCGATATAACTCAATGCCGACGTGGTAGACAGAAATACTAGTGCTGTTCCAGTCAAGGATCGACGTAGTGCCAACAATTTAAATTTGTCATCCGCCCCTGAGGACTCCATTATTTCCTCGAAGTCTTTTAAAAAATGTTGCACCGAATGAGAAACGTCGTCACCACTAAATTTGGGGAGTGCGTGTTCTATATCCCCGAAATCCAACCGACGAAGACTCATTATAGGGGTCCTCCCTTCTAGCTCCTCGATCTGCTTCATCAACGTTAAAATTTCAAGGCGTTTCCTCAATGCATTTAGCTCATCGTCAATATTCATGAGCTTCGGTATAGCGTCAGTAGTGGCGGCAGCTCTGAATTCATCGGAATTGGAAGCAGCAAAAATTTCGGCAGATTGTTGTTGTTGTTGTTGTTGTTGTTAGCAGTGCTTCGCCCTGCCCAAAGGGCCAGAACACTCCTAGTTGTCATCGGGCTCTTCTAACGGAAGTCCAAGGAAACGCGCTGTTTCAACAGGGTTGGACCAAAGTGATAAGGGAGTTAGAAGAGTATGTTCCGAAGAACACGAAAAGAGATGTTGCGTGTCGTGGGGGGCCATACCGCATGCAGGGCATGTGTTTGGTATGGTAGGGTTCAGTCTGGACAAATAGGAGTTCAGCCTATTGCAATATCCAGACCGAAGTTGAGCCAGCATGACTCTAGTCTCCCTCGGAAGGACACGTTCTTCCTCAGCAAGAACGGGTGGTTGGGCACCAATAACGGGGTTCACAGGCCGGGATCTGAGGGATCTGTCCACCGACTCAGTGTGGAGGTCCTTTAGGGCCCGCCTATGGTCCCGCAGATCAAACGGCAACGAGATGTGATGCCGGATCTCATCATAATGCTTCCGGAGATGCTTCCTTATGTCTCTAGGGGGCGGAGTTTCATCCAATAGCTGTCGATTTGGATGACTGGGACGGTGGCAGTTCAGAAGGAACTGCCTACTTAAAAGTTCCGCATGCTCGCGAACGTTGAGCATTTGAGCCTCCTGGTGGAGATGAGACTCAGGAGACATAAGCAAACAACCCGTTGCAGTTCTGATGGCGGTGTTTTGGCAGACCTGCAATTTCCTCCAGTTGGTGTCGTGAAGGTTAGGCGACCATATGGGCGCAGCATAATCAATAACCGGTCGGCCAATAGCCTTATAGGTGACCAGCAACGTTTCTTTGTCTTTGCCCCAAGTATTGCCGGCGAGTGACTTGAGGATCTTGTTGCGGCTTTGTACCTTTGAAGCTATTGCGGTGGCATGATTAGCGAAGGTGAGGCTATTGTCGAATGTAACCCCTAGAATTTTGGGGTGGTTGACAGTAGGTAGTGGAACACCATCTACGTGGACATTCAACTCCTGCCCCATCTGCGCAGTCCACGTGGTGAACAACGTCGCCGTAGATTTAGTCGGGGAAAGAGTCAGGTTCCGCTCTGTGAAGAAGCAGGAAAGGTCGCGCATGTAGTCATTCAGTCTCGTACAAAGTTCGTCTGTCGAAGGTCCTTTGCCCGTGGCCATCACAGTGCAGTCGTCAGCGTACGAAACGATGGAGACCCCCTCTGGTGGGGGAGGGAGGCTCGAGATGTAGAAGTTAAACAGAAGGGGTGAAAGAACACCACCCTGCGGAACCCCTTGTCTAATTCTTTTAGGTCTACATCTCTCGTTTCGAAACTGCACTGACGCCAGCCGACCGTTCAAGTAGTTAGCGGTCCACCTTTTTAGGCCGGCAGGAAGCGGTGTCTCCTCCAGGTCTTCAAGGAGTGTGGCGTGGTTGACCGTGTCGAAGGCTTTCGACAGGTCAAGTGCCACGAGAACCGTCCTGTGGTTTGGTTGGTGTTGGTTCAAACCGAAGTTAATCTGCGTCGTGATGGCGTTCAAAGCTGATGTTGTGCTATGGTTTTTACGGAAGCCATGTTGATGATTGGCCAGCTGCAGGTTTGCAGTATAATATGGGAGCAGAATAGCCTCTAACAACTTCACTACCGGCGAAAGGAGAGATATCGGACGATAAGAGTCTCCTTGATTTGCCGGCTTCCCAGGTTTTAGGAGGGGGACCACAGTCGCATGTTTCCAGATATCTGGTATAACGAAGGTGGACAGTGAGAGGTTGAATAGAGCCGCCAAGTACTTGTGCCCCTCGTGGCCTAGGTGTTTCAGCATCTTCATGGCAGATTGTACGGCAGCGGCATTGTTGGACAAATTAACGGCAGCGGCACTGTTAGGCGGACATACCGCAGCTCCAGCGACATACCTGGCACCACCCCCGGCAACATATGGGTTAGCTTGGCTCTCGGCAACAGATTTGGCGGCAGCATCAGGTGGGCATACGCCAGCGGCAACGGCAGTTTCAGCAATATACATGGCACTACCCCCGGCAACGTATGGGGTAGCCTGATCCTCAGCAGCGTCAGGTGGGTATACGCCAGCAGCAGCAGCAGCAACTCCGGCAACATATGTGGTATCACCCCACGCAGCAGATATGGAAGGCCCATTCTCGGCAATATCATTTTCACCAGCATTTCCTTCTTCTATAGATTCGGCAATATTGTTTGTGGTTACTGCAGAATTTTCCCCCCCTCCAATAACGTTTTGTAATAGCATGCGTAGCTGCTGAGGTGTAGCAGATGGGGGGAAAATTCACACCTGCCTCGGTAAGCGAATTTATCAAATCTTGCCTTGGATTGGCCATTATTTCCACTTATTTTAGTGTTTTCTAGTACGTTGGGTGTCGACCCACACCTGAGATATAATATCGGTTGATATTTCCGTTTGTTGTAAGGGATTGTTCCCGATCAAATTAAATTGGCACACTTTCGGTTTGGGTAGATATATCGAAGTGACGCTATCTACAACTTATCTTTTTATTTTTCCTTACATTGAACAATAATTATCTTTTACATTGAACAGTGATTATCTTTTACATTGAACATCAATTATCTT
This sequence comes from Sphenella marginata, assembly GCA_951509765.1. Classification (NCBI taxonomy): domain Eukaryota; kingdom Metazoa; phylum Arthropoda; class Insecta; order Diptera; family Tephritidae; genus Sphenella; species Sphenella marginata. The sequence continues at coordinate 43,339,397 of OX608080.1, forward strand.
AACTACAGAGTTGTATTAACTAGTTTATACAATTTTTCAAAAGTTCTAATTTTTTTTTTACAATTTTTGTGAACGAGAGGAATCTAAATAATTATTCCAAGGATTTTTTTTGATAGTACATAATAACCATAACGTTGATTTTTGTTGGTAGACAACCTTTTTGGGATGTATTTCGTTGCAATTTTTGCAAGATCAAATTTTCATTTTATTCGGGGGAACGGTGTGCGGGCGCCAAAATGGTGCGGAAGCACAATGCATCTTCGTAATTTTTCAAAAATTCAACATTTTTTTTATATAGCGAGAGGACCCGTCTTAATATATGCCGGCTGTGGTGGAGCGGAAGGGAAATTATTCACCTTACTATAAAATTCGACAACACTTTGAAACTATCCACCTTACCATAAAATTCAGCACTTCGAAAATATTCACCAGTAGTTGTAAACTTTTCACCAACACGTAACTTCTCACCTCCAGCTTTTACCAACTACAACACTCAATAATTTTCACCTTGGCTACCGATCACCACGAAAGTTTTTGGTTGTCGTAACCCAGTTAGCAGATGGAATGCAGTTTCAAACTCAGCCATTAGAAATGTTATATCTAAATTTTAATTGATTTTAATAGTTTTTTTTGTTAAATTACATGTACGTTTTTGTTGTGAAACTCGTTTTAGTCACACGAAATACCATGCAGTAATTTTGAATGAACATTTTTTTTACATAGCCGAAAACTTCAGCTCCCCTAAATCTCTGTTATCACCGAAGAGAGCTCTTGTAGGTAGGATATAATAGGATTGTGGGTAACGCGTCTGAGTTCGAAATACCTCAAACTTTGAGAAAATAAATGTTTGGTCTTTTGTGAGTGTTGACCGAAAGTCCCAATCGTTACACATTCGTTTTATTTTATAAATTTTTGAAATACGTTGATTTTTATGCATACATATCTACGTATATTTCCTAGCTGATAAGTTCATATGTATAATATGAAATATTTTTTGCGGTTTTTTTTTTTTTAAATCAGTTTGAATTTTGAAATTTTTTTGTTGCATGTGCGAAGTCGTCGTTAATTCAATGCGCTTAACTGTGTAAATTTTTAAATCTTTTAAAATCTTATTTCTTTAATAAAACAATGTTAACCTGCTATATTAAATTGTTGGGGAGGGGGAAGATGACATAAGGGTAGGTAGTGTGGAAGAATTGGAGCAACACTGAGCAATGGGGACCGGCCGAACCCGGAAATAAAACGAGCGGTCCAACGTATGGTGGGCTTCTTGAGGAGATGGGGAAATGAAGTAAGTATGGAAGGAGAGTAATGTGGACAAGGGTTAAGGATCACGCCAGCGCTAACTGAGCTAGCTGAGGCCCATATTGGTAGCACAAAAGGGGGCGGATCCACGTATACGGAACGTTACAACTAATATGGCGCCCAAACGAAAAGCAACTCGGGTTCTATATTTGATAGGTATAGTTTCCAAACAAATTTCAAATCGTTTTTTTTTAATACATCAGCGCCGCGGGTTTAAATTTGCTCCCACCAATATCGTAAAATTATTTATTGGGTTTAAAACATATTCAGGCAAACGTCAACTTAAGCCTCATCTTATTTAAAAAATTTATTTCAATCCGCATATAACGTACCAAGTTACAATTATCGAACTAAACGGATCTGCCTATATGTGCCCACTGCCCTAATTCGGTGACTTGTTTATGGTGTTTGATCCAAGAATTCAAATGCACCGATATGGAAAGTGGACACAGAAGGACAGACCCTGTCAATAGCCCATTGATGACATAGCTAATCTGATATGAAGTTATATGCATCTTAAAAAATTTTTTTTCATTACACATTTTTCAAGTTTTTTTTTTTAATACAATGCCTTTTTATCGTAAATTCGAAGATATTTGGAAGTCCTTAATTATAGTATAAGTTGATTCCAATTTTGAAATGAGCACGTTAGGGCCGCAAGCGTGAACCATGAAAGCCTTGTGTTGGATAAAGTGCAAACAATCCAAACGAACTTCTTTTTTCGAAATACTGATTTTTTTTCACATCTCCAAAGGAACGTAGCAGGTTTGATCCAAGAATTCAAATGCACCGATATGGAAAGTGGACACAGAAGGACAGATCCTGTCAATAGCCCATTGATGACATAGCTAATCTAATATGAAGTTATATGCATCTTAAAAAATTTTTTTTCATTACACATTTTTCAATTTTTTTTTTTAATACAATGCCTTTTTATCGTAAATTCGAAGATATTTGGAAGTCCTTAAGGATACTATAAGTTGATTCCAATTTTGAAATGAGCACGTTATGGCCGCAAGCGTGAACCATGAAAGCCTTTTGTTGGATAAAGTGCAAACCATCCAAACGAACTTCTTTTTTCGAAATACTGAGTTTTTTCACATCTCCAAAGGAACGTAGCAGGTTGCTCAAAGGATTCCACACGTCGAGTACGCCCAGAAGTCATATGAACCTCCACACACATATACATATCCATATAACATTTTTCTTTGAAATTTTTAATCACAGTGGTTATGAGCCGTCGAACAGCCCCTACAATACACGCTATAGAGCCAGATACGCCGCCATGGATGATCCCAATACATTAAACACCCAACAACAGATATTGAATGACATTTCCTTTATCGATCTTTCGGATCGCATAGGAGGGGGTAACCGAGATGTAGCGTCAGGTGCTGACAAAACAAAGTTGGCATCGAACCACACAAAAGTAGTACAAAATAAGAATACAGGCACCGTTCCAAAGCCACCGAAACCGCCCCAGCCAACTCAGCCCCAACAAATCCAGCCTGGACAGGCACCACCATCCAACTTAGCCTTTCCTAAGCCCACCACACAAAATAACGGTGGATCCAACCGTCCACCTCCAATCATTCCGGGTGATCTGCGTGCCGATATAGCGCCTATGTTAAAAGAGATGATGGTCGAAGCTAAAAATGCCATTTTAAACGAGATGCGGGAGTCTTTACCCGAATTAGTTAGATCGGCCAGAGATGCAGGGGGTAGAGCAGGTTTAGAGGGTGGTAACAAAGGGTCGCGTAACCGGCAGAAGAGGAGGAGACACGACACCAGTCTCGGATCCAACGAATCGAGACGTTCCCTAAACCCACAAGAGGCACTGGAAAATCCTAACAATAGGAACAACGGATACAACAACACTCCTTGGCCGAATACAATGATGCTCACATACGTGCGCAATGAACCACCACCATTTCGGCAAACACCCATGGTAGACGCAGGAGCACCTCCGGCTATGCCTGCAAGGCAAAGGGTAGAATTTCACCAAGATAACGAGGTTCGCCGTTCGGATCTTAAGATAGAAAAGTGGTGCATAAATTATCAAGGGCACCGGGATGCCATGTCGGTCGAGGACTTCATGTTTCGGTTGGAGTATATGAAGGACCAGTATGGGTGTTCTTGGGGGGAAATACTGAGGGACTTTCACAGGTTGCTTAGCGGTGAGGCCCGCGAGTGGTATTGGCCATACATCCGGTCTCATGGCAGCGTCGATTGGCCTACCTTACAATTTGCCCTTAGGCGTCAATATGGCTCCCAGCAAACAGACTTCGAAGTCTTGCGAGAATTGACGGAGAGGTATAGACGACTTCTTTGGCACGTTGCGTTCACGACTCCGGAACCCAATACCGGAACACGAGATTGTACGGCTGGTGAAAGGCAACTTGCGTGAATCGCTGGTAAAGATGGTTTTAACGATTTCGTCAACGGAGATCTCCGCCACAAAAGGTAGTAGTCTCAATTAAGAAAGTTACTAGTAATGATCCGCGAGTGCACGCGGATATTGAAATATTGGGAGTACAAACACGCGGTCTATTAGACACTGGGGCGTGTGTAAACATTCTGGGCAAAGGTTGTAGAGAGTTCGTTGAGGAAATTCGGGTGCCGATTGAGCGTTATGTATCCTCTGTGAGAACTGCAGGCGGTCGCAGACACAATGTTCTCGGCAAGATCACGGTATCGATTTTTGGCGCACGTTCCAGCTGGCACCTGAGGTTGTTGATGTGGATGGAATCGACTTAACTAAAATAGAGGAAGAAATGGTATCTGAGGAGGACAGGAACGAGCGGCGCGTGTTTCACACATTAACACCAGAACAAAGAGAGCGTTTGGATGAAGTCGTAAATAGTTTTATAACGTATGAAAAACACGGTCTAGGGCGTACGAATTTAGAAAAGCATACGATTACTCTTGTGGACGAAGCGGTACCTGTCAAGGAGCGACACTATCTTCTATCCCCAGCAATGCAGAAGATCGTGTATGATAAATTTGACAAAATGCTGGAGCTAGTTGTGATAGAGGAAAGTGAAAGCCCTTGGAGTAGCCGCACCACAATAGTACGAAAACCCGGGAAAAATAGGTTCTGTTTAGATGCGCGCAAACTTAACCCATTACAAAATATCGAAGGTATACTGAGTCGCCTGGACGACACCCATTTTATTAGCAGCGTCGATTTGAAATTCGCTTTTTGGCAGATGGAGCTCAACGACGATAGCAAACCCTACACCGCCTTCACCGTTCCTGGTCGCCCCTTTATCATTTCGTCACAATGCCATTCGGTCTGTGTAACGCTGCCCAAAGGCTTTGTCGCCTCATGGACCGGGTCATCCCTTAAAAATTGAAATCTAATGTGTTCATCTACTTAGATGATTTACTGATTATCGCGCCTGATTTTGAATCTCACCTTAAAATTTTAAAGGAAGTTGTCACATGTTTAAAAGACGCTAATTTAACAATAGGATTAAGCAAATCGAAGTTTTGTTTTAAGGAATTGCCATATTTAGGGTACTTTGTAGGGAGTGGGATGTTAAAGACAGACCCCGAGAAGATCAAAGCTATCCAGAATATCCCTGTACCGAAAACGGTCAAACAAGTCCGTAGCTTCCTTGGTACCGGCGGGTGGTACAGACGGTTTATCAAAAACTTCGCCACTTTAGCAGCAACGCTAACCGATGTACCAAAAAGGGAAAAAGGTTCGAGATGACTGAAGAAGCATTAGAAGCATTTAATAGTTTAAAAAGGGCTCTTACATCAGCTCCGGTACTAAAACACCCAGATTTTTCGAAAAGGTTTTGGGTGCAGTGTGCTGCCTCCGACTATGGCCTGGGTGCTGTATTATACCTAAAAGAAGAAAATAGTGCAGAAAAGCAAATAGCCTATTTTTCTCAAAACTTCAATGACTGCCAACGGAAATACAGCACCACAGAAAAGGAATGTCTCGCGGCAGTGATGGCTGTCAAGAAATTCCGACCCTATATTGATCTGATGCCGTTTACGGTTGTGACTGATCATGCAAGTCTGAAATGGCTGATGTCCCTAAAGGATTTGAATGGTAGACTAGCCAGGTGGTCCTTACAACAAGCGTTCAATTTTGAGATCGAACACCGTAAAGGTTCAGACAATATAGTCGCCGATACGATGTCGCGATGCATTGAGGAGGTCATCACATCACCCATTGCCAATATGGATACCTTGGAGTTTGAATCCGAAACTTATAAAGAATCAATTAAAACAATAGAATCTAATAAGGAAGTATTTGAAAGTAGAAGACGGGATGGTTTTTAAGAAATGTTTGTCTAGGAACATCGAATGTGAAGAAAACGAATGAGAGTTATGGGTCCCCGAAGCTTTGACATCAACTTTGGTAGAAAATGCACATTGTCCGGAGATAGCCGCGCATGGGGGTATGGCCAAAACACTTCACCGCCTACGTAGGCTATATTATTGGCCAAACATGGTGGTACAGGTGCGCAACTATGTAAGGGATTGTCGAACATGTAAAGAGAAAAAGCCATGTAATGCGGTTATGAAACCAGGGATTGGGACGGAAGTGGTGACGGTTAGACCATTTCAAAAACTTTACATCGATTTCTTAGGCAAATATCCTCGATCGAAACGCGGAAACTGTTTTATATTTATAGTAGTTAATTATTTTCTTGAAGGCAATGCGTGAAGCTACCGCCAGCAATGTGGTTAAATTCATCACCGATGAAATTTTCCACAAATTTGGCGTGCCAGAAATAATACATTCCGATAACGGAAAGCAATTTATATCAAAACATTTTACAGATTTACTGCCTGTACTGCCTATGGTGTGAAGCACCTAAATACAGCGTTTTATGCCCCGCAGTCTAACGCAGCTGAGCGAGCAAACCAATCGGTACTAGCCGCGATAAGGTCCTATCTAGAAAATGACCACCGGGATTGGGATCTGTACCTGACCGAGATAGAGTGTTCCATTCGTAGTGCAGTGCATTCGGCCACTGGGGATTCTCCATATTTCGCCCATTTTGGGTTCAATATGTTTACAAATGGGGCCGATTATGCACTGGCACGCAAGTTAAATTGCCTGAATGATAATGAAGTTTTCGTACTCGAGAGCAGTGATAAACTGCGACTTATGCGCGAAAAAATAAAAGAAAATTTACATGAGGCCTATGAAACAAACGCTGTGCGTTACAACACTAGGGTCCGCGAAACACGCTTTACACCTGGGCAAGAGGTGTACAAACGAAATTTCAACAATATGTATCTATTAGAGTCGCTAGCAGGAAAAGATCTGGGGGCGTGGCATGCGGATGATGATCCCCGCCGATGAGGGTCCAGTCGGCGGGAGGGATGTAGTCAGGCGTTGCAGATAGTCGAATAGCTAAATAGTTGAAGTTGAAATAGTTTAAGAGATGCCCGGCTGAGCTCTCGTGGCAGGAGACGTTGTCAGGTCTGGGGGGTTCCCCACGTTGGGCTAAAGGTAGGCGACACAATTTTAGACCGCTCGAAAAGGTTGTGGAGCAGTTCGTACATTCCATAGTAAACGGATGTACGAGTTCAAACTTCCACTTTCTATTAGAAAAATTAAATGCAAATGCATCCATGTCATTTTTGTGAATTGGTCACTTGGTAATGTAGAGAACTGTTTTCCATCACTCAAAAAAACTAAAATTTTGACTTACACCTCTTTACTTTGGAGCGGGAGATCTCTTCAGCAGATACACGGGTTAGCAAAAAGACGGGAGCACAAGTACTTACGAGGAAGATGTTGATAGGTCAGCATTTTGGTTGTATGGAACAGGTTAGGGAACTCTTCGTCGATGAGGGTCAAGTAGGCGGGGAGTATCTGGAACCTGGGGTACCTGCAAAAGGGCACCTAAAGTAAAAAAATTCATGCAAATACAAAACTTCCAATATACTTCCCATAATCTGCCCTGAAATGATCTAAAAGTCCTGGGGTAGGGTAGTCTGCCGGTGGAACACAAAAAACGCGCAGGATGTGCCTCGGCTGGCCCAAAATACACCACCTGTTGTCTGCCTGATAAGAACCGCGTTTTGTTGGCAAATACCACCGCGACCACTCGGAATTGGTGCTAGTTAGAGGGGTCAAAGTCGGCAATTTTTTAAATTGACAAATCCTCGGATGTTTATACATTTTTGGAAAGGCTATTCCTCCCGCTATCCAAAAATGTATAAACTATGGTAATGCTAGCAAAATTGTAGAAGTTATGGCCATTTGAACATTCAAAATCTTTAAACTTGATTTACTCGGAATTGGTGCTAGTTAGAGGGGTCAAAGTCGGCAATTTTTTAAACAAATTACTTGCTGGGGTGGGTACTTGGCCAACTGGGCAGGATTTTGTGTAAGAAATTATGCCAGTAGTTGATAATTTTATGGTTTTTCGGGCTTTGCGTCTGAATTGGTTGCCGGGAAATGTCAAATGTGACAAGGGTGCTTTCCCACCACAGGAAGGTAATAGATCACGGATATGAAGCAGCCACTTGTCACTTTTGTAGTATGGTTTGTACTTACGGTAAAGGAAAAGGACGGATACTAGGGTAGGTGTTAGTTGTTGTATGGCTGGAAATACACAATAGCAAAACCGCAAAGGAAAACGGTGTCAATGTTCTATCTGTGCTATATATGGTGGTGCCTCACAGTTCATACCAAAGAAACTGTATAAACTGTGAAGATAGCCACATCGAGTGTATGCTGTGCGGTGCGGTAGCTGTGCGCGCGAAAGTTTTTAAAGTTGAAAAAATTTGCAATTTCTTTAAATCGGATTTCCCTGCCGTCGTTAAACAAATAGGTAGTGAAGCTTGTGATGCGCACAACAAGGAACTAGCTAAGCCATCACGAAGCCGAAGCTAAAGGGCATAATATAAGGAAGGAAAGTCATTCTAACCAATACACGATTAATCAAGTGCGGCTATTAATTCAACCTGGTAAGTGATATGAGTTAAAAAATTTTTTTTAGTTGCCCATATCTGTCCATTTGCTTCGCGCATTTTGGCGTTCCCGCCAAACTAATTTTCGACCTCGGTCATTTAAGTTTTCATGAGTGAAAATCCCCACTCGAATTTGCATTCGAAAGAAAAACATAAATTTTTGAAGTCAAAAACCTCGAAAAAAAAAAGTTGGCAATTTTTCAAAAGTTCTAATTTTTTTTACAATTTTTGTGAACGAGAGGAATCTAAATCATTATTTTAAGGATTTTTTTTTGATAGTACATAATAACCATAACGTTGATTTTTGTTGGTAGACAACCTTTTTCGGATGTATTTCGTTGCAATTTTTGCAAGATCAAATCACTTCGAAAATATTCACCAGTAGTTGTAAACTTTTCACCCACACGTAACTTCTCACCTCAAGCTTTTACCAATTTTCACATTTGCTACCGATCACCACGAAAGCTTTTGGTTGTCGTAACCCAGTTAGCAGATGGAATGCAGTTTCAAACTCAGCCATAAGAAATTTTATATGTAAATTTTAATTGATTTTAATAGTTTTTTTTGTTAAATTACATGTACGTTTTTGTTGTGAAACTCGTTTTCAGTCACACGAAATACCATACAGTAATTTTGAATGAACATTTTTTTTACATAGCTGAAAACTTCAGCTCCCCTAAATCCCTGTTATCACCGAAGAGAGCTCTTGTAGGTAGGATATAATAAGATTGTGGGTAACGCGTCTGCGTTCGAAATACCTCAAACTTTGAGAAAATAAATGTTTGGTCTTTTGTGAGTGTTGACCGAAAGTCCCAATCGTTACACATTCGTATACATCTTTTTAAACTTATTTGTTTTATAAATTTTTGAAATACGTTGATTTTTATGCATACATATCTACGTATATTTCCCAGCTGATAAGTTCATATGTATAATATTAAATATTTTTTTGCGTTTTTTTTTTAAATCAGTTTGAATTTGGAAATTTTTTTGTTGCATGTGCGAAGTCGTCGTTAATTCAATGCGCATAACTGTGTAAATTTTTAAATCTTTTAAAATCTTATTTCTTTAATAAAACAATGTTAACCTGAAATTTTATAACGTAAATATGGCCTGCTAAATTAATTTGTTGGGGAGGGGGAAGATGACATAAGGGTAGGTAGTGTGGAAGAATTGGAGCAACACTGAGCAATGGCGAGCGGTCCAAGGTAGGGTGGGCTTCTTGAGGAGATGGGGGAAATGAAGTAAGTATGGAAGGAGAGTAATTGTGACATCCGCCCTGCTATCAATGTGGACAAGGGTTAAAGATCACGCCCGCGCTAACTGAGCTAGCTGAGGCCCATATTGGTAGCACAAAAGGTGGTGGATCCACGTATACGTTAACGTTACATACGTTTTATAACAACGGGAATGCAATTGTCACGGCAAAAATATGGCTGAAAACCCAACTGAATGGCAATTAAGGTCAAAATGGTCGGAATATATTCTTTCGAGGCTAAATGAAAATTCAATAAATTCATTGGGAGGTCTTACAAGCTGCCTACTACTAAATTGTTTTTCCGAAGTAAATAAAAAATCTTTTTCTAAAATTCCGCCATCAAATCTAGGCAACGACATTAAGCAATTATGGAGTTTAAAATATTTGAAATACAAATATCCTCAAAAGTATACAAAAGCACTTCGGCGCAGAAAACCGCTCTCATCTACCTCGACGTTAATATCAACATGAATATTTGAATTATGCTACTCGCAAAAGATTCTACTTTGTCAGGCAAAAGTTCGCAGATCCATTTGTCAACACAGTGAATATATCCTACTCCTCATGCTTGTCTAAAGAGGTATGAAAATCTCTGAGGAGTTATTCTTAAATCAAAACCACCACCTTTACGTATATAGTCAAAGAAATTTTCTATTTTATCTTGACATAGTTTTCTTGTCATTAAATGAGTGAATCAAACACTAGATAAGAAACGCCATAAATGTCGCAAACTATTTATATTTAGGAGCCACAATTTTATGAAAGCAAAAGTATTTGTGATATCATTTTACTTGACATCGTGAACTTTTATGGAGTTTAGGAATTGTTCGGCTTCTTCTAGAAAGTTAATTTGTTCGGTAGAGGCTGTGAAGGATTGTTTTAAATTGCCAACCACTCCATACATAAGGCTATTAAAAATATTGAACAATTTATCAAAAAAAAGTACGAATTCTGCTGTGTTAAAAAAACCTGCTGAACCTAAACTATTAATATGACCAGAAATACATATAGCAAACATGGCACTTGCCGCGGAATTACTTGAGATGCTGCACTCAGAAAAATGTAACACGATTTTTTTAAACAGAGCAGTGTTTGAAATATCTTTGTTAGCGGCAGTGAGCTAACAAACACATTAATGGAACTTTCAAACCAAATATTATTCAAATATGAAATCAAACAAAAAAATGTTTGAAGCAAGTAAATACAAGGTTAAGCTGAACATTTTGTTATTTGAAAGACAAACGGAAGAACAAAAAAATGAAGTTGTGAGTACGAATGCAAAACGATCGGTAGGCGTGCTGCCTCCACGGTTGTCTCAAGCCTAAACAAGAAAATTACCAAATATTATGTATGTATGTATGTGAATGTGTACTCTCTGTGTCGTCCTATTCTAGTGATGGGCTTGTTCTTGAGTGCTCAATACACAGTACCGAATGCTTCAACAAAGTTCGCTAGTCGATTTTTCCTATTCGGTTCTCTATGCCGTCTCAATATTTTAGTCTTTATATTTATAAAAGGGTATAGAGTTTGAAAAAGTGGATGTAAGTGTATGAAGCTTTATATTTTATTTGTTCGGGGTTCTTCGCCCCTTCTCTTATCGCCATATTATTTTGTATTTCGTATTTTTGGTTATTGAGGGTCCTGGTTATCCGAAGTCTTGCTCTCAGATTTACTATTATATTATTTTTTCCATTGTAAATAACACGTGTTTTGCAGATTTACAATTCGTTTTAGCAAAACAAAATATTTAAAATTTTTGGTGTTTTTCTTTTTTATAGGTTTTATAAAAATACTAGAAGGACCCGGCAGACGTTGTTCTGCCCAACTTTAGGGAAAAAATCGCACTATAAATAAAAAAGTTTGGTGTATTTCGTTCCCTGGTCAACTTCCCGCCAAAAAAATTTCCTCAAATTTTAACAAAAGTAAAAGACTACCTGTTGTTGGTTTTTGCGGTCTTTCTTGTTTTACATATTTGTAAGTTTTGCAAGCTCGAGAACCAGAGAAACAATAATTCGTAATGAATTTTAATTGTCAGTTTTTTGGGAAAAATTGATAATTGGAGAAAAATTACATTGCTAATTCACAGCGATGGATAGGATTACAAGTTTCAGAGTTTCCAGGCTCATCATCAGATCCCTTTTCGGACACTGGGATGCGAACCAGTGTCTGCATCAAAGCCGCTGTTAGAAAATTCTAACATCTAAGCTATGATGCCCTGTGACGTCACAATGTACTTATCTCCACTTCAATTAATTCCCTTTTGTTTGTTTGTTCTTGCCAACAGTGAGCATACATTGTTGTTAAACCTTCGGTCACACGAACGAATGTGTGTGCTGGTCCTTTTTTGTTTGTACATATTTATGTACGTAAACCCGTGCTACGGTTCTTAATATTTTGTTGTTGGTTTTTGTGGTCTTTCTTGTTTTACATATTTGTAAGTTTTGCAAGCTCGAGAACCAGAGAAACAATAATTCGTAATGAATTTTAATTGTCAGTTTTTTGGGAAAAATTGATAATTGGAGAAAAATTACATTGCTAATTCACAGCGATGGATAGGATTACATGTTTCAGAGTTTCCAGGCTCATCATCAGATCCCTTTTCGGACACTGGGATGCGAACCAGTGTCTGCATCAAAGCCGCTGTTAGAAAATTCTAACATCTAAGCTATGATGCCCTGTGACGTCACAATTTGATGCAGACACTGGTTCGCATCCCAGTGTCCGAAAAGGGATCTGATGATGAGCCTGGAAACTCTGAAACATGTAATCCTATCCATCGCTGTGAATTAGCAATGTAATTTTTCTCCAATTATCAATTTTTCCCAAAAAACTGACAATTAAAATTCATTACGAATTATTGTTTCTCTGGTTCTCGAGCTTGCAAAACTTACAAATATGTAAAACAAGAAAGACCGCAAAAACCAACAACAAAATATTAAGAACCGTAGCACGGGTTTACGTACATAAATATGTACAAACAAAAAAGACCAGCACACACATTCGTTCGTGTGACCGAAGGTTTAACAACAATGTGTGCTCACTGTTGGCAAGAACAAACAAACAAAAGGGAATTAATTGAAGTGGAGATAAGTACATTGTGACGTCACAGGGCATCATAGCTTAGATGTTAGAATTTTCTAACAGCGGCTTTGATGCAGACACTGGATCGCATCCCAGTGTCCGAAAAGGGATCTGATGATGAGCCTGGAAACTCTGAAACATGTAATCTTATCCATTGCTGTGAATTAGCAATGTAATTTTTCTCCAATTATCAATTTTTCCCAAAAAACTGACAATTAAAATTCATTACGAATTATTGTTTCTCTGGTTCTCGAGCTTGCAAAACTTACAAATATGTAAAAGACTACCTTTGTACCAAATTTGAAGAAAATCGCATCATAAATAAAAAAGTTTGGGGTATTTCGGTCCGTGGTCCACTTCCCGGAAAAAAGTTTACCTCAAATTTTAACAAAAGTAAAAGAGTACCTTTGTACCAAATTTGAAGAAAATCGTAGTATAAATAAAAAAGTTTGGAATATTTCGGTCCCTGGTCCACTTCCCGGAATAAAACTTTACATAAACACTCTCCGGACTCCTACTGAGCTACCCTGTAAATATGTACAAAATCGGCGCTGTAGTTCCGGAGTCTATAACATACATACATACATACGTACATACATCCTATTTTATATATGAGCATTTCCGTAGAATGGTCAACCAGAGCAAAAATTTTAAATGTTAATAAAAATAAATTCTTGTTTAACCCTGTTATACAAAATTACCCAAATTTTTATAAATATAAAGCTTTGGAAGTAGATTTAAATTTTTTTTATGAAAAATTTGGCTTGAAACATGAAAATTTTTTTTTTCATTTCCAGCCAGTTTTAAAGGCCTGTTTCTTTTCAATTTTTTCACATGTTCGACTTATACTAGCGATCCTTTTTTGCAACAAAATACCCCCATGAATATCAGTTAAGACCATCAAAATGAAAGAAGAGTGAACGACGATGTCTTAACTGTAAATTTTTATTGAAACTTTTACCTCTGCCTGGATCGTACGTTCGCGACCAAAAAAATACATTTTTATTACCACTTCTCAAGGAGTGTAAGGAAATGTATAGAACTACATTTCTAAAGCCGGTTGAGTGCACTTAATTGAAAACCAAAACTACTTCTCTTGAAGGGTTTACCAAACCTTTTTTTTTAATTCTCAAAGTTGCGTACGTTCGCGACCGTTTTGCATTTTGATATATTTTTTCCTACCAAAAACTGAAGCAAGAAAAAATAGGTTGTTAATATACTTTTTTGCATGGTTAATAATGGATCATAGGGTTTTGAATAATTTTAATGAAGTTATTCATAAATTTTACAACCATACATTATAGTGAGTATACTTTATGTTATGCAAGCCACTTTCGAGTCTTTCGGTGTGAGCCGCGGGATTTCAGTAGAGTCTAATAATTTATGCTATCTTCTTTCTTTATAAATACAACATATAAGATTTAAACTTGTGAATTAAGTGTTCCTATTCATATAATTTGTAAAACATTATGCCGAAAATAGGAAAAGAAAGTGTATGGAAAAATCGTACGTTCGCGACCCGTACGTTCGCGACCGGTATTTAAGCGTATATATAAAAATGTACTGAAGATATTTTAAAGCGAAATAAACGAAAAGAAAGTCACTTTATGCCACTTCAATATGTTATCAACCATTTTGAAAAAATCCATTCCATTTCGCTGAATTTTGAATTTTTCCAGTTGCACAAAAAAGTCACTTCCATTATGCGTACGTTCGCGACCACAGGTTTATTGCCCCCACAGTCTAAACTAAAAATCGAACAAACCTGCCTCTTGCACCTAAAATTGACCTTCCAAAATGCTATCAAAGTAGCAAAAAAAAAAACAACAAAAACCTATGTTTACTTTGTTTTTTGGCCCATAAACGCGTACAAACGTACTGTTCGCGACCGTGGAAACACCCACATATAGATAAAACTTTGTGTTACACTCAAAAAGTTCGAAAATTATACATCAAACGAGATCCAGTTTTTTTTAAATTTCCCGCTTCGCAGGACATCTGAACGTTTCGGTACCAAATATCGAAACTATTGCATACCGGTAAAAACGGTAGAGAAAACATAAAAGTATCCACTCAGCCCATCTCCAATTTGTTGTGCATAATACCGTATAGACAATTCGCAAAGATGGAAGATGTTAATTTGACTGAGTTGGTAAATGGTTGAGGATTAATGGAAATTTTTCCTATTTTAATTGGAAAATCAGTCATCGACTGATACTGATCGTAAACGGTAGTGTCTACAGTGCGTTGAGTTATTCTCTTGTGTTTCTTACACCTCATTTGTCTAAGACGAAACGTGTGAAAGTTCTCCCTTTTTTCTTTGCAGTGACAGTTCTCCCTTTTTTCTTTGCAGTTAAGCAAGTATTTATTAGTGCATTCTTAAACTTTAGATTCTAAAAAACAATGTCCCAGCGGGGACACCCCCTCTGGGATAACAGGTACGCTGTGTTATCCCCAAAATCCAAGCGAAAAAAATTCGAAGCTCTCTGTCTAGGTAACGTTGAATCTTTTCCACCTTTACAGACAAAAAAACAACAAAACCGGAGGTATTTAGTAGCAAGTGCTGTTGACGCAGAAAAGCCATTAAATAAGTATTCATGTTTTGCTGTGCATAAAGCTCTTAAAGGCATAAGCTCCGAAATTCTAAACATTTCTGAGCTTAGAGACGGCAATCTTTTACTATTCGTAAAAGACGATAAAATTGCCCAAAAAGTCTTAAAAACAAAAGAGCTATCAGGAATTTGTAAGGTTAAAATTGAATTACACAACAACCTTAATAACACCAAAGGCACAATTTACGCCCCATGTCTAACCACGTACCCGATGATGAAATTGTTGCTAACTTCAGCGAACAGGGTGTTGTGTCCATCTACAAATTTAAAAAGAGGGTCAATGGAAAAGAAATCTCCAGTGGAGTAGTGATACTTACGTTCGATAAATATCATTTACCTGAAAAGGTAGAAGTCTCCTGTTATACTACTAAGGTAAGACCCTACTACGCTAATCCAATGAGATGCAAAAATTGCCAGCTTCTTGGTCATACCATAAAACGATGCTCAAAAACCCCAGCATGTGAAAATCGCGCCCTCCTTCCCCACACACCAGATACTTGTTCCCGCTCTTTTTGCGCGAACTGCTCTGGTGATCATGCTGCTTCGAGCAAAACATGCCCAAAATATGTGCAAATGAAAGAAATAATAACAATAAAAACAGACAAAAATGCTCTATGAGCGAAGCAATTAGAATCCACAAATCTCAAATTCCCCCTACCTTTAATGTAGGTTCCACACCATTCTCTAAAATAACTAAAAACAATACAAGCAATATGCAAGAAAACAATAAAATTGAACAAGTTACTCCCATTGAACAAGCACCTAAGAACAACAACAACGCCAAAAAACAAATAACGACACAAAAGAAAATGAAACAAACGAAATCAATAACATGCCAACGAATTTTACAAATACAACAACAATTGCATCAGTCGATGACTCGACTGCACATGCAATGATTTCCACTTTTCTTTCACAACTTACCACTCCCGGCCCGAAGACCTTATACTTTCCAATGATCTCATTGTTCTTAACGACGGTTCTCCAACGCATTTTTCGACTCATGGCACCTTTACCAACCCTGACATTACCCTAGCCTCTGCATCTATTGCCCCTAAACTCTCCTCCCGTACAATCGATGACCTGCACAGTAGCGATCATTTCCCAATAATCAACTCTCTCCAAAACCCCAACTCATACCATATCAAACCTAGATCCAAATTCCTAACGGAAAAAGCTTACTGGCCGACCTTTGTCTACCTCTCCACTTCGCTCTCTAGCAACAAGCCTCCAAATCAGAACATAAATGCTGAAGCTTCGGCAATAAAGTCTATCATCCGCTCTGCAGCCCATATATCAATACCCCAAACCAACACCAAGGAGTTCACTGCAAAACTGCCATACTGGTCAGCCCTCCTTGGAATTCTTAGCAAAAAAAAGAAATCCCTGTGGTATAAATTTAAGCGCAACAGAAGTGACCACAACCTAATAGCGTACAAAAAGGCTAACGCTGCTCTTAGAAAGGAAATTAAGTCCGCCAAAAGACAGTTCCTGGAACTGCTAACTTCTAACGTAAATCCGTCTTCCAACCCAAAAAAGATCGGGTCGGATATAAAAGTGCTCACGGGTTGCAAACAAGGCTCTAAGATAACTCACATCAATACAGATCAAGGCCCACTCTACTCCCCCCAAGATATTTCTCAAAAGTTTGCAGATACATGGTCTTCCTACTCCAATAACTCAAATTTCCATACCAGATTCAACTCCTCAAAGAACGCAGCCATTGCCGAAGTATACAACAACCCCTCCCCCACATCAACAGCCCTATTAATAGAATCAGATTTCACACTAAATGAACTTATCTCCACATTATCTACCTTGAGAGGGAAAAGCCCAGGCTCAGATAAAATATCATATCCCATCTTAAAAAATACTCCCATAACCATCAAAATTCGACACTGGAATATATCCCCAACAATGGAAGGTGGCCGCAGTTGTCCCCATACCCAAACCCAACAAGCCAACATCCTTCATTAGCAATTACCGACCCATCTCTCTTCTCCCCTGTATGTCCAAAATATTGGAAAAAATGATTGCTGTCCGACTCATGTGGTATGCTAAAACTAACAAACTTATAACCCCTCACCAATTCGGCTTTCAGAGAGGACTAGGAGTAACGGACCCCCTCCTCTTTTTCGAGCACTTCTCTTCCACGGCCATTGCCACCCGAAACCATGTTTCTGTTCCAAGTTTAGATTTTGGAAAGGCATTTGATGGGATTGGTAGTACTTAACGATTTAAAACGATGGAAAATTGGAGCCAAAATGTACAACCTCATAAAATCCTTTTTATGCAACAGAAAATTCACTGTATCCGTAAATGGACATAACTCTCAAATCGTTAATCTATATAATGGTATACCCCAAGGGTCACCCCTGTCAGTAGTCCTTTTTACTTTAGCTTTCAACAAGATCAGTGATATAATAAACTCTCATTCATTGGTTCAACACTTCGTTTATGCAGACGACGTCCTCATTTTAACAAAAATTAAAAATCTTAATAAGGTTCAAGACACTTTCCTACAAATTTTAGGCGAGATAACCAACAGGTCAGAAACTTCTGGTGCAAACATTTCTACAAGCAAATGCTCTACATTTCACATATGCAAAAAGCATAACTGCGCATTCCCTACCCTAACCTTTTCTAACACCCAAATCCCACACTCTAACACATTAAAAGTACTTGGTTTAATCTTCGATAAAACTCTTACGTATAAGGAACATTGTAAATATGTAAGATTAAGTTTATTCACTAGACTCAATATCATTAAGTTCCTATCATCTAAGCATTTTCTATGTCATCCAAATACACTTTTAAATGTCACTAAAACCCTATTGCTGTCAAAAATAGGTTATGGTCTTGCAATTTACGGTAACTGTGCAAAAAGTCACTTGAAGCTCTTACAAGCGTCTTATCATACAGCAGTAAGAAGAAGTATCCGCGCCTTTCCAACATCACCAACAAAAGCAATTTTAGCCGAAGCCGGGTTTCCAGAAATAGGTACTAGAGTGGATCGTAGCACAATGATGCTTATCCCCAAGTTGTTCCAATGCAAAAATGAGCTTCTGCTCAACCAAGTTGTATCAGCCAATCAACGCACATACAAAAGGCCATCTGTAATTATGTATTGTTTAAGTATGGCTGGCAAACTACAAATTGTAGCATCTCCAACTTTGGTGGAAACAGAAACTACCCCCTCTCACGTCTCAATGAGCACATCGGTAATCAACACCTTAGAAAAGCACTCAAAACGGTCTACCAGCAGCAGCGAATATTATCAACTATACGCCGAAGCCGTACAACCATATAATAAAGATTGGGAGCTGATCTTCACAGACGGATCCAAATCTGTCACCAGTATCACATTTGCAGTCACAAATAAAGTAGGTGCCACAATAGCTGTCTACTCCTTACCAACGTACTGCTCGGTATTCACAGCCGAGGCCGCTCCCATATTTGAAGCAGTGCTTTATGCCATCACGAATGGGAAGAGATCTGTCATCTGCTCAGACAGCAAATCCGTAATTGAAGCAGTTGTTAACCAATTAAACAATACACCTATAATTACAAAAATCCGCAATATGTTAATGAAGCACACCGATATCATCAAGCTAATGTGGGTGCCTGCCTACATAGATATATCTGGCAACGAAATGGCTGATAAGAGAGCGAAAGAGGCAGCTAAAGAACCTCTACACGTTTCTGACCACTTCACTGACAAAGATATAAGGCTACTGGTTAAGAAAGCAATCGACGATCTCCAATCAGATAAATTTTAATCACCAGTACAAAATATCCAACACCAGTGGAAAGAAACCTTATACCTCTACAAATTGCTACAGTAATAATATAAAAAAATTCGTACGACTGCGCATTGGACATACGATTTCCACACACGCCCACCTCCTGAACAGCTCAAATAAGTCCAACTGCCCATTTTGCGAGTCCAGTGACTTAAGCGTAACGCACATCTTAGACAACTGCCCAAGGTTGCAACAGAACAGAACTTTGGTATTTGGCTCCAGTACACCATCCAGACTCCTCCAACTCACAGCTGACCGTAATATTGACCTCATTCCAGACCAATTCATATCGCTTTGTAATTTAAAAATTTAATAAATTCAAATTTTCAATCTATGTATATCATATATTACTATCTATCCATATTGTAAACAATACATTTAGATTTCAACTATCTCATTTAATCTCATATAAATATGAAGTAGCCAATACTCATGTACCTCCTAATATAACTTCCATTTATCTACACCGTATACTCCGCCCATACATTAGGCTGAAATGTGTCAGTTCCTTTTACGGTACCGAGAATATACACCCAAATATCTGTGGTCATAAGCAATAACAACCTAAGTCGACTTAAGAAATTAGACCAGTTGAAATTTTTGTTGGCGATTTTGAATAGCAACATCGAGACATTTTTCAAGACTTTCATTGGTCTTTTATTACTTTGTTTATAAACAATTAAATCCAATATGTTTGCCTAAGTTATGAAGGAGTTTTGTTACAAAAAATCTCCAGAAGAAATTTCAATTGGTCTAATTTCTTTTGTACCCAGAAGATTATCTAACCGAAAATCGTAACCGTTGGCAACGCGGTTTATGTACCCTCGATTCTAGCTGGCATGGTAACGATGTCAAAAACAAACAATGCGCAAAAGAGAATAAAATGCAAACGCACACGAAACTTCGCGTAAAAAAGTGCATATATTGTTTATTAATTCTTATGAACTAGTATGTGTACAAAATTTGTTGTATTTTCTGTCCACAAAAATATTTACAAAACACGTGCAATTTTCGTGGTTACGAGACGCTACCACCTCTTTCGGTGGTTACGAAATTGAACTGCAACTTAAGCCGGCAGAATACCGAAAGGGTGTAAAAGTTTCCAAGTTATTTGTTTGCCGGTAAAATGAATGTTGTTACCACTCTAGAATCGACCCTTTAATGGATAACACTAATATACATACATATGTACATAAAAATGAACGCTCTTCTAATTAATAAATTTAATAAAAAAGTATGATAATAAATAAATATGTATAAAAAAAATTCTGTTTTTATTAGCAATGGAAAGGGTCGACAAATTAACACTTAATTCAAATTACATTTTGTTTGAGTCAACAGCTTTTCATTTTAAAAAGTTTCTCACACATATCTGCACATCATGATTCAATTATAGAGGTTGGCCCTGTAGCTGACGTTTAATTTTGACACTCCCATTTTCTGGGTTTCTTTTTGCTGAACAAAAAAAGTAGGAGTATGTTTTGAATTTGTCAAGGAAATGGTATTAGAAAAATCAAAATAGTAGAAAACTTGTAGTAAACATTTCACAAAGTCAACTAAATAAAACATCAGAACATGTCATCACATACCATCACTGTATAAATCAGTGCATACTTCCTGTAATATCAATAAAAAAAACAATAAAAACGGGTCACTGCTTTAACAAAATTTAAAATGAAGATATATGTATGCACTTACGTATCTACAATCAAAATATGTACGCATCTTTGCGCTCTTTCCAGGAGCATAAATCTGCTAATATAAAAATGTTGGTAAGACAATTTTCGGCCATTCGGTTAACATGGATTGCTAAATATTGTGGTTTCGGTCAAAATTAGAGCCTTTAATGGTTAATACACTAAACTTGTTAACTCAAATTAAGAATAATTGCACATTTATGCTTCAGAGTAGAGGGCGGAGTTTTTTAATAATAAGGACGAACTGAATTCTTTTTAGGACATAAAGACAACCTGACTTACTCTACCAAGTGTTTAATAAAGTGAAGAGCTTTAATGAGATGAGATTGGCTCCTTTTGTTCACTCACAGTTTGCAAAGAAGTTGACTTAAAACTGTTTCTTTATATATAATATAAGCCAAAACTGATTATCAAAGCTGGATAATAATAACCAAGTTTTGTCAAAAATAAAAGAAATCGAATCACAGCAGTTGCTAAATAACGGAAATCACGTTTTAAACTTACACCATAAGATCTCCCAAAAGTCGATCTAAATAATAGCGTAAATAAATATATTTTCTGAAACCAACCTTTTTAAAATTTTTGTAATATAATACATTTTTAGCTGCTATTTTAAAATAATTTTTCAGGGAGCAAGATGGCGCCAATTGTGAAAATCTGTCACTACAGAGCTAACCTCTAGTTATTAAATCATGTCTGCACATGGGGTGGTAACCTGCTACATAACTCTTCAATTTAGTCATCATTGTATCTGTATACCGACTTTATAGTTTTTTAAATCTACTACCCTCCTTTTTAAATTTGTCACCTTATTACGTAACAGTTCCAATTCTTCATGTTGGCTATCTACCACTTCCCGATACTTTCGTTTTCTAGTTCGGTTAAATATGAATCAGTCTGGGATTGACGACTATTAGTCCCAAGTTTTTATTAAAAGGGAATTATGTAAAGAGGAAGAATCAGGGTATTCTTCAGGATTAAGGAAATCCTTCATAGAAGCATAATTCCCTCCCAAATTAATGGTTGAGCTCGATGCTTTAACTACCGCTTGGGTTGGAAAAGTACGGGAGTGAAATCCTCTACACCTACCTCTATAAAATTGTCGTTTTCGTTTTGTCCAACTAAACTTATAACTTCTACATTTTCAACTAAGTCATTGGGCCTATCTGTTATCGCTGCGTGTCAACAAAGCCTGAAATTAGTATCAGGAACAGCCCATTTGACGAGAAAGCGGCCTTTCCTCATTTTGGAAGAAAAGTGTCTTTGGCATGCGAATATATGTTTCGCTGTCGGGCCAACCACGCCCAACAGCTGGAGCCATTCACGACTCCTAATTAAAGGGAAAATATGCACGCCACAAATATTTTTGATAAAAATTGTTCTGTTATCTTTATAATTTATTTAAGACTTAATGACTTAACAGAAATACAATTTTCTTCGAACTGAACTAATATGACAATTTTCTATTTTCAATTTAACAAAATTCCTTATTGTTACTCAGGCGCGTATTCAGGGGGGGGTTTCGGGGGTTCAAACCCCCCCCCCGAAATTTCCGAAAATTAAATATCTGTACTAGAATAATTACTCTATTCACTTTTAAAACTTCTGTTAAAAAAATAGCATTAATAGAAATAATGAAAAAACGAAAGAATAAAATTACAAAAAATAGCATTAATAGAAATAATGAAAATACGAAAGAATAAAATTACATAAATAATATTTCACACTGAGAGAAGTTATTGGTAGTCCTAATCAATTATCAGCTACATAGCATGTTAATAACTGCAAGAGTGATTCGCACTCAAGTCTGTTGAAATTCAAATTAACTGCTTTTCGAGTTATGAATACAGCGGGCAAAAATAGTAAAAATGAGTGTCTCTCGTTATTGTAGTCACGGTTGTCATAAGTTTAATCAAAAAAATGACCACGAAGTTAAAACAAAAATACCAAAAATTACCAAGCAGTACACACAGTTAAAAGTAAAAGTCTGGTATGCTGTTAAAAAGAAAATGCTGAAGAAATATTGTCAATTATTTCTTGACCATGAAATTGTTATGAATAGCCAAGAAATTTTGACGTTCCGTTCTCCATGTTGAATAATTGCAACATTATATGAATTTCAATGTTATTTTATTATATTCTTTGTCTTTTTTTCCGAAACTTCAATTTTTCTCCATGAAATAAAGCGACAACTATTTATTTCTTGCCAAAGCCAGATTTGCGCAGGTCGCTTTTTTGTAAAAATTTTCCAGAAATTAGCAGTAGAAAAGTAGAAGAGATTCTGACACAAGAAATTTTTCTTAAGCTTTTCATGTGTCATTTTATATAGAGTTTTTGGATTTCTTTTGAACAGCGTAAAGCCCTAAAAAAGAAAAATATTTTCCAATCCCAAAGGAGGAACGACCAAGCACGTTCATTGATGCATTAAATAATTGTTCCGTGTCTTTTTTCCCTATGGTACATCGATATATAAAAAATGCTGCAAATCTTCCAGTTTCCGTTGCTCCTTCCGTACAGTCTTTCTCTTCCCTTCGAAGGTTAAAAACTTATCTAAGAAGTACAATGGGGCAGGAGAGGCTGGCTCTACTCAACATCCACTATACTTTTGAAGTAACTTCTGAACAAATTCTAAACAAAATTTCAAAACAAACAGGAAAAATAAATATTGTTTTGTACACGGCTAAAAGTTTTAGCCTAGATTTAAAAGTTTTTGGGGCTACATACATATACATTTCTTGAATTTTCAACAAAGTTCTTAACTTTGAGTTGCAGTATTTTTATTGTGTATTTACACATACTTTCATTCAAAAATAATGGAATTAGTCTAAAGAAGTTAATTTTACTGGAAATTCCAAAAACACCCTTTGAACGCAGATATACTGGTCTAGGTGTATGACCAAACCAAATTTGGTTTAGAATTAAATTTACGCCGGTTGTCATAGAAATGCGCGTAATACAAATTATTTAAATTTTGTTGTTAACAATTTTTTATTTTTTTTTTTTAATGTTTGGACTCGAACCGACGTGCCCCAAATCAGTGCGCAATGCTCTACCTATCGAGCTAAGGCCCACTCATGAATTTTGTGCGAAAAGTACACATATTCGCTGTGTATACGACTTTTGTTGTATTTTTGTTTCTCCCAGTTAAGTTTTAAATCTAAACCGCAAAAAATTTAGAATTTTTGTGGATAATTGTAGAAAGAGAAAAATTTCAAATAAATAAAAATATAAATATGTGTGTATTTACAGGTAATTCGGCTCCCTGAAATAAATCCCACGAAGTAAGTCCCACTTTTAAAAACGAAATAAGTCCCACCAAAAATTGCTATTTTGAAAGTGGGAGTTATTTCGTTTTTAAAAGTGGGACTTATTTCGTCAATTGGTGGGACTTATTTCGTTACGCGTTTTTATTTTAAGTGGGACTTATTTCGTTTTGAATGGGAATAAATTCGTTTTGTAAAGTGGGAGTTATTTCATACCCCTAAATTTATGTTCCATGTTTCCTAATATTACCGTGGCACGCGTAAGGACATCACCGTGGCGGTAGCCACGGCTATGGCACACACCCGGAGTTGGAATGGCGTAGCCCAGGGTAATTTTTTAAAGCGCCGCCGAAGGCCGCCTACGCGGAAAGGTGTCCTGCACATAAAAAACGTGGATCGGGCCCCGAATTGGGGATCTGACCCGGGTCAATTTTCGGTTTTTCACTAATAATTTTTCATAGAAACAAAATATTGCTTTTCCCCCTTCGTATTATTGTTAGGGAGGCCCGATCCACGTTTTTTATGTGCAGAACACCTTTGCGAGTAGGCGGCCTTCGGCCGCCCTTCAAAAAAAAAAACCCTAGGCTACGCTATTCCAACTCCGGGTGTGTGCCATAGCCGTGGCTACCGCCACGGTGATGTCCTTCCGTGTGTTTTTTTTTCTAAGAGCCAAATACTTCTAATTTGAAATCGCATTAAACAGTGAAAAAGTGGGACTTATTTCGTTTATGAAAGTGGGACTTATTTCATTTAACAAATATATTATTCAAGGGGGAGTTATTTCATTTTGAGTGGGAGTTATTTCATTTCAAGTAAATTTTTAAATCATTTCATTTTAGTGGGACTTATTTCGTTTTCAAAAGTGGGACTTATTTTGTGGGAGTTATTTCATTTTTTTAAGCAATTTTTGGTGGGACTTATTTCGTTTTTAAAAGTGGGACTTATTTCGTGGGATTTATTTCAGGGAGCCGGTAATTCTTATCCACTGACACTTTGGCCAAAACCCCCCCCGAAATTTTTTTCTGGCTACTCGCCTGTTGTTACTATATGATATTAACAATATAAAAAGTGAAGTAACGAAATTTAAAGTATTAATAATAAGCACAGCTATTATATAACTCGCTCCTCCTTAAGATTCGAGTCCCTTCGAATCAATAATGCATTTAAATATAAATTAATAAGTACATAAAAACTTAAAGAATTATTCATTAAAAAAAAAAAAAAATAAAAAAAATAATAATACTTAATAACTAAAATGACAATAACAACAATATTAAAAAGCATCTTAACAAAAACATGGAAAAAAAGTATTTAATTAAAACAAATCAAATGTGTATGCAATACATTAAATTTTTTTCAAACGTTAATTTAAGAAAGTATTAGTTTTTTCATATATTTCTTGATTTCAAAGGCCTTCGAAATAGAGCTACATCCATTTTATTCGGATTACTGTAAAGATATTTATTAAACCTCTTTGCGGTTTTTTGTCTGTTAGCACAAGGATTTTTAGTATACAAATTTGGTTTATTTAAACCTAAATCTATGTTTTCTCTTTTTATACCTAGTAGTGCTTCGCACACAAGGTATATTAACTTCATTCGCCTAACGGTAGTATGTAACGGCATAAACGAATCGAGATAGATATTGACTTATGTATATCAAAATGTTCAGGAGGAAAAGAGAAATTGATTGAGCCATGTCCGTCCGTCCGTCTGTGAACACGATAACTTGAGTAAATCTTGAGATATCTCAATGAAACTTTGTATGCAGGTTCCTTTTTACTTATCTCTGAACGCTGTTGAAAATAGGCAAAATCGGTTAAAAGCCACGCCCACTTTCTATATATATAATATTTTCGAAAATACAAAAAGAGTGATTATTCAGTACATAATACACCTATAAGGATAAAATTTGGTGTGTACCTTAGCGTTAAGGCAAAAAATAAATTTCTGAAGAAATTTTTAAAAAAGGCCGTGGCACCGCCCACTTTTGATTAAGTCAAATTTGGAAATATTATTAATCATAAATGAAACACCGCTCAAGATAGCAAAATAAAATTCAGCACACATATTTCTATTAATACAGGCAATATTTCGAAAAAAAATTTGCGAAATCGGATTAGGTCCACGCCCAATTTTATACGAAAGATTTCGAAAAGGATCATGGATATATTGAATATGCTATAACTTTGCTTAAACTAGCTGTATATCATTTCTATTTCACCTCTAAAGTGTTCGCGGGCAAAGAAAGTCGAAAGCTTAAAATTTTTGGAAAATGGGAGTGGCCCCGCCCCTCTATGGGGGATTATTCCACAAAACTTTCCATGCCATAACTCCGGTAAAAATTGACTTATTGAAACGATATTTAGAGAAAGTGTTCAACATATAAAGCTAACTCTTTGCTGAAAAAATAAACAAAATCGGTGAACGGACACGCCCACTTTTTGAACATAGTTCTAAAAAATTTCTTCGTAAAATTAAAATCGCGATATTTCCATAATTGTATAAGTTATATAAATAAGATTTTACACACATAATAGCCTTTTTAAACAAAACTAAACTGTAAACAAATTTTGTGGATTTTGGTGAAGTAGGCGTGGCGCCGCCCACTTTTTAGCATAAAAGCTCTGCTATTTTCTAAAGCGTTTGCTTGGAATTTCAAGAATGTATTTCAATGAAATTTAGTGAGATACTTCCTAATAGTATGTAGTATACTCCTGCCAAAAATTACGCAAATCGAATAACAAACAAGGAAGATTTATGGGCAAGTAGTTAACACCCTACTGCCTTTTTTTTTAAATTTTTTTTATTTTCATACCTTTCATGAACATGAGGAAAGCTATTTATATTTTGTTATTTAGTGATAATTGAATTTACCACTCACAAAAGAAGTGTTTTTAATCGAAAACAATCAGTTGCCTTAATAACAACTTTTCCGTTATTAAAATAGACCTGAGTAAATTGGGATACCAAAACAGATCACTACTAGGTATTTAATGTTCGGTTACACCCGAACTTAGACTTCCTTACTAGTTTTGTTTATTCTGTTTATGGCTTTCATTTTATTATTTTCAATTCTTATTTTTATTTCGTCAAAATTTAAATTTAAATTATTTATAAAATCTATTGGTTTCAATTTAGGTGAACTATGTATAGTGTTATTATAAAAATTTATTGCTTTAAGTACCAACTCCTCTGAATCATTAATGGCGTCATTATTTTTCAAAATTCTTATATGTTCAAGAAGTGTCGAATGCATTCTTTCTATATCTGAATTCCCAGTGTAGTATAATAAGGTTCTATATTGAATCTTGACAAAAAAATTTAATTAATGCATTATTAAATTCATTATCTATATATCCAAATTTACAACACCTATTTCCATTGGCTCTTGATAATCATAATTTCTTTGATTGTGACTAAAATTTTGGACATTTCCTGAATTATAATTTTGATTATTTCGATATTGTTGATAATTATTATTTCTGTTATTATCAAAATTTCCAATATTAATTGTATTATTTTGATTGCTAAAATTTGGTACGTTATAATTACTAAAACGTTTTTTTCCATTTAAATTTTGGGGTCGCTGAAAGCCATAATTATTAGAAGAATTGTTACCATTTAAAAATGTATTTTTTTTTTAAGTTTTTTGGAAAGTTATCATTATTATCTTTACTTATGTTATATTGAATACCATATGAATGTTTATTATTCACTAATTTTATATCAGCTAATAAATTATGTTCTAATAAAAAAGAATGCGATTTACTTAAAGTATTAATATTGTTTTGAATTAACAATGATTTTATATAAACTGGCAGAAAGTGAACGTATATATCAAAGATAATTTGCTCGTTATGATTTGGTGAATACAAATTATTCGGCCAAGCATATATTTTGTATTCATATCACAAAGAATTTTTCTTCACTTATAATTAAGTTCTTCTAAATTTCTCGCATCCACATTAGTAGCATCAGTACGTAAATTAAAAAATGACCTTTTAACACCGAATTCCTCCTTCATTTTATTTAAAATATCTTCCTAAGTTGGGTTGATAAGAGTTGCCACTACCTTTACAGCTTTTCCTTGAAGCCGATTGCTTAATACAGCCTGTATGGTATGATGAAATTCAATAGGAGCTAACTGGAGAACCACCCTTACGTCTCTTAAATAGTTGCTGAGTGAGTATTCACTATCGCCATTAAACACAGCCAAACTTCTTGCTTCTCGTAAACATTCTGCCAACGTTAAAGCCATTGCTGTTTATATTTATACGTCCTTTTGATTCACAATCTTATGTCTTCAAATGTTGATTTTTTCCTGCATTATTTCTTCTACTTATATTTTAAAATTTATTTCTTCCGCTTGGGTTGGAAAAAGTACGGGAGTGAAATCCTCTACAGCCACCTCTATAAAATTGTCGTTTTCGTTTTGTCCAACTAAACTTATAACTTCTACATTTTCAACTAAGTCATTGGGCCTATCTGTTATCGCTGCGTGTCAACATAGCCTCAAATTAGTATCAGGAACAGCCCATTTGACGAGAAAGCGGCCTTTCCTCATTTTAGAAGAAAAGTGTCTGTGGCATGCGAATATTTTTATGTTGGCCAACCACGCCCAACAGCTGGAGCCATTCACGACTTCTAATTAAAAGGAAAATATGCATGCCACAAATATTTTTGATGAAAATTGTTCTGTTATCTTTATAATTTATTTAGGACTTGATGACTTAACAGATATACAATTTTCTTCGAACTGAACTAATATGAGAATTTTCTACAAAATTCCTTATTGTTACTATATGATATTAACAATATAAAAAGTGAAGTAACGAAATTTAAAGTATTAATAAAAAGCACAGCTATTATATAACTTGCATTGGAAATACTTTCAAGCTACGACATTGGCGTACGTATGTGTAATGTTACTAAGTGGGAATGTTAAAACTATACATGTAAAAACAAACATTATCAAACCCGTAAACATTACGGGAAAGGAAAGTGAAAGAAAAGCAAAAGCATTTATGAAAGTATTTCGGAAAAAAACTAAAAGTCTTTTTTAAATTATATTCAAGAAAAAGCGACACCCAAAAGCAAATAAAAATAAATTGCCAAACAAAGGATTTTGTATAAATATTAAACTATGTATACCCAATTCGTTCCGATAGGCCAAATGCTGTTTCTGGAAAACACAAGTTAAAAATAATGTAAACTTAAAATAACAAAGATTGAAACAAAAATTGAAATGGAAATGCACTAAAAATATAGTTAGGGTTGAGAATTCAAATTTTAAAATTAAAATATTTGTAGGTTTAAAATCATTTATATATGTATATTTAAAAAACATTTATGTAACAAAAAATAATATAATATAAAAATAAGTAATTATCGGCGATCCCGTGATTGATAGTATTCCTACCAGGGACGTAACTGTTATAAGAAATATGATAAAAAGGTCCTGTTTAAAAATTTATACTGATGTATTCAAATATTGGTTATAATTAACCCTTACCGTACGACATATTTTATATTGCTCAACATAACCATTATAAATGAGAGAAACATTTTTTGGTTAACAATAACCATTATTGTAAGTAATATGATTTTTTTGGTTATCGGTAGCAAAAAAATTCAAACAATATAAAACAACTTGAGTTGCTGGAGTGGCATGACCAATGTCTGCAAGTTCCTCGAGGAAAAATTTACCACTCTTCAGCAAAAATAGTTTGCTGTCGAGTGGGTCACCGATAACCAAAAAATTTATTGCTTGCGATAAGGGTTATTGGTAACCAAAAACATTTTTGGTTGACTTAATGGTTATTCGTAACCAAAAAAATAAATCTCTCATTTATATTGGTTACTATGACTAAAATAAAATACCTCTTATGATAATGGTTAAAAATTCCCTAAAACAAATAAAGGGAATTTTCGCGTAACCTTTTCTTCTGAAAGAAAAAAATAACAACTATTTTCGGTCCCTGGTTCCTACAGAGTAGATAAGCTGAATCAATTGTAATTTAAATTAATTTATTCATGATTGTAAATTTAAAAAAAAAAAATTGTACGCTTGTTTAATTTAATAATACAAGTTAACACACTGCGGCACCCAACATGTTGCACATGTCCCACACTATAGCAATACACGTGCCGCCATGTCAGCATAATTGCAGTTAGCTACAACCTAACACCCTAACTCAAGGCCAGTCGCTTCCCACCGTATTTACCTGTGGGCTTATGCAATAGGAACCTAGCCAGACTTAGCCTCAGCAAAATATGTTTCACACAATTGTGAAATACCTGCACATGCCATCGGTGAATGCTAACCGTGGGAAGTGGGATTCTAAGCCGGCGCATCAAAACTCTGCGCATGAAGACAGCAGCGCGAAACGTTATAAAAGGGAGCAGCGAAGAATTAAGGGGCAGTTGCGTGTGGACCACTAACCTGATTAGTTATCGTTCTTTAAGTCTTTGTGAAACTCTTAACCCATGATTTAACTACTAGAGGTTAGCTCTGTAGTGACAGATTTTGACAATTTTCGCAATCTTGCTACCTGGAAAATTCTCCTTTACATTCTGGGTTACCTTTTATAGAAATTATTTAAAAATAGCAGCTAAAGATGTATTATATTACAAAAAATTTAAAAATGTTGGTTTCAGAAAATTTATTCATTTACGCTATTATTTATATCGAAAAGAATTCAGTTCGTCCTTATTATTAAAAAACTCCGCCCTCTAGTCTGAAGCATAAATGTGCAATTATTCTTAGTTTGAGTTAATAAGTTTAGTATATTAACCATTGAAGGCTCTAATTTTGACCGAAACCACAATATTTAGCAATCCATGTTAACCGAATGAGCCGAAAATTGTCTTACCAACATTTTCATATTAGCAGATTTATGCTTCTGGAAAGATCGAAAAGATGCGTACATATTTTGATTATAGATACATACGTATGTGCATATATCTTTATTTTAATTTTGTTGAAGCAGTGACTCGTTTCTGTTGTTTTTTTAATTGATATTAGAGAAAGTTTGCACTGATTTATACAGTAACATGTTCTGATGTTTAATTTAGTTGAATTTGTGAAATGTTCGCCTACAAGTTTTCTACTATTTTAATTTTTCTAATACCATTTCCTAGACATATTCAAAACATACTCCGTTCTGTTTTTGTTCAGCAAAAAGAAACCCAGAAAATGGGAGTGTCAAAATTAAACGTCAGCTACAGAGCCAACCTCTGTAATTGAATTAAGCTCCTAACCTATTAATGCTGTGAAACTCCAATCTCTTGCGTTTTATTTCCAGGGCAAGTTGGCCCTTTAATTTTTTTAGTGTACCAGGACTTGCAGTCCTTAACTGGGACCCGAGCAGGGACCAGTAGTGAAGTGAAAAAATATTAGGAAGAGTGAAGTGAGAAACAGCCTTAAGGGCAGAATTCCAAAAAGAAACAAGACTGCTAGAAGTAAAAAAAAATTAAAAATATAAGGAAAGCAACAAGGTTGCTAGAAGTGAAAAAAAATAAGAAAAGCAACGAGGTTGCTAAAAGTGAAAGGAAAAAATGAAAAGCAACCTTGCTAAAAGTGAAACCTTAAAGGAAAACTAAAACGCAAAAAGGATGCTGGTGGTGGACAATAGCCTCGAAAGGCAAAGATAGTGAACAGCAAATGATCGTGTGGATCCTGTGAGTATCATAACTATTTTTTTCTTTTTACCTACAGATGCAAAGTCACCAGTTCGCTCGAAAACGGGATGCACCCTCAATGTCACAACCGGCTGTCGAAAAAGTCGACGTAGATCAATCAGTACGTTCACGCAAGGTAAATTACATGAATCGCCCGAATCCATTCAAGCGGAGTGCAAATTCCGAAAATCTTCCGCGAAAACAACAAAAGCTCTTCAATCTAGAGACAGCCGCGGATAAAGAAAACATGAGCAATTACGTAGAGGCCGCTGAAGAGGAAAATTTTCTGGCCGACGGCCATCTAGCGTACCATACATAGAGTACATTCTTCCTGGCGACCGCACACTAGATTTCCTTGTTGACACAGGTGCCAACAAAAACTTTATCAAACAAGCGGATCCATGGCCCTTCCTCTTGAGACAGAAGAGAAAGTAAATTTACTCGTTGATAAATTCAGCGATGTGATTTTACACCTAAATGGTAAGGAATTGGCAGATACCAGCGTGCGCGCAGATATCAAAACATCAACTTCCGAACCAATCTATAGCAAGAGCTATTCATATCCTTCTTGTATAAGAGAGTAGGTCGACCGTCAAGGAAATGAATTGTTGGAAGAGGGGTTATCCAACCATCAAAGAGTTCTTACCATTATCCTATATGGGTAACAGTACCGGATGGTAATTGACTATAAAAGGCTTAGCGCCGTGACTACATCGGACTCCTATCTTATCCCCGATATCAATGCGACTTTATGCAGTTTGGGAAAGTCCCGTTACTATACGACTATTGACTTAACGTCAGGATTCCATCAAATTCCCATGAAGGAATCCGATATACCGAAGACCACATTTTCCACGATGAATGGAAAGTATGCATTTTTGAGACTGCCTTTCGGCCTTAAGAACGCTCCAGCGATTTTCCAGCGAATGATTGACGATGTACTTAAACAATGTATTGGGAAAATACAGTCATTCACATAAATTAGTATACACCCCTTTTTGGCAGCTCTCACAACTTTTGGCTGCAACAAATTTGTTTTAACTAATTTCTTTTAAGACGGTTTCTCATGATCTAACACATTAACTTTAAAATATATTTTAAAAGTATGTGGAAAATTTGCAAACCTTCGACAAATTTTCGGTCGATTCCACAACAAAAAGGAAGCCGGTAGATGTATCCTTCAACAGAACAGATAGGCTTAATTATAAAGGCTTGAGGGGCTTTAGAGAGAGAACTCATCAAAACAATTAGGCACTGTTGTTACATGAACAGGAAAGTAGAAATGCGAGGATCAATGCAAAACGCATGCCACCACGCAATTTTAATAGAGGCTATAAGTTATTCGTCGCCAACAAACAAATAAAAAGTAAGCAAAAGGCTCTTTACAAAAAAGAAGCCGTCGCTGAAGATAGAAATGTAACAGTTGTTACTCAAAGTGGAAAAAAGTTCCACAAAACTGACATAAAAAGGTTAGTCATAAGCTTAGGGTCCGGAATGCAAGTGTTTCCGCACTTGTAGTCGTTGAAGTTATAGTGGTTCAATTCCACTTTCCTCACTGGTGTGGGATGACTGATTCGAAGGGGTTCAATTCCCCCAACATGATCTTCTGCTTACTTGCGTGAAGCCATCCATGCCATGAGTAGGTCGTTTGCAATTATAAACGCTTACGACTAAAAGGGATCAATGCGGACCTGCCAGAGTCAAGTTGTTTAAGCGACATAAGCTACGGTTATTTCGTTCGTTTATTTCATTAGCATTGCAAGCTGTTGTAATTCGCAATCAGCTTATAAAATATTTCGAAGATATAGTTTATGTTTTGGAAAGCCAAAGGGTGGTTTTTCATACCGAAAATGAGGAAGCTAATCGCGCCATGCCTCAGAGCCAACAGTGCTCGCCACCAATAATACATACATACCCTCTCGTTCTCCAAAGAACAATTTTGAACATTTAGGCAAACATGGTCGTCAGAACCTGAGCCACATGAATAAATACAATTTGAGCAAAACGGTCACATAACACCTGAGCCAAATAATAAAATAAAATATAATATAATAATAACTTAAAAAAACAACTCGCCTTCTCTAAAGCTTAGACACAAGTCAATACCTATATTCCAATGCAAAAATACAAAACACATACAACTGCAGAAAAATACAGCAACACAAAGATGCGCAAAAAGCGCCAAAAAAAAACAAAGAGTGGAAGGGAGACTCTCAAAAAAAAAAAATTTTGCTTGAAACTATTAGTGAACTAACAACTCTACTAATTTTTAGTTTTGCTAATCCGCATCGAACTAATGGCATGCAACTAATATAACTTAACCACTTCACTACTGGGTTCCCATACCTATTAGAAACTAAAAAATTTTTAACTTAACATTTTCAACTTAACAGTTTTAACTTAAAAAACCCACCGGCTTTTACTAACTTACATTCCCCTCGCAACTCAAAAGTAATATAGGCCTCTAGAATAAGGAGTAACCAATAAGCTAGCATATTCTTAAGAGTAAACATTAAGAAAATAAAATTTTATTGAATCATGAACTTTATAGAGTAGACATTAACATGATAAAATTTCAATAAATCATGAACTTTATAGAATAGACATTAAGAAAATGAAAATAAGTTAATTTAAAATTGACAAGCACCATAAGAATACATAGTTATAATAAAATGAAAAATTTGGATAAGCATGTATACATAGCACACAATTTACTAACACTACTATAATTCATAGCATCTGCCTCTGCGCAACCGCGCACCCCTACGACATTTTTAAAATAGACCCACCAATAGCCACCATACGAGATGGGTACGGGTGGATCATCGATGGGCACTTTAAACTCATTCACGTTATAGACCTGGAGCGTTATGACATGGCAACAAATCAACTAGAAAGTACATTAACAATTCTTAACGAAACAACAACAAGAACGGAAGTCATATTGTTCCAATTAAACAATGATGCCAGGAATTGGGATAAGGTCCTTAACAACGAAAACTCCCTCAATGAAAACAACCAACAACAATATAAGGTAAATAATGCAATTTTCAAGAAAACTAATGTACTATTGCAGAAGCTAAATACCATTGTGGCGGTTACGAACGACGTTGTTGGTCAAAGAAACATCGAAAGACTTGAGCGGGATTTTCAAACTAGAATCACCATCCTGGAGGAGGACGTAAATGAATTGGTACGCGCCTGCCTAACGGCTAAGGCTGGCATTGTAAACAGAAATATCTTGAGCAAGGAATAAATCAAACAACTTGTTAGCGAAATCGACATCCTACCTTCGTTGGTACCATAGGATCAGGTAAGACCACTGCTAATCTTAACGGCTCTTTTATTCTCCAGATGGACAAAGAGACGATCATAATCAACAACAAAACATACTCCGGTTTCACCGCGTCAGGAGTACAGGTACTCCCAATGGCCAATGTCACGAACCGCATGGTTGCACTAAATTTGGATTGTGTAAATGGAATGACGATAGACAACTTGAAAATATTGAAATACCTCAAGTATAAGACAAATTGGTTTGCACTATCAGAAGGATGAGGATTAGTTTTACTTTTGCTACTAATTTGGTGTATTTGGAAGAAGATCACAGCAAAGATACACTTACCTGAAATAAACATTGCGAATCGGCTCAGTCAAAGGACCAAGAATCGTTCCTTGCCATCTAATCTGCGGGAGGCAGATATTTAAAGGGGGAGGAGTTAACACACTGCGGCACCCAACATGTTGCATTCCCACACTATAGCAATACACGTGCCGCCATGTCAGCATAATTGCAGTTAGCTACAACCTAACACCCTAACTCAAGGCCAGTCGCTTCCAACCGTATTTACCTGTGGGCTTATGCAATAGGAACCTAGCCAGACATAGCGTCAGCAAAATATGTTTCACACAATTGTGAAATATATGCACATGCCATCGGTGCATGCTAACCGTGGGAAGTGGGATTCTAAGCCGGCGCACCAAAGCTCTGTGCATGAAGACATGTTTTATTTCCAGGGCAAGTTGGCCCTTTAATTTTTTTAGTGTACCAAGACTTGCAGTCTTTAACTTACATATATAGATATGTATGTAATATTTTGTCATGCTAAGATGCTCGACCATTTGCATCAGTTTACGTACCTGACACTTTCTGATTCCGGCGGAAAACTGTGAAGGGCTTCTGAAAAGAACTGTTTTACACATAGGTCGATACATATTTTTAGAGTACTTACCAATTTCAGCAGAAAAATACTCTTTCCAAAATTTTTGCTGGTTTCCTTTTGCAAAATATGTTTGTATTTCGAATTGTCAAAAAAGCCGTTGAGGAGCTCAGCAACAATTGTATTAATTGTATGGGTTGCCTGGGCGTGATGTAGACAAGGTTGCATGACAATTGATTTTTTTATAAATTTGTTTTAAAGAAAGTCAAATATCTTCATATGTTCAAAAACAATACAATTCAATGAATTGATTTCGTTTAAAAAGTTAATTTATTTTAATAAACAAACAAATCACACCAATGACCCAACATCTAATACATAGTGGTAATTAATAAGATAAACCCATTCTGTGTCGGAAAATCCGAAAGTGGTTATAGACAATCTTATGATTTTATAAAACTAAGCTTAAAACAATACGAGCCATTAAGAAGTTAAAAATGTAAACCATCTACTCTTAGGACATTGGCAACCCGCGCATTTCTTGCGTGGTACGATTCCCCCATTCTTATGTCATTCGCCTCCGCCCTTTTAATGCAGCTCTTCTCGTCTGACAGATAGTTCCCCTGTCACATTTTCTAACAGGGGGGTAAGAGAATGGAGGAATTGGCAAAGGTTTTTCACTCGTATGTATTCACAATGGTCAGGGTTCAGTGTGTAAGAGTTTAACCTGTTACAATATCCAGAACGAAGTTGTGCCTGCATGACCCTTGTCTCCCAAGGCAGTAGATAGTAACGTTTCTTTATCTTTACCCCAAGTGTTGCCAGTTAGCTTGAGAACTCAGTTACGGCTTTGGACTTTATTGGCAATTGCGATTACATGAGCACCGTATTTGAACATGTTATCAAACGTGACCCCTAAAATTTTGGGGTGTGAGACAGTTGGTAGCTTGACACCATCAACGTAGATGTCTAGTTCCATGTTCACCTGCGTTTTCGAGGGTCGTCGGTGATAGTGTCAGGTTTCTTCCAGCGAAAAAATCGGTCGGTTTAAAACGGTTAATTCGGTTTAAAAAAAATTAAATTTCAAATTAAGTGCATATATGTATGAACCTTGGTGTAGTTTCGAATTATAGGCAAATGCTTTGAATCCCATTTAGCGTTTAACCATAAAGTTTACATTTTATTGCAAATACTTAAGTTTTTCTGGATTTAAGATTGCCCCTAAATAACCAACTGAATATGACCTTGGAACCTCATTTGTATTTTGGAATTTTAGAGCAAAAGTTTATTAATTTATAATTAATCAAACACACAACTTTAAGTTACTTCCTAGTGTTTGAACTTATACAATACTTAAGAATAATAGCCCCGTCACAATCAATTTTTGGCGCAGCATCATGCATTGACAGATGAGTTGAAAATGTTCATTTGAGTGGAGAGCGACACATCGCGCATCATTAGCGACATCTGTCATACAAAAGTTGCCAACTTTCAACTTTTGATGCATGAAAAGCATAAGCAGAAGCATTTGACATTTGGCTTTTGGTGCGCGCTTAATATAACAAATTGGCGCAAATAAAAATCAGCTGTTTACAAATGCAAAACCTTGCGTGATGATTGTGCCCCTGTTCCGGTGACGCATTAGTTTGCGTTAAATGCATGTACATGCGAAACTTGGTTGTGACGCGGCCATAATAGTGAAAGACTAAACAAAAATATACTTGACAAACAAACATCAAAGTAGTTGAGTTGAAGAATAGCAGGACAGAAGTTCTTTGTAAAATAAAAGTAGAAAGGGGTAAAGGTAGATAGTGAATGTATTTAATTATTGACAAAAGTAGCGTAGAAGCTCGTTTTTGAAGCGCAGTACATTTTGATTAATTTTTAGCGCTTGAAGCAGACCGTTCCAAAGGCGGACAGCAAAGGCAAAGAACTGGCGCTCAGTTACCATACAACCGTATTTCATTGTAATAAGGTTCAGCAAACGAGGTGATCTATCAATTGAAGTCGTCCAAAAAGATATTCCGGCACTTGCGAGGTAATAATCTTGTGAAGAAGTGTGAGTCACCTTAACTTAACCCAGCTAACCAAAAGTGCAAAAAAAGACTCCTTTCGGAGCCATAAAACGCACATTTCTCAGAGCTTTACCCTCCGAAATGAGCTCCTTTCGGAGCCCAAATGGAGCGAAAAATCGCTGGCACACCAAATGGAGTCATAAAAACGAGTCCGAAATGAGCCCGATTCCGATGAATTTGGAGCGTTTTATGACTCTTTTTAAATGAACTTCGGAGCCTTGTTGGACTCTTTTCGGAGCCTTTTATTGATGATTTTCTGAAGCTCATATGGGGTAATTTTTTACATCTTTTGGGTCATTTTGAAGGTCCCTATCAACATTTTTATGAAGCTTTATAAATAATGAAGAGGAAAGATACCTGACACAAATCTGACAATATAAAAATTGCTATGTTAAAATGTTTGGTCAGTCGCCTACTAATAAGTGTCATGAAATATGTGATTTTTACCTTCTGTTAGGTAAAGTAAAAAAAACCTCAGAAAATGCTCGCAAACATTCACATATTTGAACGTTGCCGCTCATCTGCTCTCCAACGTTAATTTTCTCACAATTGTCTGTACGCCTACAACAAAAAGGGTCAGAAAACGCTCAAAATTGCTCATATAATGGAGTCTTGCAGTTCATTCGCTCTACAATATTCATTTGTTCTCTCAACGCTCCGTAAATCTTCATAATAAAGTGGTTCTTCGGTGTTTACTCCGAAAAGGCTCCAATTACGGACTCTTTTTGGAGGCTTTTTTCGGAGCGCTCCGACTTTGGTAAGCTGGGAAGTAAGTTATTAAAATTTATGGAAGATAATTGTGTGGCAAGAGCATATACATATGTGTTCGTACCTTCTTACGTTAAACAAGTACCTCGCGACAATATTGTGCTAGTCGATTACAAGAATTTTACATCAATGTATACTTAATTATGTTGTAAAAACAGACAAAAACTTATAATCTGTAAGAGAAGAAGTAGAGGGGAAAGTGAAAAAGGCAGTAGCCAAATAAATGAAAGGGAATAGATATAAAGAAAAGAGAAGCATAAGGAAAAAGTATGAAACGATTAGAAATGTACTAATAATGTCTTAGGACAGAGAGAAATTATTAAAGTATGTAAAATTGTATTTAACTTCCATTAAAAAACGTTGCTACTTCTTGTTTAAATAGCACTGCATTTCTTATTAATCTTAATCTTCTTGGTAGATAGTTCCACAGACGAATAGAGAAAACAAAAAATTGTCGTTCAGACCAAAGAGCACTATTCTTAGTGTTTACAAGTAATGTTGAGCGAGTAGACCTGGAAAATTGCAGTTTACAGTACAGATATCAGGGCTCCTTTGTATGTATTATTAGATGCGTTCCAGTTAGCTGACCTGGGTCGTATCACGGTCATAATTTAACAGGAACGATGCGGGTCAGCTGCATGAGAGTTGTTTGTGTAAATAAGTGTGTATACATTCATTTCATTCATTCATTATTTTATTCATTATTATCTTAAGCGTTCTCAATTTTATATAATTCACTAGCAGACCCGGCCACGCGTTGCTGTGGCTAAGGTTCTTGTTATATTACATAGGAGTAAACGGTAGGAGAACACCAGTCATGGGGACCACCGTGTTATTTTACCCAAATGCTAATTGTAAGAAAGCATGGCGACCTCCTTGAAAGATTTCCTATCACCGTTGATATGAATTTCCAAATGCACCGTTGAGGAAAAATTAATACAAAAGAAATATGTTATTAAAATTTTTTTTATTTTTTGTGTTCAAGTTTGGAACAAATTAGTATATTACATAATAATAATACTTACATGTATATATTTTAATTAAATATTTTTGAACAATGAAGCAATTGTAAAAATACGAATAACGGGGTTTCACAAAATGCGTTCACTACAAAATATGTACATATATGTATTTGATTTTTACTTATCCCTCAGCAACACGAAAACGTATGTACATATGTATGTTAATTTTGTTTTTATTTAAAGCGTCATCCATACATACATATGTATGTATGTACGAAGCGAAGTACCGCTACCGAGCGCTCGCTTAACTTAAATCGATTCATTTGGTTGACAGCGAACAAACACACAAACAGCTTTTTTTAGAAAAGGTGCTCCTATTGTTTAAACAATTTTGGTTAAATAATATATGAATCAACTATTTTTTTTGATGCAGAACGAAAGTAAATATTTCAAAGTTTAACTTCAAGTAAGTTTCATTCTAATCGGTGGATCCGTTTATGATTTGTGGCTGTGTAAACAAAAAAATTTATTGTTGTTGCATTTACATGCAAAATTTTATACTGTTCTGGATTTCTGTTTAATTGGAACACGCTTATTGAATGCAGCAGAGTCATAGTTTTAGTTTAGTTCATCATGTTATCAAAAGTAGTATTAAAGAGTTGTTTTGCAAATTCAGATACATGGTGAAATCGATTTAGCCCATAAACATATCGTGCAATGTTGTTATGGCTAATAGCAAACGAGTGTCAGATTTTGAGTAGCCCACAGAGACCTTTTCTATTGCACTGCATATATTTGGCGTGTTCCAGTTAAACACAAACCCAGGCCTGTATAAAATTTTGCATGTAAATGCAACAACAACGCTGTGATCTTGATATTTTTCTGGGTCAATTTCGGATCCGTAGTAGTAGATTTTTTGACAGCCAAACCTTATTTGCTTAATAGCACAAACATGCATATGTATACACACTTATTTACACAAACAACTCTCATGCAGCTGACCCGCATCGTTCCTGTTAAATTATGACCGTGATCCGACCCGGGTCAGCAAACTGGAACACGCTAATTATTGTTCCACGGTAATGTATTGTTAAAAATTATGCCAAGATTTTTGGCAGTGTCCACGAACTCAATCACAGAGTTCTACAGCTTAACCTTATTTATGACAGTTGTATCAAGAGATCGTCTATGAATGACCAAACATTTAGATTTATCAGGATTCAGATATAATCCATTCATAGAAGCCCATTCATATACACGTGTTAAATCATAATTAAGGTCTGATACACAATTAAAGATACTCGAAAGTGAACAGCCAATGTATAGTTGAACATCATCTGCATAGACTTGAACATTATAAAATTTTAGGATTGCGGGCAAAACATTAATATACAGCACAAACAGAAGAGGGTCAAGAATCGAACCCTGTGGTACCCCTCTGTCTAATCTAAGCAATTCGGAGACGACACCACTAGTGCTAACAGCTTGAGATCTGCCACTTAGATAAGATCTTATTAAGTTGACTGCTTGAGTTGAAAAATTAAATAGATACTCAAGCCTTCGAGTGATCAATCAGCGTTAAAAACGCCACATTCACCCCTATTCAGCATTACAATTACGTTCCCGCTCTACGCTCCGCTCGGATCGAAAATATGCATTCTGGGTTACGCTTGAATCGAAAGAAGAAAAGGAAGAGCTATAAGCTTTTCAAAGTCAGCTGTTTGCCTTGGAATGTGTGAAATTGAAACATAACAAAGCAAATTACACGAATTAGTGCCGTAAAATTGTATTATGATTTATAAACTTAATTGCATATATATCGTCGTTAAGATAGAATTATATACATAAGTAAGATGCAGAATAATTTTTGGCAAAATGATTTTAAGAAAGAATGGACATATACCAACAGCATTTGTTTTGATGGACAAAATTACTTGCACAACATCACACTCATCAGTGTATATAAAACCGAAGGAGCTCGCTTCAAAGTTTAACTCATTAACGTCAGCAGATAGAGGTGCGGAGGCTTTGCATTTGCCTATGCCAATTTCTTTTATGATTTTCCATGCTTGTTTAGAGCCAACAGCCGCACCAACAATTCGCTTATAATATGCCGATTTGGCGGATTCGATCGCCCTATTAACGGCCGTCCGGGCAGATTTAGATTTTACGAGTCTTTATGGAGTTTTATATCTCTTCCATCCATTGAATATACTTATAGCGATTCGATTCCGTTCGATTTTTCGAGATTTTCAATAGCGATGCCTTATCGAATATGCGATTCACTAACTTATCTATAACGATGCGGGCAAAGGATTTCTCATCTCGCTATATAACATATTCTATGTTCTCAAATGCCATTTTTTAATGATAATAATATGGATATAGTATTATTATTCCAATTTTTAATAAAAAATTCAAATTATGTGCATTTTATTTAACGACATAGAAAACAACTGCAATTTGTGTGTCGCTTAGTTTGCGAAAAAGCGAAAATCGAGAAAATATAGTTAGTGAATACCAAATATCGTGATAAATATCGGTATGACAAAATGTCGATTGCGAATGTCTTAATCGAAGTTAGTGAATTCCACTACAGATTTCGCGGTATAATTAGTTGTTTGATGTTGTGGTCAAACCACGGCCTATTCTTGGACTTAACTCGTCTATATTTTGTTGTACGAAGTTTATTTGATCGTCGTCTATGTTTACGAGTGTTCGGACTTGCCACCAATCAATTGAATCGACTGCAGCGTTCAAAAAAGAAAGGTCAATGTTTTTGAAATCGCGATATGTGTATGATTGACAAGGCTTGGTGAATTGAAAATCGTAGGATAAGTAAATCAAGTCATGCTTAGAAAAGCACGAGCCACATAACTGGCCATAGTGGATGTTTTTTTCGAGGTCGTCTATGAAAAAAGCATCTAAAAGTATGCTGCTAGTCTGTGTGTGATGAGTTGGATAAATCTGTGTTCAGATAATTTATAAAATTATTAATAAAAATCAAAGGACAACTGATATATAATTGAACATCGTCAGCGTAAATATGAATATCACAATATTTTAGCACGCTCGGGAGGTCATTAATATACAAAGTAAAGAACAAGGGACCAAGTATCGAACCTTGGGGTACACCTTTCATTATTAGTAAGAAATGAGATGTGTGCTTACCGGAACAACCAATTTGCGATCGATCGTTAAGCTACGAGTAAATTAAATGTGACGTTGACTTTGAAAAATTTAACCAGTTTTTTAGCTTCAGGCCAAGTATATTGTGGTAGACAGCGTCAAAAGCCTTGGAGTGGTCTAAGGGCGTTAAGAACGTCACCAGGTCGTTGTCAATATTGCGTCGGATATCATCCGAGACTTTAATCAGCTGGTACAGCTTCTACTGTTACTGAATCCAGATTGGTTCCGATTCAGGAGTGAGTTGCGGCTCAGAAATTAAAATTATCTGGTTATTATTATACAAGAAAGGATGGATCGCGAT
Source organism: Sphenella marginata (assembly GCA_951509765.1). Taxonomy (NCBI): domain Eukaryota; kingdom Metazoa; phylum Arthropoda; class Insecta; order Diptera; family Tephritidae; genus Sphenella; species Sphenella marginata. The sequence continues at coordinate 43,382,504 of OX608080.1, forward strand.
GGGCCTATAATCTACGTTAGATTTTTTAACTGGAATTATCTTAGCCACTTTCCAGCAATCGGGGAAGTTTGATGTGGTCAAGATAGTGTTAAGGAAATGAGTAACAAACGATAGAATTTTGGGTAGTACTTAAACACTTTAAAATTTTTTGATGAATTCCATCTAGACTGGTGGCATTGGGTTAACCCTTAAGACGGTCTCAACAACTGCACATTCATCAATAAGCGAGAACGAAAAAACGGAGATCGCATCACACACTCGTTCGCTATATCTCTCACTACATAAGTTACTATCGCAACTGGACGTCTGAACAAATTGTTTAATAAGCTCATTCACATCTACATATGTCTTCCGGATAATCATGGACTTTACGACCTACACCAGTTTCGCAAATTCTTTTCCAAGTTTTCTTGGACCCTATCGCTGAACTAAACTGGTGTTCATAGTATTTAGACTAACTTGATAGCTCTGACAATATCTCTCCTACGAGCTTGGAAGATATCGTAAGTTGCAGAACACTTGAGACCCTTCCATTTGCGATAAGCCGTGTCGTGCCGAAGCTACAGCATATTTCAACTTAATTTGTTCAATTAGTGCGAGAATGAAAATATTTCTACCTATGGAGAGCAAATGAAATATGAGTTGAACGAATCGACGCCACTTCGTGTCCTTAATGATTTCAATATGATCAATGTTTTACGTTAGGAGTGTGGTTTTTTCTCATGACTGTTCATATACATATGTAAGTATAGCCTAGAATATAGGACTATCTATAAACTTTGTAAGTATTTATTTAATTAGTTTTAAATAAAATTATTGTTTCAAACCTGGGTTTGAACCATGAACGTACTGCAGACGCGAACACCTGCGCTGCTGCGGTGTCAAATACCATACCTAAGCGGTATAGCCACAGGAAATACTTCCACCGTTGAGAGTATACATACAACAAATATATCGATATGACTTTTGAAGTAAATGAAACTTTCAGTTTGAAGCTCAGCAAATTTAACATAACTACAAACCAGTGATCGGCATCCTAACACCGTCACAATTTGCCATTGTATTTGTGCGCGACCAAAAACATGCTTGCCACATTGTTTGATTCGTATTTAAAAGTAAAAATGGGGTATTTCTGATATAATATATATTTTGATGCGCATATACACACTTATGTATATGTATAACTATATGGCAGGAAATTTAATGGTTATCCGATGATAATGACCAGATATATGTTTTTAGGACCTAACAATCCAAAAAAAAAAAATAATTTTAAAATTAGAAAGGTGAAATAAAAGCAATTTATTTAATTCGAAAAATCCAAAAAAAATTATTTCCAGCAATTTGATTTTCGAAAGACTTTTTATCTCAGCAAGAAATTTCTTTCGATCATATCCCTTATATATTTCATCATATTCTGCATGAAATGTGTGATAATGACGCTTTATATTAAAACTGCTTTATATAAAAACGTTCCGCAAAGTAAGCATCGTGCATTATTATCGCCTTTTACAGCGAGAAACATTAATTCACAAGCGTCGTTTTTGTGTATGTACAGCGTTTTGCCGATAGATGCTATAAACTATAAACGAAAAGACAATCGAATACTAAGCGGTTAGCGATCATCGAGCAATTGCGAGTGTCGACCCGATCGATCAACGAGCGACTATTATTGCTCAATCAATCATCTTTCTACCGCATTTTTGCGGTCGTTGGCGTGTCGATTGATTTGAAAAGTGCTAATAAAAGTAAGTTATTGACAAAAAACTTAAAATGCATTAAAAACGTGTATGAAGGTGTGCTAACAGGTGTTATATATTTGCGTTGTACACCTAAGTCTGTTTTTACACGGTCTTTTTGTACACGGTTTTGATATAACACGGTTTGAAAATTGAATATTTTTAATTTTTTTACACGATTTTATTCCATTTAGCACGATTTGAAAGTATTTATTTAGTCTGAAACCATCGATAGTATCGTCTTTATCTTTATGTCTTTTTTTACACGGTTTTTTTTTTACACGACTTCTTCTGGAACCAATCTACCGTGTAAAAACAGACTTAGGTGTATTGTTATATGACTTATGACTTTATGACACCTTGTGAATCCCCTAAATGTTTTACAACCAACTGCCTATTTTTCACGAAAATGGTCTGCTGAAATGAATTACTCAACTTTTGACAGAGAACTTTTAGCGATATATAATTCAACAAAATACTTTCTTGAAGGTAGGACATTCACTATATACACTAATCATAAACACTTAAGACACTTTCACGCATTCCAGATGTTAATACAATTTTAGCTGAAGGCATAAATTTCCACACTTTATTCCAAGATCAGCAAAAAGACCAAATACTCCAAGACATTATATGTGACAAAAACTCAAATAAAAATATATATTTTTTCAGAGTTGAAACATTCTATTACTTATATATATTTTTTCATCTTGGCATTAAAATGAACAATGTTAAAACCCTTATGACGTTTACAGATAATATCAATCATACCTAAACTATTTGCTCGAAAACTGCTAAAAATTTTGCGAGCCTTTTTGTTTATTCTTTAAATTCTCCTAAAAAAAAATAAGAACGGACCATCTTTACAAGTAAATGAAAAATAATTATATAAAAAATAATTTCGGCGAGAAAAATTACAATTTTGGCCGAAAAAACGGCTATAAATTTTGAATCAACTTTTCACACGTTTTATTCGATTTTTTTCATTAAAACATATAATATAAATATCTTATAATATTAAGTTATTTGTACTCTTTGTTTGTACCGCTAAAGCTAACAGTTTTAATTCAAATTTTCGCATGTTTTATTCGTTTTTTTGCCATTAAAACAAATGTTATAAATATTTTACAATGTAAAGGAGTGTTTCCCATCTAGCCTTAAATATAAAAAATCACTCTAAACAAAAATTTTGTTTTAAAAAATTTAGATGAATTTTAAGGTTTACTTGAGAAAATGGCTCCAATTTCATAACAATAAAAAAAAAGTTTCTTATACAGATGCTTTGCATCCTAATATACAGAGCTATAATAGTTCAACAATTCAAATCTGTATTTTTTAAAATAGCCTCAATATAAAGCTTACATTTACATATATTTGTTATATCTATTACATAGATGTGCTTATATAAAAGGTACAACGAGTAAAATTTTAAGCAGAGCTTACTGCTTTAAAAATAATGTGACTTAATGAAAAGTCGCAATAAAATAACGCATCAGGTAACGAATATACATATTTTAAATAACATATACATTCATGGCATGAATGAAAAAAAATAAATAAATAAATTTGAGGGAAATGTACATATATACATTTTACAATATTTCTATATCACAATTTTCTATATCTTGCTCTGAACTATCATAAATGCTAGAGTTATTCATAAGCGTAACGAGATCTTTAGTTATTATGATTATGTCGATGTTAGAAACATTACAATAATCGATTATTTGGCCTTAAGGTGCCATACATCTGCTAGACATATGTATGCAGACTCGATTTTTTGGTCAATTTTGGAAAGATTTGTTGAACTAAGTTTATTTAAAAAAATTGTTTGTTACATTGACAAAAAAACTAAAAACGGCTAAAAAAATAAAAAAACGGCTAAAAAACGGATGGCGGCTAGATTCAAATTTTCCCGGCTAAATGAAAAAAAAACGGCTAGATCTAGCCGGAAAACGGCTAAAATGGCAACACTGACTACATGACTCCGGTCCCTGCAAATGCGTTCAAATCAGTGACTATGATAGCCTGAGAGTACTTTGTTGCCTTTACGTAAACTGCTCCTCTTAGCGAAAAGCAGATGATACTTAATTTACCAGCAGGTCTTTACTTGATCGCATGCTGCAAGATTTTTATATTCTCACTAGGTAAGCTCTCAGGCAATTTCTTTGTCCACTCTTTTGGTCTTGTAATTCTCAAGGTATGCAATTTTATCTGTTAGGCTCTCAAAACTCAAGCTTATCTGTCTGGACTTTTATTTTCTCTTTCAATTCACGCAATGCAGCCAAAACCGAAGAGGTAACTGCGCTTTCGTCAAGTTTAGCTGTTTTCGCTAACGGAGAACCCTTGCTTGCTCGGCGTTTGAGGGGTGCAGAGGTTTGTGACATAGCTCAAAAAGAGGAATAAGAAGAAAAAATTGCTACAACAACACTGCCCACGTTTATCAAGCCTTAATAATTTTTTGGTTGTTTGGTTAATTAATTAGCTTCACAAATTCTAAGCTATTGATACAGCCACTTTACTTCTATGCTTTTTGTTTGTTTTGCTTTTCACTTCTTTTGTATTTCGTATTTTTACTTTAATTTTTTTCCGGCTAAGATTACTCAAACACATCTGCCTCCATATCCATTTCAGTTTCTTAGAGTTCTGTTTAGAATACAACAACTACTTCGTGCACAATAGCTCTAATTTTTTTCCGTTACTATTGAGTTGATATCTTTTATCTCCAGACCAATTTCCAGTTTAAAATACAACAACTACTTCGTCCACAATAACTCTAATTTTTTTCCGGTACTATTTCCAATTATTTATCTCTTTGCGCATATTAGGCCAGAAGAAGCATATTAGTAGACTGAATCAAGCGTCTAGTTGTACGGGGACTTGGACGCGATAAGCAGCGGTTTTTGTCGAAAATATTTTTTTCATAAATCTAGGAACAAATGGTCTTATAGGTTTTTGCGAAATATCACACTAAATATTAAGATTAATTACTGGAATATTACTCCCTTTGAAATTTTTATTTGAGTTTTTTGTCAGATATAATGTCTTGAAGTATTTGGTTTTTTTGCTGATTTTGGAATAAAGTGTGGAAATTTATGCCTTCAGCTAAAATTGTATTAATACCTGGAATGCGTGAAAGTGTATTAAGTGTTTATGATTAGTGTATATAGTGAATGTCCTACCTTCAAGAAAGTATTTTGTTGAATTATATATCGCTAAAAGTTCTCTGTCAAAAGTTGAGTAATTCATTTCAGTAGACCATTTTCGTGAAAAATAGGCAGTTGGTTGTAAAACATTTAGGGGATTCACAAGGTGTCATAAGGTCATAAGTCATATAACAATACAACGCAAATATATAACACTTGTGAGCCCACCTTCATACACGTTTTTAATGCATTTTAAATTTTTGAAATTTTTATTTGAGTTTTTGTCAGATATAATGTCTTGGAGTATTTAGTCTTTTTGCTGATTTTGGAATAAAGTGTGGAAATTTATGCCTTCAGCTAAAATTGTATTAATACCTGGAATGCGTGAAAGTGTCTTAAGTATTTATGATTAGTGTATATAGTGAATGTCCTACCTTCAAGAAAGTATTTTGTTGAATTATATATCGCTAAAAGTTCTCTGTCAAAAGTTGAGTAATTCATTTTAGTAGACCATTTTCGTGAAAAATAGGCAGTTGGTTGTAAAACATTTAGGGGATTCACAAGGTGTCATAAAGTCATAAGTCATATAACAATACAACGCAAATATATAACACTTGTGAGCACACCTTCATACACGTTTTTAATGCATTTTAAATTTTTTGTCAATAACTTACTTTTATTAGCACTTTTCAAATCAATCGACACGCCAACGACCGCAAAAATGCGGTAGAAAGATGATCGATTGAGCATTCGCAGTCGCTCGTTGATCGATCGGGTCGACACTCGCAATTGCTCGATGATCGCTAACCGCTTAGTATTCGATTGTCTTTTCGTGTTCGACACTCGCAATAGGGGTGAGTATCCAACCTTTCCTTTGTTATAGCGTCTGGTCAATGGTCATTCATATCCGACCACGATTTAATACTTTGTTCACTTAATATCATTCTTGGACAATGTGAGTCGAAAAGACCGTTCTCATATAGGGATTACCACAACGTTGATTTAAACGCATTGGCCATCGATGCTAGCTCAGTTATCTGGTGTAATTACTGGTGTTTTGCGAGCTGTGATGAAAAGCTTGAGTTTTTGAATAAAAATCTTCGGTAATCGTTTACGTGGGGTACCGAGCGCTAATACACAACCAAAAATGTTGAGATATGTATCAGGAGACGCGCTTTGGTCCCAGGAGCATGAATATAACTCCGCTGAACCAATATTTTTAGTAGTTTGCGAGATATTTGCAGTTAAAGTTCAGAATTTTCTGTCATTTTCATGTGGTTGTTGTAATCACATTACCCTGTGAGAAAAGAGTGACACGCGGAAGGACATCACCGTGGCGGTAGTCACGGCTATGGCAACCACCCGGAGTTGGAATGGCGTAGCCCAGGTTTATTTTTTCAAGGGCGGCCGAAGGCCGCCTACTCGTTAAGGTTTTATGCACATAAAAAACATGGATCGGGCCCCTAAACCCGGGTCATTTTTCGGTTTTTCGCAAATATTTTCCAAAATAATGAAAATATTGATTGAGCGGAGTTATATTCATGCTCCTGGGACGGAAACGAGTCTTTTGATACCTCTCCCGACATTTTTGGACGCGTATTAGCGCTCGGCACCCCACGTAAACGATTACCAAATCTTCTTACCATTATGGATAGTCATGTGCCAGTACGGGTTAGAGAGACCAAATTCTCGGTGTTCCCATAGTTAACACACAGGGTATTAGCTGCTATTAAAGCACGTAATAGGGCGTTTTCCAAATGGAAATCTTCCCCTAACTGGACGTTGTTCAAAATTTCTAGAAACAGTGCGACTTCCATTATCAGAAGCGAAAAAGGAAACTTTTTCCTATCCAAACTCGACGCCTCTTTTTCACCTAAAATCTTATGGAGTAATCTTAAACGGTTGCGTCTAGACCCTGAGCTACCTTATCAATCATTTATTATAAACCCTTCCAAATGTGCGACCCCTTGGTTCCTTGTTCCTCAAGGTAGTGACTGTGACAGGTAATAGTGTCACTGGTAATAGAGTCAATTGACACTATTTCCGTGGTAAATTGGAAACAGTGTTAATTGACACTATTGCGCTTTCGAAATGGAATTAGTGTCAACAAGAAAATGGAAAATAAGTCATTGACACTATTTCCAAACTGAAATGGAAATAGTGTCAAAAGTGCTAAAAACGGGTCTACCACATTATCCCCAAAATCAAAATCCCCAAAGGAAAAATTCCTAAAATCAGAATCCCCAACACGAAATCCCCATTTTATGTGTGAAATAAATTCAAATTATGTATTGGATAGGTAATTATGCTACCTTTCATTTGAGGTACCACTGTTGTGGGTGCAAAACCGCGAATGTGCAAAATTTTAAATTTAATTTTAAAAACAACCCTGGGCTACATTATTCCAAGTCCACATGCCGCCGTTCCCACTCTATGGGCGGGATCCATGGTATTTTTGTGCAGAACACCTTTCTGAATTGGCAATAAAGATAACATAAAGGGAATAAAAATATAGTGTACATAGCTAATAACATAAGATGAAATAAAATATAATAATCATTAGTTTCAGGTGATAATAAAAATTAAAAAAAATACCATGGATCCCGCCCATAGAGTGGGAACGGTGGCATGTTTCCACCGTTCAGGGCAACCACCCGGAGTTGGAATGGCGTAGCCCAGGGTTATTTTTTGAAGCGCGGCCGAAGGCCGCCAATGCGAAAAGGTGTTCTGCACATAAAAAACATGGATCGGAAGTTATAGTTTAATTGTGAAATAAGTCCCAAATATTGGAAAGAAACCCTAACAATTAAAACTTTCTTTCATTTTTAAAATTAGGCTTTCCTTCATTTTTAAAGTTAGACGTTCTTTCACTTTCTTCTTACGCGTTCTTTTTTAGGCATTCTTCCATTTCGAAAAATTAGGCGTTAGTTCGTTAGGCGTTTATTCGCTGAGCCGAGGTTTACTTTGAGGATTCTGATTTTGGGGATTACTTATTTGGCGATTTTGTGTTTGGGGATTTTTTTTTCGGGGATTTTGATTTTGGGGATAATGTGGTAGACCCCAATCACTAATAGTGCACATTTCGTAAAAGGAGAAACCATAATTTTGTAAATAAGTATATAACAAAAATCCATCTCTTACAACACTGCACTGCGCAGACAGTCGCTGCCTAAAATAGCAATAGTGTCAATTGACACTATTTCCATTTCCAAAAGCGCAATTGACACTATTTACATTTTCAAAAGCGCAATAGTGTCAATTGACACTATTACCAGTGACACTATTACCTGTCACCTCTACCTTGCATTAGTGGAGCGGTAACTCATATTATTAATCTTTGTATTACAACGCCATGCTTCCCTAGTCCATGGACGGTTGCATCAGTTCGCCCAATAGCAAAGAAGAGGTCTGCTAACACCCCTTCTGATTTCCGTCATATAAGTATACTTCCTACTTTCTCCAAAGCCTTCGAAGCCTTAATCTCGGAACAAATCACGTGCCATGTCCAGAGTAAGCAGTTGCTGTCACCTCTTTGTCCCCTTATATTGCCGATTATGAAAATATTATAATCATCTCTATTGCGAGTGTCGATTTGCAGTAGAATGGAAATTTTGCAATTGGACAGGGTTGCACTAAAATAACAGCCCTTGGCCGGGTAAAACCCGGGTCATTCCGGTACGTAGAACCGGTTGTTGTGGGAATGGCAATTATTTATCTCTTTGCGCATATTAGGCCTCTGTATTGCGATGCCAAACATATCAACGAATGAAAGAGCAAAACAGAGAAAGTAAAAGTTTGATGTTTATATTTATTTACAAGTTTCAAGTTTTGCAAAGCAATAAATTAAAATTTTTTAAATAAAATGGATTCTGTGGCGTCTGCGCTGTTACCCTCTTCCACAAAATAGTTCCAGTATTAAGCCGTGGTTTCCTCGGAAAACGGTGCCGCCATGTAACGTTCGTTATATAGCGGCGGCTATGCTTGCCATCATGAGCGGCACCGCTTTTCTGTAAACTTACACGATCGCCGGTTCTTAATTTTTTGATTTGATTTGCCGTATTTGAACGTTTTTTGTTTTATTTTTTGATTTTAAAATGTGTTAATATTTTTTTTTTAAAACATTGACATGTTTCAATTGTTGTATTTGTAAAAAATGTTTGAAATATTTGATAGAATTCATACCGCTATGACAATAGCGGTGAGAAAAAACTGTGAAGAACTAGTCTTCACCGTCATGCCGGCCGTAATATATCATGCTTGCCGCTATATTACATTTCGGTGAACTTCACCGTCTTCTAACTTTACACCTAATAACTTTTACTTTGAATTGTTTTTGACAACGTACTCTACCGCTATGTAACGGCAGCTATATAGCGGCACCGCTTTCGAGGAAACCAAAGCTTTACGGGAATTTGGCGATTTCACCGAACCTTTTGAGAAGTCGGGATGCACTTTCATAAAGTCCACAAGGGTTTCAAACTGCTTTGGCTGCGTGTGTTTATTTTTTGTTTTTTCCCTTAAAATATTAATAATGTATGAAAAGAAATTAAATGCATCTTTTGGACATCACTCGAGGTAGGCGTAATTCTTTACTTTAGGGATCAATTACTAGTAAATTAGATAAAATTATGTTCGAGGTATCAAAAAAAAAACGAGTTTTGGCCCCAGGAACAAGAATCCGGGAGCGCTTTTTCGTTATTTTGTTTTAGTGAAAAGTTATTGGCGAAAAACTTAAAAATTACCTAGGTCAACTTCCCAATATGGGCGTGATCCATGGTATTAATGTACAGAACACTTCTCTGAGTAGGCAGTATTTCTGCGCAGAACACTTTTTTGCTCATATCGGAACACTCTACACGTGCGACTACAGCAACTACATGAAATTTACAGAAATTTTTCTACTTTGACTGCAAACATCTCTCGACCGAGATAAAATATTGAAACAGCGCTACCGGATACTTGTTCGTGGGACCCACATGCGTTTTTTATACTTTGAACATACTTTTAGCTAATTTATTAGCAGTTGACCACTAAAGTAAAGAACTACCGAGGTAGAATCTACATGCTCCTACGTGTTTGGCGTAAATACCACTGAAAATAAAATTCGTTTTGATAAAACTTACATATTTTGGCGGTCCTTTTTGCTATTTTTGGCGGTGCGATTTCTTTTTGCTCTAAAAAAGGAAATCACCATTAAAGTTATAAATAAACATAAAACATAGCTAAATTTAAATATTTGTTTGTAAAAACTTACCTATTTAGCGCTGCGGTAAATTTTCTGCACATTTTTTCACGATGCTACTGCTTTTTGTTGTAGCAAAGAAAATTAGCATTCGTAGAGCATTTGACATTTGCATTCGTAATACAGAGTGTAGCAACTTCGAAAGGGTAAAATTAAATGCGAAAGGGAAAAGGCAATTGCGAAAATGTCAATTTTAGTAGCAAATGCCGAGTTACAGAGTGCCGTGACAGAAAATGCTAAACAATTTTCTTTCGCATCGCAATACAGAGTAACCCCCCCCAAGTATTTAGACTGAATCAAGCGTCTAGTTGTACGGGGACTTGGACGCGATAAGCAGTGGTTTTTGTCGAAAATATTTTTTTCATAAATCTAGGAACAAATGGTCTTAAAGGTTTTTGCGAAATATCACACTAAATATTAAGATTAAGGACTGGAATATTAATCCCTTTTAAATTTTTATTTGAGTTTTGGTCAGATATAATAATGTCTTGGAGTATTTGGTCTTTTTGCTGATCTTGGAATAAAGTGTGGAAATTTATGCCTTCAGCTAAAATTGTATTAATATCTGGAATGCGTGAAAGTGTCTTAAGTGTTTATGATTAGTGTATATAGTGAACGTCCTACCTTCAAGAAAGTATTTTATTGGGGGATTCACAAGGTGTCATAAAGTCATAAGTCATATAACAATACAACGCAAATATATAACACTTGTGAGCACACCTTCATACACGTTTTTAATGCATTTAAAATTTTTTGTCAATAACTTACTTTTATTAGCACTTTTCAAATCAATCGACACGCCAACGACCGCAAAATGCTTTAGAAAGATTCTATCTTAGGCCCGCTGTTATTTAGCCTATTTATCAGGGTTCGAATTAGCACGCACGTGTGCAGCACATTTGTATATTTTTCGCTCTTACGCATGCGCTATGTGCTACCAGAAAAATTTTGTTACTCACAGCTCGGATTAAGCACATGCACACGTGTGTGCTTTTATATAAAATATTTATGCACGAACTCTCGTGCTGTGTGTAGAAAAAACTTTGAGTTGTACACGCACGTTTCTATTTTACAAACAAAACACACACATTTTTTCTGCCCTATAACAATAAATAAAAAATTTGAGGGCAAATAACATTGTGTTTCAGTACAAGTGTGATATGCTATCTGTCAAATGTTTCAAAGGCACATAAAAATGAAGTTTTTTGTTTACATCTGAGTCATATGGCGGGTCATCCGCTACTATTATCTTCTAACGAATGATAGAACGAGATGCAGGATGAAACCGTTATAAAATATAAAAAAAACAGGTGTTAAATTTTGTCAAAATTTTGACGTCTATGCTTAAGATATTACACTTGGCATGGTACACAATGGCAAATAAAATAAAAAAAACACACGCATGAGTATGTGCTTTTATATTTTGAATACAAAACACACACACAAAGGTGCTGTGCTTAATATTTTTTTTAAAAGCACAGCTCATGTGAATGTGCTATAAATTTTATGAGCATTTTTTTGCACGCGTGTGCTTGCTGTGTGCGTGCGTGCAAATTAGAACAATGCTATTTATAAATGACATTATTATGTTCGCAAATTCGTCAATATCCATGCTTATGCTAGTGACGTTCAAATTTTCTCTCTAGGAGCGTTAATGACATTGTAGACCTTTGCTATAAACTCAGTGCATATTTTTCAGATATTTCAATTTGGGTTTTAAATAATGCGCTTTGTCTTAGTCCGAGTAAAACATATGTCTTACCTATCTCTCTAATGCTAGATGGCATTAGAATTCCACCTATTTACCTTGGCAACGAGCAGGTTAAACTTGCAGGTAAAATTACTAATTTTGAATTTATACTCGTTTCTAGTTTAAGATGTAATGACCACGTTAACTCCTCCTTAGGTAAGGTCTACAGAGCATTGCGCACATTCCCACGACAGCCGGTTCTACGTACCGGAATGACTCGGGGTTTCCCCGACCAAGGGCTGTTATTTCACTACCCCCCTGCCTAAACCGTCAGTTATCCCCCCCCCCCAAATAATGTCATCCCTCGGGCAGCTCCTTGCCGCGGGACTGCTCAATACTCTCCTGCTCCGGGCTGGTATTGAATCCACATTCAGTACAATGCTCCAATTGTAACAGATGGCTGCATCTAACTAGTTGCTCCGTACTAAATCCCTCTACTCACAGACCCGCTAGTTTTTATAGAACTTTTGTGGCCCCTTGCTGTTCACGTCCTACGACGTCCTGTGCCTGCCGTCGATCAAGTATCGCTCCGCCACATATGTCTGACTCTGTCACATCAGTCTCCACGACTAGCATTAATAATGCACATCAGCAAGGTCCCTTATACTACGTGCACTGTTTGTCGGTTAAGATTATACACGCCGTTGGCATCAGTCAAGTGCAATAACTGCCTTGGCCTGTGTCACCTGCTTATATGCTTTGGACTCGCGAACAGGAACCTATGGACTGATACGTACGTTGCGCCATGCTCTCGACCTACGCAACCTTCAGCGTCGTCTGACTCGCCTCTACCTTCTGACTTCAAGATTGCGCCTTAGTGCGCGACCCAGCCTATTACCACCTAGGCATACGCACCAGTCCTTGACCCCCAGCATCAACTCTGCTCTCCCTTCGCATTTCGGTATCCTGCAATTGAATTGCAACGGCCTAACCGGTAAAATTGTTGAATTGACAAACTTAATGAAGCGACTCAACATCAAGATCGCGGAGATTCAGGAGACAAAGCTCGGTGGAAGGTCGTCTCTTCAGACCTGCAACGGGTACAATGTACACCGTTGTGACCGTGCGAGAGGGCTTGGGGGTGGCCTGGCATTCATCACGTATCAATCTGTGCAGTATCGTCTATTTGAGCCTGGCATCGACCCGAGGGACACCACCTTAGAACGTCAAGGTATGGTTGTCCGGTAAGGCGATGTCGACCTTGAAATCATAAACATTTACATACCTCCTGTCACCTGCTGTCCCAGGGATTGCCACCCCGACATTTGTGCGTTACTCGGGGTCTAGAACCGCGTCATCCTTGGTGACTTCAACGCACACCACGACCTGTGGCACTCCAGCTTGCAGGCCGATGGTAGGGGACAGGAGCTGGCTGATCAAATAGATGATTCGACGTTCTGCACGGTAAATGGGGATAAACTGCTCTAGCTCGCCAGACACCACCATAGTCAGCGCAGGGATAATAAACTGCGTTGAATGGCGACCGATGCTGACGCTTGCTTCAGACCACCTACCCATAGTGCTCTCTATCGATCGCCCCAATGACTTTGTCACCGCTGAGAATCGCACATTCACCAACTTCAATAAAGCCGACAGGGAGGGTTTTCTCACCACCACAGAGAGCGCCTTCGCTGCTCTTCCCACCCCGTCTGACGTACGAGAAGGGGAAAAGGCGTTTCGTATGGCCCTAATTTCAGCCTCCCATCAACACATTCCGTCAGGTAGAATAAAGGAAGTGCGTCCATTCTTCCCCGCAGAGTCAGCGGCCCTGGCAAATGAACGTGACTATATAAGACGCCTTGACCCTACGGATCCTCAAATAAGGGATCTTGATGCGGAAATCAGACGCTTAGTAGATCAACACAAACGCGCTAGGTGGGAAGAGCACCTAAGGTCTTGCAACCTATCGGCTGGAGTTGGCAAATTATGGTCGACGGTGAAACCTTTGTCCAACCTGACTAAACCTAACGACAAAATATCCATCCATGATAAGGTTCAGTCGAAGCCAAAAAGATGCGCGAGCGCCTTCTGCGGACAATTTGTAATGCATCCTCCGTTGAACAAAGAGATTCGCCGAGGCACCAGGGAAGCGCACAAACACAAAAACAACGATGCGCCCATTGCCATCTCCACAACAGAAGTTCGTGAGGCAATTCGGAGATCTAAGAACAAAAAATATATTGGCCCCGATGGCATTTCCATGCTGATGCTGAAACACCTCGGCGACGAAGGCATAAGATACCTTACACACATTTTCAACCTTTCCCTGTCCACCTTTGTTATTCCTGAAAGATGGAGACAAGCCAAGGTGGTCCCACTACTAAAGCCTGGCAAGCCAGCTGCCGTAGGGGAGTCATATCGCCCGATATCTCTCCTCTCGCCAGTAGTGAAGGTGTTGAAATCTATCTTGTTGCGGTACTTCACCGCAAACCTGCGGCTCGCCGAACATCAGCATGGATTTCGCAAAAATCACAGCACCACCACCGCACTGAACGCCATAACCACTCAGATAGGGGACGGATTAAACCAAAAGCGTCCTAACCACAGGACAGTGCTAGTTTCGCTTGACCTGGCCAACGCTTTTGACACGGTCAACCATGCGCAACTAATGAAAGATCTTGAAGACTCGTCCCTTCCTCCCTGTCTTAAACGTTGGACTGCCAACTACCTGAGTGGTCGTCAATCGTCGGTTGAGTTCAGAGGCGCCAGATCAAAACCCAGAATAGTTAAACAAGGGGTGCCACAGGATGGTGTCCTATCCCCGTTTCTGTTTAGCTATTATGTATCGAAACTTCCCCCCCCCACCAGAGGGTGTCTGGATCGTCTCTTACGCCGACGATTGTACGATTCTGTCAACAGGCCCCTCCGTTGAAGAACTCTGCTCTCGCATAAACTCATACCTCCCAGCCGTGTCCGATTTCTTCGCCGGGAGAAACCTGGCATTGTCACCGAATAAGTCCTCGGCCACCCTATTCACGACGTGGACAACGCAAGTGAACATGGAATTAGACGTCTACGTTGATAGTGTCAACCTACCAACAGTCTCACATCCGAAAATCTTAGGGGTGACGTTTGATAACATGTTCAAATACGGCGCTCATGTAACCGCAATTGCCAATAAATTCCAAAGCCGTAACAAAATCCTCAAGTCGCTAGCTGGCAGCACTTGGGGTAAAGACAAAGAAACGTTACTAGCTACATATAGAGCAAATGGTCAGCCGGTACGGAGCTACGCGAAGCCAATATGGTCGCCGGGGCTAGCTGACACACACTGGACGAGGCAACAGTTCTGCCAGAACACCGCCCTTCGTACCGCCAATGGGTGTCTTCTTGTGTCTCCTGAGCATCACCTTCATAATGAAGCGAAAATGCTCGCCGTTAAAAAGCATAGCGAGATGTTGACCAAGCAATTCCTGTTCAACTGTTGCAAACCGCAGCATCCGAACGGACGCCTGGTCAACGAGAATCCGCCCCCCAGGAGCATAAGGAGCCATCTACGTAAACACTTCGATGAGATCCGGCACCTGATTTTGACGCCGGTAAACTCCTTTGTTGGCTCTATTCCGGCGAACGCCGTTCTTCAGGCAACAACACCACCCGTTGCCGAAGAGGAGCGCGAGCTGCCTAGGGAGACTAGGGTGATGCTGGCTCAACTTAGGTCTGGATATTGTAATAGGTTAAACTCTTACCTATCCAGACTAAACCCCGACTTGCCTAATGTTTGTCCGGCATGCGGCTTGTCCCCCCATAATACAAACCATCTTTTCGTCTGCTCAGCCGAGCCTACTCTTCTAACACCCATATCCCTCTGGTCCACCCCTGTTGAAGCCGCTGGGTTTCTAGGACTTCCGTTAGAAGAGTTTGATGACAATATTGGGTAGATACTGACTAGCTAGGCAGGGCAACGTAGTGCTACAACAACAACAGCAACAGCATTGCGCAATTTGAGGCAATCTGCGATGTTTACATAAACTGGCCATTCAATTAATTTTGCCGTACTTAACTCACTCCTATCTAACTAACAATAATCTATATTCGAGCTCTGCTCATAAAATGTATGTTGCCTTCTATTATATCACACGCTATGTGTACGGTCTTAAGAAGTTCGGCCATATATCACGTTGGAGATCTAGTCTTTTGGGATGTGATATCTTTCGAATATTTTAAAGCAAGGAACTCTATTTTTTTCTTTCGGCTAATGCTCACAAAAACGCCCCAATACCTTTATTATAAACTTAAATTTAATTGTACTACATTCTCCTCGACTAGATTATTTTTTGTGAACACTACCCCTATTCTGTAATTTATTACGTACATTCTCCTCGACTAGATTATTTTTTGTGAACACTATCACCCCTATTCTGTAAGGCGCCTCACGCTCCATACAAAAAAATGGACACCCTGTTTCCATCGCAATTATAAACTTCAATGTATTCTAAGACCTTGGTCAAAATATTTCGAAAAAAAATTAAGATTTACCGGAGCAAACCGCGTTAAGAAAACGATAATATATCCTTTTTTATGTATGTGTAAAAGGAGGATGAAAAAATATATCCGAAAAGGGATCTGATGATGAGCCTGGAAACTGTGGATAAGAGAAACGCTGATGAGGAGCGGATGAATAGAATTAGTTGTTTATTGAACTTACTTTCCTTCTTATCCAAAATTCTTACACTAATACTTTCAACTTATTTACGAACTAAAATTTATAAAAATAGATATATTACTACTACATACAAACTAAAATGTGTAGTTCTAAAATATCCCTACCAACCATACGCAGATAAAAAAGTGGATAAAATATAGGTCGCGCTATCAAAAATGAAGATAAAAAAGTGGATAGCTTTGTATGGGCCGCGTGAAAATATTATCCACTTTCCCCAAGTATATGTCGTGTATGTGTGACCTTGCATCACTCTCGCACTCATTCAGAAACGCCGTATGTAGAAATATATTTGCACTTTTTTTAAAAAATTTCCCAAAATAAATCTGACATCACAGCAAAGGCGGCATACTTTAGGCACTGCCAGGGTTGCCACTTCGTAAACCGCTATACTCAAAAAACGAAAATGCCCAAAAATTTTCTACAAAATTTCCAAAAACTTTCTATATTTTTATTTAATTTATTAAATATATATGCAAATTATAATTCGTTAAATATTTATACAAAATAAACCAAACAAAATCAAAGCGAAGTTATAAAACAGACAAATGATACATGTGTTTCGATTTTCGCCCTGGAGTGGATTTGAAATAGCACTTCCATATGCATATGGGTGTTGTCACTTAGTACCTGGTGCTAGCACCGTAGTGTACGGTATTTATTCCACAAAGAGCAGATATTATACCTGGCACCTTTGGCGGTTTTTTTAGAATTTTTGTTGTTTCAGGGTGATCCACACCGGAGAACTCTGTAATTTTTCTGGACATGGTTTACTCTTTATATAAATTAAATTCTCGAGTTGGTGAGCACCAAGATGTTCTTTTTGTTTGGGAAATATATATCCACAAATATGCGTTGGTATTTTTATGAAGGAGAAAAAAATAAATATGGTTTTGGAAATCGATAAGAAATTCATAAAAAGTGGATAGCCATGGTTGGTAGGGATGCTAAGTCAGCATATGGTTGCAATAAATATATAAATATGTCAGTCGCATTGACAAACTGACGCTGTGATCAGTTGGGCATTGCACAAGTGTAACAAGATCCTCGTTATGTGCGGCGTGTGCAGTATTTGTATAAACTCCCGCTCAGTTCAATGTAACTAATTTGGGTAGAATGTTGTTTGTGTACATTCATATTTGTTTACACATTATTTGTGTGCACATGACAATTAAAGTAAACGGGCGATCTGTTTATGTAATGCTACACCTTCCCTCTTAAAAAAAAATAGATATATATATTTGTAGTCAACTATATATATCTATTTGAGCCGCTTGATGTTTGTTTGGGTTGTCAAAATTTTAATTGTTTTAGGATCTTGTTACCATTGTTTTGTCACATGTTTTTTTTATTTTTTTATTTTGATTGTATACTTTATCTGATACTTGATTTTGTTTTCTTTTGGCTTGTGCCGTATATAAGATTGAGTAAATTGGAATGCTTACGTATTTTTTGTTATTACTAAATTATTATGAATAAAGTGCATTGCTTATTTTTATTTTTTAATGCTACGAGTTTTAAATTGGTTTAAGCCTATTCTTATGAATTACGATTTCTTTTTTGTTTTTATTACTGTCTCCTATGTTATGTGGAATTAAAGTGTAGTTGTTATTTTTATCAATGGTTTTAACTTTATAGTGTCCTGTATATCTATTTTCTAACTTATGGGAGGCCTCTTCTCTAACTAATACTAAATCTCCTACTTTAATTTCCTTACTATAGCTATTCTTGTCGTAATTTCATTTTTGCTTTACTTTAGCTTCTTGAATTATTTTCTTGCTCTTTGCTGTGCTATTTGAAGTTTGTATTTTATTTCTTTGTCATATGCCTAATGGTTGTATATCGGGATAATTTTATCTTCTTTCAAAAATTCATATTTTGGTGGTTTTTTTGCAAATATTAGTTCGAAGGGACAATAATTATGTGTTGTCGATGGCGTTGTATTGTAACAATAAGCGAAATAACTGAGGTATTCATCCCTATCGTCTTTGTCACTGGATATGTATGCACGCATATATTCGTTGAATGTCCGGTGACTGCGTTCTACAGTACCCAAAGTCTGGTGATGGTATGGTGTAGAAGTTTTATGCTCAATTTTTAACAATTTACACAGTCCTTTGAACAGGTTATTTTTGTATTCTGTTCCCATGTCTGTTAAAATTGTTTTAATTTGGCCATAAATCAGGATGAAATGCTCGAATATGGCTTTAGCAACAGTTGTTGCATGTTTTCCTGGAACTGGAATCGCTGCCAAATATTTGGTTAGATCGCATATAATGGTAACTGCATATTCGTTTCCATTTATCGACTTTGGCAATGGGCCGACTGTGTCAATTTGTACAATATCAAATGCCTTCGGAGGTGTGCCCGTTATTGTCATTGGTTCTTTGATATGTTTATTAATTTTATTTTTCTTGCAGTGGATGCAGTTCTTTACATATTTTCGTATGTCATTTTTCATATTCAGCCAGCTACATATATTTCTACTTGATTTTATCTGTCATGCGATTTATTCCTGGGTGGCCACCACTAATAGGATCATCATAATATTTGTGCAGAATTTCTTTAATTTTCCCGGTATTTGTCACATGTATAACCTCTGGGGTTAGAGCGATTGCTAGCTTGTTGAGAACTTTGTTACCCATTTCTATAGATTTGCCTACTGCAGTATAATTCCTTTTAAACAATTTGTCCCCTGAGGACAACTGTACTTGTACAAGTCCTAAATGCCGGCTTCTCTTTCGAGCCTGGTAAATAATTGTCCTAAGTCAATCTTATCCTCAACAATTAGGTTGCTTGTATCAAAATTGCTACAAATTTTCTTCCCTTTTTTGAAATATAATTTCGGAGGATTGAAAACGAGCTCGACATGTCCGTTTACTTCAAATTTATTAAGCGCTTCGTAAATTTTGGGGTTCTCTTTATGACTTTCTTTAATTTCAGTTTTATTACTGATCTTTTTAGCTGCTGATCTTGTTGTTATTTTAAATATTTTATTTGCTTCCACTGACATATCTTTTAAATTTGTAATAGTTATGCGAAATAATGCATCCGCGATATGATTTTCTTTACCAGCTATATAATCCACCTCAAAATCGTACTCTTCTAAATCTAATCTTACTCGTGTCAGTTTAGATGAAGGACTTTTCATTGAAAATAGGTATGTTAATGGGCGATGGTCGGTTTTTACTAAGAATTTTCTACCATAGACGTATGGTCTGAAGAAGGTTATGGCCCAATGGATTGATGCCAATTCTTTTTCTATTGTTGCTTTATTTACTTCACCTTTTGTGAATGACCTGGACGCGCAAGCCATTGGCAACTGTTTGCCATCATGTTCTTGGCTAAGGACTGCTCCACAAGCATACCCACTAGCATCTGTCGTTATGCAAAATTCTTTATCGAAATCTGGGTATTGCAAAAGTGTTGGACTAATTAATGCTTCCTTTAAATAGACAAAGGCTTTTTGACATTCTTCTGTCCATTCGAAGGTAACATTCTTTCTGCAAAGTCTAGTTAACTTTCATGAATGTTCTGCAAAATTCGATACAAATCTTCTGTAATAATTACAGAAGGCTACGAATCTTTTAACTTCATCGGCTGTTTTTGGTATTGGGTTATTTTAAACTGTTTCAAATTTGCTTGGGTCGGGTAATATTCCCTTGTTTGTGCATTTATGTCCTAAATAAGTTACTTCTTGGCTCAAAAATAGGCATTTATCTGGATGTAATTTTAAGTTGTATTTTCTGCAAGTAGAGAACACGTCTCTTAAATTTTTTAGCATATGGTTTTCTGAACCACCTAATACAACTAAATCATCCATGTAGAGAAATGTTTGAGATGGTTTAAGGCCAGCGAATGCTAATGTCATCATATCATCGCTGGAATGAGTTTGGGGCTACTTTTAATCCATATGGTAATCTTTTGAATCTATATGTGCAATGACGTAATGTTCCTAGAGTCTGGGTGTAATTCTATTTGATGAAAACCTGACATAAGGTCTAGGCATGAAAAATATTTGGCCCTTCCAAGTTGATCTAGAATGTCATCAATTCTTGGGAGTGGGAATTTATCTGCTGCTAATTTTTTGTTTACTTGTCTGTAGTCAACAACCAATCTCCATCTTTTTTCTGTTTTTCCTGGAAGTGATTTTTTGGGAACTAATAAAATTGGACTATTATATTCTGAAATTGAAGGTTCTATTATATCATCTTTGATTAGCTTATTTACTTGTTTGGTTATTTCTGCTTTTTGTTTGGGGTAATCTATAATTTTTAATGTAAACTAGGTTGTCATCCTTCATATATAATTTTTGTTTATAAAAATGATTAGAAGTAATTGGTTCTGTTTCTAGTGCAAATATATCTATGAATTCTGTGCAAAGTGATGTTAATTGAGCTTTAACAAAATTTGGGAGATTTTCGGTTAATCTCTTTAATTTTTCTGTATCTGTGCAACTTTTATTGTGTGTGGTTGCTTTAATTAGTGTATAATCGTCTAAATTTGCAATATTGATTTTATAATTTTGAATAGTGGTGTTGTTATGTGTTGTGTTAATAATTCTAAGGAAAGTTTGCTCTTTATTTGTAAAATATTTGCAATATAAATACCTTCGGATAGTTGTTGGTGTGGTATGAAAATGTTTTTGTTATTTGTATTTATTTTAATTTGTCTAATAACTTTCGATCTAGCTGGAATTGTGATTGTGTTGACGGACAGGCAGTTTGTTAGATTATTGTTATTGTTTCAGGGAAATCATATGGTCTTAGGATTAGTTTATCCTTTGTTTTTTCCATAATCTAGAATACCATTGTATTTCTTTATGAAGTCTAGGCCTATTATTCCATCACATGGAATTGGAAAGTTGTTTTCTACAAAATGAAATTTATGACAAATTAGAAGGTTATCGCCTTTTAGATCTGCTTTGATTGTGCCTAAAGTGCTAGTTATTCCCTGACCAATGCCTTTCAAATCTGTTATTTTTTCAGTATTTATTTTTTCTTTGTTATCTATTTGCTGTTTTTTAATTATGGAAATATCGGCTCCAGTATCTATTAAAAAATTTGAGTATGAATTGTTTAATGATGTCCTTGTAGATATATAGCTCTTTAAGTTTCGATTAAGTACGAATATTTTTCTTTTTGTTAATTTTGAAGTGATGTTTCCTGGTTTTCCGTTTCGGTGCAACTGCGCACGTTACGGGTTTGTGTGTATGGTCTGTTTGTATTTCGGGATTGTGATCCTGTTGTTGTTGTTGTAGCGATAATTAGCCCTACCTAGGTAGTAAGTATCTTACCCAGTAATGTCATCAAACTCTTCTATCGGAAGTCCTAGCAACCTAGCGGCTTCGACAGGGGTGGACCAGAGGGATAATAGTGTTAGAAGAATAGGCTCGGTTGAGCAGACAAAAAGATGGTTAGTATTATGGGGGGACAAGCCGCATGCCGGGCAAAAATTAGGCAAGTCGGGGTTCAGTCTGGATAGGTAAGAGTTTAACCTATTACAATATCCAGACCGGAGTTGAGCCAGCATCACCCTAGTCTCCCTAGGCAGCTCGCGCTCCTCTTCGGCAACGGGTGGTGTTGTTGCCTGAAGAACGGCGTTCGCCGGGAGAGAGCCGACAAAGGAATTTACCGAATTCGTATGGATGAGGGTGAGGGCCTGCCGGTGCACCTTAGGATCAAACGGCATGGAAATCAGGTGCCGGATCTCAGCGAAGTGTTTGCGTAAATGGCTCCTTCTGCTCCTGTGGGGCGGATTCTCGTTGACCAGGCGTCTGTTCCGATGCTGCGGTTTGCAGCAGTTGAACAGGAATTGCCTGGTCAACATCTAACTATGCTCTTTAACGCCTAGAATTTTCGCTTCATTATGGAGAAGGTGCTCAGGAGACAAAGAAGACATCCAGTGGCGGTTCGAAGGGCGGTGTTCTGGCAGACCTGAAGCCTCGTCCAGTGTGTGTCAGCTAGCCCCGGCGACCATATGGGCGTCGCGTAGCTCAGTACCGGCTGACCAATTCCTCTCTATGTAGCTAGTAATATTTCTTTGTCTTTACGCCAAGTGCTGCCAGCTAACGACTTGGGGATTTTGTTACGGCTTTGGACTTTATTGGCAATTGCGGTTACATGAGCGCCGTATTTGAACATGTTATCAAACGTCACCCCTAAGATTTTGGGGTGTGAGACAGTTGGTAGCTTGACACTGTCAACGTAGACGTCTAATTCCATGTTCACTTGCGTTGTCCACGTCGTGAATAGGGTGGTCGAGGACTTATTCGGTGACAATGCCAGGTTTCTCAAGGCGAAAAATTCGGACACGGCTGGGAAGTATGAATTTATGCGGGAGCAGAGTCCTTCAACGGAGGGGCCTGTTGCCACAATCGTACAATCGTTGGCATAGTTAAACAGAAACGGGGATAGGACACCACCCTGTGGCACCCCTTGTTTAACTATTCTGGGTTTTGATCTGGCGCCTCTGAATTCAACCGACGATTGACGGGCACTCAGGTAGTTCGCAGACCAACGATTAAGTCTGGGGGGAAGGGACGAGTCTTCAAGGTCTTTCATTAGATGTGCATGGTTGACCGTGTCAAAAGCTTTGGCCAAGTCAAGCGCAACTAGCACTGTCCTGTGGTTTGGACGCTTTTGGTTTAGTCCGTCTCCTATCTGAGTGGTGATGGCGTTCAGCGCGGTGGTGGTGCTGTGGTTTTTGCGAAAACCATGCTGATGTTCGGCGAGCCGCAGGTTTGCGGTTAAATACGGTAATAAGATAGATTCCAACATTTTCTCTATAGGCGAGAGGAGTGATATCGGGCGATATGACTCCCCTACGGCAGCTGGCTTGCCAGGCTTTAGTAGTGGGACCACCTTTGCCTTTCACCATCTTTCAGGAATGACAAAGGTGGACAGGGAAAGGTTGAAAATGTGTGTAAGGTATCGTGTTTGAGCTGTCAGTGGTTTCGGTACAACTGTTGGTGAATTTCGAGATTGCGTCGTTCATTGTTGTGAACGTTCCTGCTTGCATGATAACTTTGACCTTGTTATTAGAGCAGTTTTTACACATGGCTTTAACTATGCTGCCTGTGTTGAGTATCTCGTGGCTATGCCTGGGTTTAGTCCAGAGCCGCCCAAAATAATGCGCAATTTTTCATGCCTATACTCGGAGTATAGGCAGGCAAATGAAGTCGGAACATGTACGCTATGACGCTAATTCTGCCAGCGTCAAAAAAAAGATCGTCAAAAACGACTAAGCTTAGATTTCTGACTTCGGCACATGCGAAGCAATGCTTTTGCTATTCAGCAGTTGAGCAAAGAAGAACGTGCGCACATACATAGCAATATTATTTTTTGATATACACTTGCAAAAAAACATTCGAAATGTTCAATAAAGAATGGCTGTACAATTTCTTTTTACTTGAAAATAGAGATGGCGAAGCGCAATGCGTTATTTGCTATAAAATAATGCAAACAAACCTGAAATTTAATTTAGAAAGACATTATATGAATTGTCTCACTCGATTTCACCTTATTTCAGGTTACGAACGGACACGTATTCTGTGTGAATTAAAAGCCCTGTTTTACTTAAAATTTTATTTTGATGATGTTTCCGTTGTTGATAATGTTGTTGTTGTTGATAATGTTGCTGCTGTTGATGATGTTGCTGTTGTTGATAATGTTGCTGTTGTTGATGATGACCATTATAATAAAACGGTTCAATTAAAAAAAGCTTCTGATATTGCAGCTATGAATTTAGCAAAAAAAGGGCGTCCATTTGATGATGGGGTCTTCTTTAAAGATATGGGCATTGAATTTTTTAGCTGTTTTGGCGACACTGGGAAGGAGGTCCGTAAAATTCTAGAGGCCACTCCATTATCTCGCCAAACCATACCTCGGCGAACTGAAAAAATAAGTTCGTACATATTTGCCTGTACCCGAGAAAGACTCCAAAATTGCATTTATTTTTCTATTTCTTTAGATGTAACAACGGACATTAAAAACATAAGTCAACTAATTATTTGCGTCAAATCGGTAAAGGAAAATTTAGAAATATTTGATGAAATGCTTTCTCTTGTTCCCTTTCATGGTAATGTAACTGGAAAACTTATTTTCGATGCTGCTACAGAACATGTTCTTTCTATTGTTGATTCAAAGAAGCTGAGCTCATCTGCACTGATGGTGCGGGAGTCATGGTTGGGCAAAATATTGGTCTAGTAGGATTTCTTCGAAAAAATAATATTAATGTTGCCACTTTCACTGCGTTATACATCAGCAGGCTCTGTTTGCAAAACAATTAATTATGGTAAATGTAATGGAGACGGCTGTCAATATTATAAATAAAATTAGAGGGGGACACCAAGCCCTTCGTCATAGAAAATTTAAAAAATTGTTGGAAGAATTGTCTGCAGGTTATGGCGATTTGGTAATGTACACAGAGGTTCGGTGGCTAAGTCGTGGAAAATGCATAGAAAGACTCCTAAATTTAAAGGATGAAGTCAAGATTTTTCTTCAGGACGGCAATAACCCTGAGTTATTAGAATTGGGGAATAAAATGGGGGACAAATATTTTTATATCAGATT
The DNA here is from genome assembly GCA_951509765.1 of Sphenella marginata. Lineage (NCBI taxonomy): Eukaryota > Metazoa > Arthropoda > Insecta > Diptera > Tephritidae > Sphenella > Sphenella marginata. The sequence continues at coordinate 43,407,617 of OX608080.1, forward strand.
TAGCCTTTCTTTGCGATGTAACGACAATTATTAATGAGTTAAATCTCCATTTGCAGGGCAAAAATAAGAATATTTTTGTCTTAGTTGCATATGTATGTTCGCCAATTTGAAAGGAAAATTAAAATAATAATAGAGCAATTAAAAAATGAAAATATGATTAGCTTACCAAGAACCTGTGAGATAATAATGGATTATCAAAATCAAAAGAAACTACCTGAATATGTAGTAGTGTTAGAATCGATTTTAACAAATTTTAATACAAAGTTTCAAGATTTCAATAAAATTCAGCAACTCATTTCTCTCCATAATAATCCTATAAATTGCATTATCGCAGAACAGGATGATAATTTTCATGAAGAAATACATAGAATGCGAAATGATTCTAACTTACCTCTAGGCGCGGGTAAGGAATTTTGGAGGAAAATAAATTCACAGTCGTATCCAAAAATTAAAAATTAAGTATACAAGCTATACTCAATGTTTGGATCGACTTATAATTGCGAAGCTGCGTTTTCTTCGCTTAAATTTCTTCACTCGAAATACAGGAATTCAGTTTCGAATAAGCATATAGAGGACTTAATGAGAATCAAAACTTATGATCTTGAAGTCGATATGGAAAAAATCATGGAAGGCTAAAAAAAAAATAACAAACGTATTTGCTGTTTTTGCTGTTATTATTGTTGTTCTTAATTCCTTTAATCAAAAACCATAATTTTTTATTTTTTTCTAAATTTTTAATAACAAAATAAACAAATAGCACGATTTCACTCAGTGTACTAAGCAAACGCGCGCACACAATCATACGCTAGCAGATATCAAATGTGTGATTGTATGCGTTGGTAAATAAATTGCGCATTATTTTGGGCGGCTCTGGTTTAGTCCATCAGAGATATATGCTCCTTCTAATGATCTTGTAATTTTTTCAATTTCCGCTGTGTATTAGCAGGTTTGTTACGCTGTTGGATGTTCAGTAGTTTAGCGGTCAAGACCTCCACTGATTCACCCTTTATTGCGGTCTTTAATTTGTTTTTTATTTTTTCGATTGTGGTCTCATCTATACTATTATATAAAATTCAAACTCGAAATTTTGTTAGAGCTAAACAGCCGATCCACTGGCCCGATTTTTTTCTTTCAAATTTTAAAATATCATAATCTAGCAGCAATGGACCATAGATACTTTTTTTTAAATAAAAATTGTATCAAACACTTTTTTAATTCAAATAAATTTTGTATGAAAACCCATCTATGCTTGGACGCTTTACCATTCAGTCGTTTGTGCTTAGAGAGCATCAACAGACCACATATTACTCTCTATTTACTCTATTTTTGTACTCAGCTAGCACAGCTACAAAAATATGAGCGCCACTGCATTGGTGCCGTAGTCGTGCATTTGGTCGGCAAGGTTACGTTACAGATTGTAGCACCAATAATCGATTACATTGTTTCTTATAAGGTTGGTCGAATCAGCTGTTTTATAAGGTTACCGATATGTCACCTCTGCCCCCGACTTAAAAAAAACTACAATTAAAACACTCAATACATCCACTAACTCAAAATTTATGTGTAAGTATTTCGCGCATTTACTCAAAAATGGTTAATATTTTTTACAACTCCCCCGCAGTTGCTCTCAGGCATTGAGCAAGTTATTGAGTTGCAATTTTATATGTATCGTCGAGAGCGTTATTAACGTTTCGCTAAAAGTAAAAATTTATTGAAACATTGATTTCGTTGAGCCGAATGCCAAGTGGAATTTTTGGTTACACGGAAAGGTACATTATATCATACTAATAATAAATAATGTTTGTTACGTTTTCAAGCGAAAATAATGCAGATAGCAGTATGAAACTTTGTACACATATTCTCTGTGATCTTGAAGGGTTTACAGAGATGATATTTTTTCGATAAATTAATCGATAACAGAGTTATCGGCGAAAATAAGTTTGCCCTAAAACCTCAAAATTTACAGGCAATATGGGTACCATACCAAAGAGGAAGTCCCCAGGTTTCACTTAGACTCCGATATATTTCAATAAATTTATCGATAACTGAGTTATCGGTCAAAATGTGATTACCCAAAAAGTTCCTTACAATATGGTAAGGAGGTCCCCAGGTTTCATTTGGACTTAGATATATTTCGATAAATTCATTGATAAATGAGTTATCGGTAAAAATGATGCTCCAATAAAACATTAAAACTTACAAGCATAAAAGTGCCAAGCCACAGCTTTCATTTTAGCTTTTGATATATTCATCGGTAAATGATTATCGGTCAAAATGTTGTTTTTATAAAACTTTGATATATGGGTCGTTTGACACCCACGAAGGGCATGGCCACAGCTTGCATTTTTCTTTCACTTTTCAATATTGCGGTTTATCTATACTATAATAAAAATCTAGAAAAATTGTGTCTGTGTATTGGCAATTTTTTAAAAAAAAATGACTGGGGATGACTTGGTGAATGTTTAGGCACAGCTAAAGAGTCAAATGGAAAGGAGATGACAATATGTCTAAGTTAGACTATTAAAAAACGCCTTTACTTTAGTTGGTTACCGTAGACATAAACGGAATATAATGTGGGAAAAAAAATATTGTTCTGAACATTCTCTGCCTGTAAATTGTCTTCTCAAGTGAGGTTATCAGAATTTAATGAACTACTTACATCCCGAGTAACGCTGGGTACACTGCTAGTTACTAATAAAATTCCTTGCTGTACCCTTCAGCTTTGTTTTGATTATGGTAATGGCCAATCCCTCGTGTGTATCCTTGATTTGCTCAAGTATATCGAGTGCATCTAGGAAACTATGGAAATTTTCTGGTTTACCATCAAACTCTGGTAATACTGACGAAGCAGTTTTAATATGTTCAACCACCGTTTGCACCATTGTGACGTTTATGATTGCTATATCTATTGGTTTAAGGTTTGGTTTATTTCCTTCTACCGATGGGATTTGGCTGGAGGAATGTGTTGGAGTCGGGCTCTGAGCGCGTTCTGCCAAAAGTAAATTGAAATCTATTTGAAGGTCTTCCTCTACTGTGGTTGGTACATTGAATTCTATATTGTATCTGGCTAAAGAAGATACTAGTTTGCCCTTACGGCGGAGAAAAATTGGTAAGACTCTACTTGGTGTTCCTTGGTAAGTATGTTATTTACCGCTTTAATCACCTGTCCTATGCTTTTTAGAGCTTCTTAAATTATCTTAAAATGCTTTACTATGGCTTCTGTTTTTATATATATATTTTTATTTATGCATTTGTATGATTTATCAGCGTTTATTTTTCTTCAGATAAGGTATCATATATTTCTTGCCATTTACTCATTTCTTAGTTTATAAACTTAGTCTTTTTGATTAAAATCAAGATTGGCGGGCATTATCCATGAGGAATAGTTTTTGTAACAGCTTAATTCAAATTTACTCAACTTAGTTCCTGGGACAAAATCTTCTGCATTATTATTATTATTTTTTTTTTTTTCAAGAGAAAATTTACAACTTTTGTCTGTCACTGAGCATATTTAAATACTAATGGTTTAGCAGCCGTGAGGTGTGCTAAAATTATTATAATATAATTATATACTGATATACTTAAAACTAGTATCCGCTAGTCTGCCAGCCATCCAAATGGTCGATATTCCATCCATTTTATGCATCTATTGCATCCAAATGGTCGATATTCCACCCTTTTTATGCATGCTGCCAGACGGGTTGAAATTTGCTGGTATGTCATTGATATGAGTCCTCAATTATGTCTATCGATTACGATCGGTCTTGTATGTAATGGTTTCCCCCAAGGCGAATTTATACAGGTGGCCGCAGTAAAATATATGTATTCAACTTTCTTTATTACCATTTGGACCCGTATGTCAAACTCAAGGCGAATTCCAAGTGTTTGTTTACTTTGCTTATTGGGACGTGTGTTTTCTTGATATTTTGCGTTTGTATATAAATAATATTGCTTTGTAAAACAATTTCATATTTAAATACATAATAAAAAGTGTTTTCGTGATGGTGAAGTGCGCGATTTGTTTGAAAAAATGGGAGCGGGGAACTGGGCCGTTTTTCAAGGTGCCTGTTGACGTATCGTATTTGCGTAGATCATTTTTCACGCGAAGACATTGTTTGTACTGGGGCACAGACGAGATTGTTGCCAAAAGCAATACCGCACCCCTTTGTGACCACTACAAGCAATAAATGCGAGCTGACTATACAAGCAGCCGTAACTTCAGAAGTGTATTGTTATCAGTAAGTAGTGCTATAACATATAAAATAACTTCAATCCTATAATTCCAACATAAATAGCAGCAGTAACAACACAGATTGCTTCAACAACAACAACGTTGACAGCCATTCGATTGTGACGAAAGTTGATGCCCAAACGATGACGAAAGTTGATGCCCAAAGTCTTAAACTCAAACAAAGCAAGGGACTTAAAACGAAATTGTCTGATTAATATTAATATTTTAATATGCTTTAAAACTATCTTGCAGCTGTGTAATTTTCGAGGCCCTGGCGAGTCCCGTAATAAAAAACTCGGAAGTGAAAAGGCTGAAGGCGGAAGTTAAGGAGTTGCGCTCTAATCAAGACCAACGCAATACGGTGCTTGACAACTTTCGGAAAATATTCACGGAAGGTCCAATGCGTAAGATGGCATCGCCAGGTATGATTCATTTTCTTTTCCTTATGTATATACATACTTTAATTCTCTAATATCCACATAGATAAGAATTTGCACTGGGACTGGCGAGATATATCCAGTGCGATTTGTTTGAACGCGGCAGGACCGAGAGCATATCACCACTTATATGACAACGGCTTCCCACTTCCTCACGTGTCAACGTTGCAGCGCTGGTCTCAGAAGATAGACATGGGAGGGTCTCCTGGCTGCATCATTTCAGGCATTGGAACAAATGTCTGAAATGCGTGATGACGACAAACTTTGTGTAATTTCATTCGACGAAATGAAAATCGCAGAAACGTTTGAATATGATCAGCTGGGAGATTATGTCAGAAAACCAGCAAAATTGGTGCAAGTGGCAATGGTGCACGGGTTGCTTAAGTCATGGAAGCAACCTATTTTCTATGCTTTCTACACCCCTATGAGTAAGGATATATTATGCTCTATCATCATAGCATTGAAAGATATTACATTTCAAGTGGTAGCTGTTGTAAGCGATATGGGTTCTCAAAATCGAACTTTATGGACTTCGCTTAAAATAACCAAGGGTAAAAAAAGCATTTCAATCTAATTCTAACACATTTTTCATGTAACTTCCATTTTCTTTAGATTCGCCATGGTTTCGCCATCCATCGGATGACTCCAACGTATATGTGTTCGCAGATCCACCTCATCTGTTAAAACTCATACGAAACCACTACATAGATGACGACATCATATGGAACAACAATCGGCTTAGTACAAGAACCATTTGCGATTTGCTAAATCACACGTCGAGCTCTGACGTCTCCATAGCTTACAAAATATCGCACCAACATCTTGCAGTAAAAGGAGCAGGTAATTATATTAATTATTAAAGCTTTCTACGAAGTGTAGTCCGCTGACGTCACTTGTCCTTGTATACTAAAGCTATCCTCCATTACAATACTATGTAAGATATATATATATATATATTAGAGTGGCCACAAAACATATGGAATTTGCAAAAGTATTGAATTTTTTCGCTCCGCATGCATTTTCTGATAGCTTGACAATAGAAAATAAGATCTGCATAAAAATCTGACCACCTGTAGTGGGAAATAGGCACGCGGATTTAACATAAAGTTCAAAAATTGACCTAAAAATTATGCATGGGTTTGGAGACCAATATCTCTTTAAACAATGACTTTCGGAGAAATAACGTATTAATAATTTTTATACAAAATGAAACTGGGAATATATTCTCCATATGATATTTATACCTACCGTTATCCTTTCAGGACATATTGAGTCCTTAAAGTGAAACTTAAATTTTTTTGTTTGTTAAAAAGGCAAACATAAATATTTAAAAAATAGAGAATTGCATAAACTATACATCATTTAATAGGTTATTTAAAGTAGTTTTACACATCATCAATTTTTTTTAATTTACATGCACTATTATATTCAAGAAAATGATTTAAAATAAGCAAGCCGCATTTTTTCAAACATTTTCTTTTACCAAACTGAAAATATCGTAGTAGGCTTTGCAATTAAAAAAAAAAAATGTGTTATAGTTTCATTCTTAGCAGGCTATGAAAATGTTTAGATAAGGCAAATTAAATGTGCATTACAAAGAAAAAAACGTGGTGGGTCCCGAACCCAACGCACAACCCGTTCCACGGGAGGTTGTAATTTAAGTGCACGTTTATATAGCGGGCCGCTTGATCCAAGACAGACGCCCGCTTACAGCCGCACCACTAGGTGATCAGACGCTGCTTGTAAACCTCTGATAAGCCCTTAAACCGATTATGTCGGAGTGGCCTTGCCAGGTTGTCGCCTTCTCACGTTTAGCTCACCACCAAACGGGTGTTCGGTGGCTACCCAGAGGATACTTGAAACCCAAGTTGTCTTCATTCCATAGGAACGCACCTTTGGTGTAAGTATTTTCCCTACATAGGATATATGTATGCACACCCCTAGTACATTCAACAAATTCCAACATGGGAACCTTTGCGTATCCGGGAAAGGTATTTTTTATAACTAAAGGTTTTATTTATTTTTCTTACTGCTTTAAAACTCAAGGAACCGTTCGGTAGAGGTTTGACGAACCAAATGGACGTTTTAAATCGCATGAATGAATTCATGTCGTCGCCTATTCTTCCGACAAAAACGAGCATTGAGTTTTTCCAGAAAGGTATACTCATGACCAATAGGGCGTTAGTTGGTTTATACAACGACCTGAAAACGAAATCAAATGCGGAATATCTGCTCACAAACCGCCTGAACCAAGACGTTCTTGAAAATTTCTTTGGTCCGATTCGAAGTAAAGGCGGCTTGAACGATCACCCGACACCAAAAGAATTTGAATATAGGATGCGAAAATATATTTTGGGTAAAATGGGCCCTATATCACACGGATATGATATACGTCTTAATTTTATTTTCTCTTTTTTCCGCTCGAAATACGGAATTATTGCGGGGTACGGGAAATGTTAGCAAAGATTCGACCGGGTGGCTGGTCCCTCAGGGAACATCAACTCCCTTCAAGGCAACAACTGCTAACAACAACAACATCAACAACAACAAGGCAAGTACCAGTGCTCATTCAAGTGCCAGTATGGTAAGCATTGAAAATGAAACCGAAGATGGTGGCGGTGAAGATGTGGCGGATGTCATCAGCGCGGTAGACTCATCCTACCCGGACGATTGCGGCGTTTTACAGGAGGACGCTTTGTCATATATCTCAGGATATATGATTAAAAAACTGGGCTTAGATTTTCGACCGTCTATCGGTTTTGTGGACGAAGTAAGTAAAGGGTTTTTGAAAAAGCCGTCTCCACATCTCTTACACGGTGTCAAAGCAATGGAGAAAATATTTGAAAACGTTAACACGTCGGAAATCTCAAGTTGCAAAAACCTACATGAGCGACTGGTAAACTCTAGCGCGCATGTTCAAGTACCAGAAAGAGTGAAACGTCTCTTTTTCAAATGCCGCATATATTTTCGCATCCGAAGCTTGAACAGACGGCTTCGAGTGCAAAAAGCAAAACAAAGGTTGATGGGCTTTAAAAAATTCAAAAAAATCCATATATGATTATTGAAGTTAGTGAAGTCTTTATTATTGTGATATTTTATCAGTCCAAAGAGAAAAAAAATCCAAAGAGAAAAAATTTTGTTCTTTACCAGGAGAGCAGTAACTACGCCAATTTGTATAAATATAAACCAGCTTATTATGTCTTTACGAATATTGATGCGCGCATTGTCAGTTCGTTTTTGTTCTTCCTTTAATTGTTCATTATCTCACACATCGTAGTCTAAGCTCTAAAAAAAAATTATATTATCTATGCATATAACTGTAAGTAAACAATCATTACACTTACCTCATAAACATCATCTTCGAGGGCAGCAGTATTGACGGTTGAACGTATATAAAAAGTTGCTTCATCTTCTCTTGCATTTCCCCCTTCTTCATTTTCATCCCGCGAGTGGCCTTGAAGGCTACGCATTTTTGTCTTTAGAAATCGCAAGTCCCACAATGCAACAGTGGTGTTATCATAACATGTAGCAAAATGTTGATTATCAAGAAATCTTTAAAGTCAAATATATGGATTATGTACTCATGCATTATTACTTTGGGCTGGAAAATGCTGTTTATTCACCTGATGTAATTAACATTTGATGTGTGAGCGTCCATGACTTTATGTGCCTGCTAACCACCTCGAACAATAGGTACAATAGATTTTTTCTCACATGCAGCTGCCAACAAATTTTGATAACACATTTCATATGGCAAAATTAAATAAGAGCATATATCCTTCTGGAGAGAACTCCAAGTTGAAAATACCTCCAACATTGACCGTCCCAATAATGTATACAATATACAAGAAACCAAGGCGCCGTGCGTCTGCATGAAAGAATATTTTGCGTGAACCAATATCTGCGACTGGTTGTTTAACACCTGCATAAAGGGATAACTATAATTGATGCAATGCAATTTTGTTAAATACATACCAATTTCATTGTTTACAGCCATTATAGATACTAATGATGTGTCTGGGGTTAGAGCATCCTCTAATTGCATCCATTAGCTTGCACGGGCAAATATGAGACTCCGCAACCTTCGTTTTACAAAGCGCGGCATGAATCTATCACCCACTTTTGTTCTATTGATATTGTAAAACCATGCACTTTAATTTTATTCACTTTTATTTAGTTTTTTCAAGTTGTATTTCATTAACACACATTATTTGCAAAACAATTGAATTCGCTTTTCAAGAAATGGAGCTCGACGAATTCAAAAGGCGAGTTATGGTTTTGACAGATGGGTTCAAAGATACAAAAACAAAATACATGGGAAATTTACATATATTTTACTGCGGCCACCTGTATAAATTCGCCTTGCGTTTTGCTGCTCAAAGTTTGTGTTAAAACAGTTTCACCATGTCCCGAATAGCCAGGTCTATCGCCGTCCAATATAACGCGTGTTTGTTCAACTGTTGTGGTGGCTTGTAGCTGTTTGGCAAATTTTCTTTTTTTTTAATAATTTAACAGGATTTTTAACAATCTAACAGGATCTTCTGCCTTAAGCATTTTGCTTTTTGAGCCAATTTTTGCTTATTGTGGCAGGATCGCCATCTAGATAAGATAAACGCTGATGAGTAGCGGATGAATCGAATTAATTGTTTATTGAACTTACTTTCCTTTTTATACAAAATTCTTACACTAATACTTTCAACTTATTTACGAACTAAAATTTATACAAATAGATATATTACTAATACATACAAACTGAAATGTATAATTCTAAAATATGCTAAGTCAACATATGGTTGCAATAAATATATAAATATGTCAGTCGCATTGACAAACTGACGTTGTGATCAGTTGGCCATTGCGACTGTATTTGGCGGTGTCTTTGACCGTTCGCACAAGTGTAACAAGATCCTCGTTATGTGCGGCGTGTGCAGTCTTTGTATAAGCTCCCGCTGAGTTCAATGTAACTAATTTGAGTAGAATGTTGTTTGCATACATTCATTTTTGTTTATACATTATTTGTGTGCACATGACAATTAAAGTAAAAGGGCGATGTGTTTATGTAATGCCACAAAATGTTAATAATCTTAGTAATCTTATCAAATATAACAAAAAACCATAGCACGGGTTCACGTACATAAATATGTACAAACAAAAAGTCCAGCACACACATTACATAAATATGACCGAAGGTCTAAAAATAATGTGTGCACACTGTTCGCAAAACAACAAACAACAAAGGGAATAAATTGAAGTGAAGGACGTCACAGGGCATCATAGCTTAGTGTTTCTAACAGCGGCTTTGGTGCAGACACTGGTTCATATCCCAATACCCGAAAAGGGATCTGATAATGAGTCTGAAAACTGACAATAAAAATTCACTATGAATTATTGTTAACTGGTCTCGAGCTTGCAAAACTTACAAATATGTTGAACAAGAAAGACCGCAAAAGCCAACAACAAAATATTTTAACAAATATTTGCAAAAATACAAAAAAATACCTAGGTCAAATCCCACAGGGGGGATGTAATCCAATAACCCTAGGCCGGTCCAACATCCGCTACGCGATCCCCAGTATTTCTGCGTCAGACACACTAAGGAAATTTGATCTGTAAAATTTTACTCAATTTATTTAATAATGCTCAAAACATATGTAATAAGTTAATTTAAGTAATTAAACTAGAAAAATCATAGTAAAATTTTACTTTTATTTCAACAGCACTAAGGGCCGTTTCCTCAATGTTTGATTAATTGTTTGATCAAGACTTTATCAGAGGTTGGCCCAAAATCCGTTTACTCAATCTCTGATTATCGACGACGAGCTGATACAAGTTATTAAAAGGATGAACCGCTGATTATATTTTGATCAAAACAAAAAGTGACAGCTGAATGTATGTAAATATGAGATTTTGTGATAAATGGTTCTTCTAACTAATTATGCGAGTAATACAGTTTAAAGATGTAATTATATTCACATAAAAAATATCAAAATCGACATTTCTACACGAAAATGCCACTTTTTGTGAGTTCACAATGCAACTTTTATGAATTTGTTTGCACAAACGTTCACAATGACCCATGAATCTTGACAACTTAACCAGACTTTTGTGTAAACGAATATGGTATTTCGAGAAAAGCCATGATCATATGATAAAGTTTATCACAACCAGAGATTGAGTAAACGGGCCTAATTTGTGTAGATTTGCCTTGTTATGTTTCAGTTTCACACATTCCCAGGCAAACAGCTGATTTCGAAAAATGTATAGCTCTTTCTCTTCGGGAACGCAATCAATTTATTTATTTATTTACGTTTCAGTCTACTGGTATTTAAACCTTACAGACTAATTGAATAGTTTAAAAGGACTTAACCTAAATTGAATTACATTTTCATTAAAATTTAAGGACCTACTATAAAGACTACATAAACGGATACATCTATTAATACACTCATTCAATATATAATTAGTATTATGGAGTGTAGCTATGTTCACTAAGAGTCTATTTTGCCTCAGAGTTCTGGGCGGATTGTATTTTAAAAAATAGTTTGACAGTTCGACACAGTTTATATAAGACGATAAAATATTATACACAAATAAAATAGAGCTGCAGATTCTTCTGTCTTTTAATGATTGAAGGCCTAGAAGTTTGCGTCTGCTATCATATGGTGGTAAACCGATTGGCCAATACAATTTTTTAAGCGCATACCTAGTAATGTTTCTTTGGATTCTCTCCATACGATTTGAAGGTTCATCGTAGAATGGGCTCCAAACAACAGAACAATATTCAATTAAACTACGAACGAGGGATACATAAAGAGCTTTTATTGTCAAAGGGTCTGTAAAGCTTTGAGTGTTTCTCTTAATAAAGCCGACCATAGCGTAAGACTTAGATATAACATAGTCGTAGTGGCTATCAAAACTGAAATTGGAGCTAAATATCACACCCAAGTCTTTTACCTCTTGTTTACGAGTCAATTGACAACTCTCTATTTCGTATGGAAATACAATTGGTGTTTTCATTCGAGAAAATGTAATAACACAGCACTTGTTGACGTTAAGCTTCAAATTGTTTGACGCGCACCACAAATGAAAGCTTGTAAGATCTTCTTCGAGCTTAAGACAGTGCGAATATTGCGAAACTTTGATAAATAATTTTACGTCATCAGCAAACATTAAACATTTTGCAAACTTAAAGCATAGTGGCAAATCATTGATAAACATTAAAAACAGAAAGGGGCCGCAGTGTGTTCCCTGTGGTATTCCAGAATGGGCATCTATAGCAACGTCCGAAGTGATATTGCCAATTTTTACAAATAATTTTCTTTCTGATAGAAAGCTCTTGAAAAATGTTATTAAGTGGCTCGACAGACCAAAAAGCTTAAGCAAGTACAGAATAGGGGTGTATACGTACCTGGAACTTTGTTCCTAGTGCTATACGAAATAATTTAAACAATACCAATTATAAACATGTATTTTTAACTACTTCGTGGATAATAGTCATAGCAAAGCGTATTCAATAAGATGGCATTTTCCAATCAGCTGATTGCTTCTTCTTCCCTTGATTGAAATGGCGAAAGTGTCACTTAGTCACTTTTGTTTACATCGTTCCTTTCTATTTACATTAAGTTAGTAAAATTTTATTAAGTGGAATCCTTAACAAATTGACTGAAAATGGGAGGATGAATGCAATTACATAAAGTTAGAAGTCATCACTATTAAAAAGGAATCGTGGCATAAGTGAGGGTCTCAACATTCAATGAAGTGCTACGTGACTGGCGGGTCCAGCTTCTCTTTTAACATTAGGACTCAATATGAACAAAAGAGTTAACGGAATGGAGGTAGAGGCTGGCCAGCCTAATGTAATTTTTGCAGCTAGTTTTTAAATATATATATATGTATGTAAACAACAATCTACAGGTTTCTATGCGGCCACAATTTCCTCAATCACAAAACTCTTCTCTGAGCATCTTATTTTTAAATTAAACTCCGCGCACCAAGGAAAAGGGAATTTCTTTAAGTGGATTATTAATAAATAGATTTTGCAGTGACCTGGAAGATATTAATATTATTAAAATATATAGTAACAGATCAAATAAAATTGCACCAATCCTCAAGGGAAAAATTTAATTTATTTCACATTTTTACGTTTCACTCACTTTCCCATTCATTTGAATGGGCTTAGCTAGCAGCATGCCATAAAGAGGGGTACAGAAGTAGATTGACTACTTTTTCTATATATAGATAATTGGCATTCGACTTTTTTATTGACTTAGTGAATCACTCCACATGCTTGTTGTTGTTGTTGTTGTTGTAGCAACAAAATCACTCCCCGAAGGTTTTGGGGAGTGTTGTCGAATGAACAGTCCTTGGCCGGATATGAATCCGGTACGATCCGGTACTCCCTTGCGGTACTGCCCGACTGTCGTATTAGCGATATGTTATGACCAGTACAACCTTCTAGGTCATGCCATCCCTCCTTCCGAAAGGAAAGAGAAGTTGGGTAATAAGAGGTGCGAGGCATCATGTCCGTAGAGCAACCATCAAGTTGCACATCATTACCTTTATGCATATTAGTCGCCTCTTACGACCGGTATGCCTCTCTAGGTATGTCTCTTACTCATATTACTCTATCCCCTACAAGTATAGTAGTCGACTGTATTTCTCCCATGGAACAGCCGGTTCTACGTACCGGAATGACTCGGGTTTTTCCCGACCAATGGCTGTTATTTCGCTACCCTCCTGCCTAAATCGTCAGTTATCCCCCATAACTTCATCCTCCGGGCAGCTCCTTGCAGCAGGACTGCTCAAGGATCTGCTGTATATGCTGGAAGAAAATCGATGTAAAACGCTCACATTGCTTACAGTGTAAAAGATGGTTGCACAAAACTCGTTGCTCCGGACTGAATCCAGCTACAAAAAGGCCCTGTAGTTTTTATAAAACTTTTGTGGCCCCTTGCTATTCACGTCCTAGGACGTCCAATGGCCGTCGCCGATCAAGTATCGCTCCACCACATATAGCTGACTTTGCCTATATTCTCTGGAACTGGAAACCAGAATCTATGGACTGATACGTACGTTGCGCTTTGCTGTCGAGCTGCGCAACCTTCAACGTCGTCTGATTCGCCTTTACCTTCCGGTAATGAGATTCCCTCGACTTCAAGAGTTCGCCGAAGGAGCGACCCAGCCCACTACCACCTAAGCATACGTACCAGTCCTTGACCCCCAGCATCCACTTTTCTCCCCTTCGCATTTGTGCATCCTGCAGCTAAACTGCAACGGCCTAACGGGTAAAATTTATGAAATAGTCAACTTCATGAAACAGAACAATATTAAAATAGCCGCGAATCAGGAGACAAAGCGCGGTGAACGGTCCGTCCTTAGGACCTGTAAGGTATTTAACATCCACGTTGTGATCGTGCGAGAGGACTTGGAGGTGGTCTGGCATTCATTACGCATCAATCAGTGCAATATCGTCTCCGTCCGGTCAGACGATGTCGACCTTGAAATCATTAATAACGTACATATATCAACATACCTCCTGTCACCTGCACACAATGACTTGTGGCGCTCTAGTCTACAGGCCGACGGCAGGGTGCAGGAGCTGGCTGATCGGAAAGACGATTTGACGTTCCGCTTTGTAAATGGGGATGCCCCTACTAGAGTGCGGGTAAACTGATCTTGCTCGCCATATATCACAATAGTCAGCGCTGGTCAGATAAACTGCGTTCACTGGAGACCGATGCTAATGCTTGCTTCAGATCACCTACCCATAGTTGTCTCAATCGATCGCCCCACCGACTTTGTCACCGCGGAGAACCGCAGTTCACGAACTTCAGTAAAGCCGACTGGCACAGTTTTCTTATTACCACAGAGAGCGCCTTCGCTGCTCTTTCCGCTCCGTCTGACGTACGGCAAGGGGAAAAGGCGTTTCGTATGGTCTCAACTTCTGCCTCTCATCAACACATTCCGTCAGAAGCAGCGGCCCTGGCAAATGAACGCAACCATGTTAGACGCTTGGGCCCTACGGATCCCAAAAGCAAGGATCTGAATGCGGAAATCAGACGTCTAGTAGATAAACAGAAATGTGCTAAGTGGGAGAAGCACCTAAGGTCTTGTTAAATCTCTGCTCGAGTTGGCAAATATGGTTTACGGTGAATTCTTTGTCCAACGCGACTAAACCCAGTGACAAATTATCCATCGCCTTCGGCGACAATTTGTACTGCATACTCCCTTGGACAGGGAATTTCGCCAGGCCACCAGGACAGCGCACAAACCGACTTCACCACAGGGGTTCAAGAGGCAATTCAGAGATCTAAACACCAATTACATAGGACCCGCTGGCGTATCCATGCTGATGCTGAAACATCTCTGTGATGAAATGTAAGATACCTAACACACATCTTCAACCTTTCCTTGCCCACCTTTGGCATTCCTGAAAGATGGAGACAGGCAAAGGTGGTATCACTACTAAAGCCTGACAAGCCTGCAGCCGTGGGGGAGTCCCATCTCGCGATATCACTCCTCTCGCCAGTAGTGAAAGTGTTGGAATCTGTCTTACTACCATACTAAACCGCAAATTTGCGACTTGCCGAAGCTTATATATATATTAAGGTGCATCGCCAAAAAAAGTTGAACTGTTTCTACCGGATTTTCAAAATTCACTCTTTTCTAAGGACTATGAGAAAATTTTTTTTAATAAAAAGCATCTGAGATGATGGTGTGCGAAAGGTAAGCATAAAAAAGTTTGAAAATTGTATCAATGTTATTATTGTATAACTGTGTGCTAATATTCGCAATGTGAAAAATAAGACCGAAAAGGGTTAAATTTTGCAGAAATGACAGCGTCTTGAAAATACCTTTCAAATGATACCCTTATCATCCAAATCGGTCAATAATTGGCTGAGTTATTTAAGTTTTCCACAAACCTACCCCTCGAAATATGACCAAAAACAGCATCATACATCTCAATATTTGGATTGCGTTGATAAAATTTACAAACTTTTTTATGCTCACCTTTTGTACTCCAGCTAATTTATCGTTTCAGGTGCTTTTTATTAAAAAATATTTTTTCATACTCCTTTTATACATACACTAGCAGGGAACCCCGCGTTGCTCGGGATGTAAGTAGTTCATAAAATTCTGATACCCTCACTTGAGAAGACAATTTACAGGCAGAGAAGGTTCAGAACAATATTTTTTTTCCCACATTCTATCCCGTTTATGTCTACGGCAACCAACTAAAGTAAATGCGTTTTTTAATAGTCTAACTTAGACATTTTGTCATCTCCTTTCCATTTGACTTTTTAGTAGTGCCTAAACATTTCCCAAGTCATCCCCAGTCATTTTTTCAAAGAAATTCCCAATATACACACAAAACTTTTCTAGAGTTTTATTATATACGCATATTGTCACATCCGAAGCGAATGGAAATTCGCCAGGCCACCAGGACAGCGCACAAACCGACTTCACCACAGGGGTTCAAGAGGCAATTCAGAGATCTAAACACCAATTACATAGGACCCGCTGGCGTATCCATGCTGATGCTGAAACATCTCTGTGATGAAATGTAAGATACCTAACACACATCTTCAACCTTTCCTTGCCCACCTTTGGCATTCCTGAAAGATGGAGACAGGCAAAGGTGGTATCACTACTAAAGCCTGACAAGCCTGCAGCCGTGGGGGAGTCCTATCTCGCGATATCACTCCTCTCGCCAGTAGTGAAAGTGTTGGAATCTGTCTTACTACCATACTAAACCGCAAATTTGCGACTTGCCGAAGCTTATATATATATTAAGGTGCATCGCCAAAAAAAGTTGAACTGTTTCTACCGGATTTTCAAAATTCACTCTTTTCTAGGGACTATGAGACAATTTTTTTTAATAAAAAGCATCTGAGATGATGGTGTGCGAAAGGTAAGCATAAAAAAGTTTGAAAATTGTATCAATGTTATTATTGTATAACTGTGTGCTAATATTCGCAATGTGAAAAATAAGCCCGAAAAGGGTTAAATTTTGCAGAAATGACAGCGTCTTGAAAATACCTTTCAAATGATACCCTTATCGTCCAAATCGGTCAATAATTGGCTGAGTTATTTAAGTTTTCCACAAACCTACCCCTCGAAATATGACCAAAAACAGCATCATACATCTCAATATTTGGATTGCGTTGATAAAATTTACAAACTTTTTTATGCTCACCTTTTGTACTCCAGCTAATTTATCGTTTCAGGTGCTTTTTATTAAAAAATATTTTTTCATACTCCTTTTATACATCCACTAGCAGGGAACCCCGCGTTGCTCGGGATGTAAGTAGTTCATAAAATTCTGATACCCTCACTTGAGAAGACAATTTACAGGCAGAGAAGGTTCAGAACAATATTTTTTTTCCCACATTCTATCCCGTTTATGTCTACGGCAACCAACTAAAGTAAATGCGTTTTTTAATAGTCTAACTTAGACATTTTGTCATCTCCTTTCCATTTGACTTTTTAGTAGTGCCTAAACATTTCCCAAGTCATCCCCAGTCATTTTTTCAAAGAAATTCCCAATATACACACAAAACTTTTCTAGAGTTTTATTATATACGCATATTGTCACATCCGAAGCGAATGGAAATTCGCCAGGCCACCAGGACAGCGCACAAACCGACTTCACCACAGGGGTTCAAGAGGCAATTCAGAGATCTAAACACCAATTACATAGGACCCGCTGGCGTATCCATGCTGATGCTGAAACATCTCTGTGATGAAATGTAAGATACCTAACACACATCTTCAACCTTTCCTTGCCCACCTTTGGCATTCCTGAAAGATGGAGACAGGCAAAGGTGGTATCACTACTAAAGCCTGACAAGCCTGCAGCCGTGGGAGAGTCCTATCTCGCGATATCACTCCTCTCGCCAGTAGTGAAAGTGTTGGAATCTGTCTTACTACCATACTAAACCGCAAATTTGCGACTTGCCGAAGCTTATATATATATTAAGGTGCATCGCCAAAAAAAGTTGAACTGTTTCTACCGGATTTTCAAAATTCACTCTTTTCTAAGGACTATGAGAAAATTTTTTTTAATAAAAAGCATCTGAGATGATGGTGTACGAAAGGTAAGCATAAAAAAGTTTGAAAATTGTATCAATGTTATTATTGTATAAATGTGTGCTAATATTCGCAATGTGAAAAATAAGACCGAAAAGGGTTAAATTTTGCAGAAATGACAGCGTCTTGAAAATACCTTTCAAATGATACCCTTATCGTCCAAATCGGTCAATAATTGGCTGAGTTATTTAAGTTTTCCACAAACCTACCCCTCGAAATATGACCAAAAACAGCATCATACATCTCAATATTTGGATTGCGTTGATAAAATTTACAAACTTTTTTATGCTCACCTTTTGTACTCCAGCTAATTTATCGTTTCAGGTGCTTTTTATTAAAAAATATTTTTTCATACTCCTTTTATACATACACTAGCAGGGAACCCCGCGTTGCTCGGGATGTAAGTAGTTCATAAAATTCTGATACCCTCACTTGAGAAGACAATTTACAGGCAGAGAAGGTTCAGAACAATATTTTTTTTCCCACATTCTATCCCGTTTATGTCTACGGCAACCAACTAAAGTAAATGCGTTTTTTAATAGTCTAACTTAGACATTTTGTCATCTCCTTTCCATTTGACTTTTTAGTAGTGCCTAAACATTTCCCAAGTCATCCCCAGTCATTTTTTCAAAGAAATTCCCAATATACACACAAAACTTTTCTAGAGTTTTATTATATACGCATATTGTCACATCCGAAGCGAATGAAAATTTTGTCGGATTTCGCCGTCGCGAATTGCGGCATGCGACTCTGTGGCGAATTCGCCAAAAAGTGGCGAATGAGTGACGAAAAGGAACTTCTCGAATTGCCAGTAGCGAAAAACTTATATTCGCTTCGCCAAATGTGTCAAAATTTGACGAATGCTTATTTCATTCGCATTGAGAAAAAGAATTGACACGTTTTGTGTTTACTCATATATTTTGATAGACAAAGTATTTTAACTGAAAATAAAACTACATAGAAGTGAGTAAACAACTTTTGTGTGTTTTTTAATTAAATTAAATGATAGTTCCTTTAGGTGAATGTGGGTAAACGATGGCACGATAAAAAAGATGATTACTACTGACAAGCTCCGGGTCAAGGTTCGGTGCAGATGTAACATACTCCTCATAAGTAAGTGAAGTCCATTGTACAAGACTGCATGAGGGGCGAGGGGTAAACATTCTTCTTTCAAATATATGTAAATCAATTTGTTTTTGAGCCAAAGCCCGTATTTGTTTCATTAAATACAAGCGAGAGTTCCACATTTGTTAAATGGATTAAAAAGATCTGGTATGATTTTTTGTAATGTTGCTGCAGTGGCAAAACTCAAACGTTTGAAGAAACGCAGGCGCACTCCAATCTATTCATCCGCACCTTTTGCGCTATTGCCAATTGTTATACGCACTTCAAGTGGATGTGATGGCAAAACGTTCATTCGCCACTCACAATGCAAATTTTAGGTGAGTTCACCAATCTGTTCGACTCGCCAAATGTATTCGCCTCGCAAGTGACAATATGCGTAATAGTAAAGATAAACCGCAATATCGAAAAGTGAAAGAAAAATGAAAGCTGTGGTCATGCCCTTCGTCAGCTAGTATGTAATAATAATAGGTTTCATGTATGAGGAAGGAATATTTATGTTTTTCAAAAACTCTTATTGAACTAAGAAAAATAATCCTTTCCCAACCCTGCCTTCAACCATTTCTGGGTAAATGCGCGAAATACTCATACATAAATTTTGAGTTACTGGATGTATTTATTTATTTATTTATTTATTTATTTTCCATCTACAGTACAAAGTACCTTACAGACTAAAGAAACAATAATAATTATTTGTAAAACATACTTATCAAATAATAGAATTTAAGATCAACACAAAATTAGATCTTGATAACGAAAAATCAATTAATTTAAAAGAAGATAAGTCGTTAAATTCTTTTAAGGCACGCGTAATAGGTGCATTACTTTCAAAATTAGTTCTGCAACTAGCAACATAAAAAGGAAGAAAGCTTCGCAGATTTCTTTGCGGAACGTTAAAATTTATTCGCTCTAGAAGAGTTGGACAATCGACATTGCCATTAACTATATTGAAAATGAACGAAAGAGCTAGAATGGACCTTCTTTTCTCTAGAGAGCATAGATCAATAAGCAATAGCCGGGATTGGTACGGTGGCATTGGATCCTCGAACCGTAAAGAACGCAATGCATGCTTTAGAAATATCTTTTGAACCCGTTCGATCCTATTTATCGATTGTTGATCGTAGGGTCTCCAGATAATTACTGCATATTCTAAGTTGGAGCGTACAAGAGAAGTAAAAAGAAGCTTAAAAGTGTATGGATCAGAAAAATCAGTGGAACTACGTCGAATGAATCCCAATACCGAATAAGCCTTTGAAAGAATGAAATTGATGTGATTATTAAATGAAAACTTTGACTCGAAAACCACTCCAAGATCTTTAGTCTCTGAAACTTTGTTTAAAACGCAGTTATCAATATAATAAACATTAGGCGTAGCATTAAGACGCCTAGTAAAAGTTAAATGAAAACACTTAGCAATGTTCAACGACAGCC
Organism: Sphenella marginata; assembly: GCA_951509765.1. Taxonomy (NCBI): domain Eukaryota; kingdom Metazoa; phylum Arthropoda; class Insecta; order Diptera; family Tephritidae; genus Sphenella; species Sphenella marginata. The sequence continues at coordinate 43,427,927 of OX608080.1, forward strand.
GCGACTTTTCACACCACAAATGAAGACTGTTCAAATCACTTTGAAGCTTACTTGCATCTTCCATATTGTTAACCATCGCAAAAATCTTCAAATCATCAGCAAAAAGAAGATAATTTGAAAAGGTAAAACAACTTCCAATGTCATTTATAAAAAGAACAAAAAGTAGAGGGCCTAAAATGCTACCTTGAGGAACACCAGAAGGGGCAACAAAGAAGTCCGAAGTTGAGGAATCAATTGAGACAGCACAACGACGATTGGATAGATATGACGTTATCCATTGCAAAACGGATGAATGGAAGCCAAGACAAGATAACTTACTGATCAGAATCCTGTGGGATACTCTGTCAAACGCCTTAGAGAAGTCAGTATATATGCAATCCACTTGCGAGCCAATCGAAAAAGCTGAGGTGCAAAAGTCGCTAAATACCATTAAGTTAGAGACTGTCGAGCGCCCAGAAATAAATCCATGTTGGTATGGGCTTAGTAATGATTTTACAGCGAAATAGATTTTGTCCTTAACCACACTTTCAAACAGCTTCGAAATATTTGATAGTTTTGCAATTGGCCTATAATTACGAACATTACTTTTACTACCATTTTTGAAAAGTGGTGTAATTGATGTAATCTTCCAATCATCAATGAAAATACCGGAAGAAAGGGATTTGTTGAAAATCAAGTGCAAAGGGTATGACAACGCTGGACAGGCCCTTAAAAAAAGAGCTGATAGACCGTCTACGTCCGATTTTGGCGAGGTATTGAGAGAAACCATCGCCCTTGAAACTTCATCAGAGGAGATATGTAAAGTCCCTAAACTAATAGAAGGGGGTATTTCAGATGAAAAGTCAGGTGAAATCACTTCGTCTTCAACAAAATTAGAGACAAAATAATCCGCAAATAGATTAGCGGCCTCAACAGGAGTATTAGCGGACTTGTTATCTAAAAATAATGAACTAGGAATACTAGAAACTTTCTTCGATTTTACGAAGCTCCAGAAATATTTCGGGTTAACTTTGATATTACGCTCAGTACTCCTTATATACTTTATGTACAGAAGATTATTTAAAGACTTAAATTCTTTCTGACATTGCTGAAATTTTACAAAGAATGCTTGGATTCTAGTTGATTTGAACTTCTTAAGGTATTTGTTTTTAATGTTTTTTAAATTCATTAAAGCTTTAGTATACCAAGGTGACTTATAAGATCGCTTTCGTTTTATAGGTATGTTATTTAAGCAGAATTCATTAACTTTTAATTTAAAAGTTGAATAGCAGCTGTCAACGTCCAAGTCCAAAAGAAGTTCATCCCAATTAATTTCAGAAATAGACTCATTAAGAGCTGAAAAATCACAAGACGCAAAATCGAAGTCACTTCTCACATCAGCCACGATTTCCGAAAAAACATAAAATTTTAGCCCGATTTCTAAAGGCACATGGTGCATAGTTGCTTCGGAAATCGGCGAACTGCATTTAAATATACAAAAATCAACATTATCACTGATGTATATAAGATCTAATAATCTATTTAAATCATTAAAAATATAGTTTACTTGATCTTTATATAACTCAAAGTTACTATTAGGTGGAATATAAGAAGCAAATACATATAAATAATTTCGAGATTTCTTTCCTGTGATTCGAACGCAAACTTGGTCGAGCAAGGTGTCATCATTGCCAAGGACAACCATTGTTGCACGGAATTTACGTCGAACTGCAATTAGTACACCACCTCCTCTTGAACAGCCAGTTTTCATGGAATCCCGATCCTTACGAAACACATTGTATAAATTAGGATCGAAAAACTCACTATCGTATAAATCCGATTTAAGCCAAGTCTCGACAATCACCAGCACATCATAATCTTCTTGTGAACTAAATTGCAATACAGTATTCGATTTTGTTCTTAGGCCAGAAATATTTTGATAGTAAATTTTTAGCCCATCGCTAGATTCAGGAGAAACATTACCATCCATTAAGACCTTTGGGTTCGACCTCCCCGTCTTCGAAAAAAATTAAAAGGTTTTACTTTTACATTCAAAGGCCAAATTTTCGCATCGAGAATACTAGGAAACTCGGCAGATAGAACACCCAACCTGAAATTAACGTGTGTACGATTTTCAGCTGGGTCATCTTTTTTAATTAATGCATAGCAAGAGAGAGCCTTTTTATCAATATTTACATGTTTACAAACATAATTAATGATCTCATCGGCAGTGACTTTAGGGTCGAATGACGACAAATGCACCCACTTCATGCGGTCAGCTACGCACAACTCTGTGCTATCATTAGACCCAACAACAACCATATTGTTATTTCGTCGTTTGTTGTTTACTTTTGTCCACGCCGTATTATCTTCAAATTCGCTTTCATCATTTACTTGCTGTTGCGAAAGCACAGCATTACCCGAAGCTGGCATGTTATCGGACACAACAACACCAGAAGTGACAGCAGGTCGGTTAAGAGAACCACTAACTTCTGACTGAGCAATTGCATTAGAACCACTCTCTCTCCAATGTTGCGTTGAATTGCAGGCGAAGCGCAATTGTTAATTTCAGCATCACTCTCAGCAGAGAAATTTGCAGCTAGCCCAGTAGCGAGCTCAGCAACAACACCACCACTACCCGATGCTGAAGAATCTGTGCCAACTGGCAGTTTAACGAGGTCAGCGACCTTATTTGAATTTTTTTTTGAACGCAAAATTCTTTTATTGGCACTATTTAATGCATCACAATTACTGGCATTGTTATTGTTGCTAGCAGCAGTTATGCCAACTTGATTAGACGACGATGCATTTTCATTATTAAGAGTGATTTTTTCACCACATAAATCGTCTTGTAACTCCTTTAATGCGCGGAATGCATTTTCAAACTTGGCTAAGCAAGACGAATTATAAACAGAACAGCAAGTGTCACATTTGAATAGTAGGTTTTTGTTGGATTTTAAAAGTTTTAAGCATGCCGAGTTTAATTTAACACATTTAATATGGAAGTTGTGTAAACAAACACCGCAGGCAACAACATCACCTCCTATACATTGAGCACCGCAATTACCACACAAAGACATCGTAAGAAAACTGATAACGACAGAGCTAAGTAAAAGCACGTCCGCACTCGTCAACGATTACTTTTCTTTAGTGAGTGTTTTAATTGTAGCTTTTTTTACTCTCACTGCTTGCAGCGAACATAAGCAATCGTAGCTACAATAAAAACACTCAAATTGCGTGCATATAGTCGAATTGAGTAACATGCAGTAATTGCGTTGAGCGTCCTTGTTTGTGTGAATATGTGTGTCACCCTACATTCACATGCATTGTTATAAGTATATGGTGGCGCTCATATTTTTGTAGCTGTGCTAGCTGAGTACAAAAATAGAGTAACTAGAGAGCAGTATGTGGTCTGTTGTTGCTCTCTAAGCACAAACGACTGAATGGTAAAGCGTCCAAACAAAGATCGGTTTTCATACAAAATGTATTTGAATTAAAAAAGATTTAATAAAATTTTTATTTAAAAAAAGTATCTATGGTCCTATTCTGGCTAGATTATGAAAGAAAGAGAATTTGAAAGAAAAAAATCGGGCTAGTGGATCGGCTGTTTAGCTTTAACACAATTTCAAGCTTAAATTTTATATAAAAGTGTAGATAAAAAAGGATATTTTTAGCGTTTTTTTAACGCGGTTTAGCTCCAGTAAATCTAAATAATTTTTCGAAACATGTATTCTGAGTTATGCTTGAATTGAAAGAAGAGGAAGAGCTATAAGCTTTTTCGAAGTCAGCTGTTTGCCTAGAAATGTGTGAAACTGAAGCATAACAAAGCAAACCTACTTAAATTAGTGCCGTTGAAATACAAGTTTAATTTTATTGATTTATAAACATAATTACATATGTTTGAGCACTATTAAATAAATTGAAATTGTATAGATCAATTGATTGATTATAGCAGACAACGGAGGACCAACAAAAAGCAAAAGGTCATTGTTGGTGGATTTTACCACATCGTCAGTAGGTAGCTGGCATTTTCAATAGAGTTGGCACTAGAAGAGTCTGCTTCGTCGGCCAGGTGCACAGATGGTTGGCGTCGCGTCGTGGGGCCGTACCATACGCCGAGCAAACATTAGACATGTCAGGTTTAAGTCTGACCGCAGGTGGTACTTTTCGCTGGATGAAGACATTGGCCGCTCCGGAACTGACAAAGGAGTTTAAAGGGTATGTGTGTGTTCTGTTGAGTGGCTTCCGGTGCACGTTTGGATATAATTGCAAAGGAATGTAGAAGTCAAAGCCATTACCTTGGTTTTAATGGTGTTAATAAAATGATTAGATTGGTGTTTTGAATACTAGTCCTTTTTTCGGTAATTGTTTACAACCGGTGCCGAGTGCTAATGCGCGTCCAAAAATATTGAAAATATTAGATCTCCGGAGGCGAATTCACATTCACTCCCTACATTTTTGGACAAATATTAGCACTCGGCACCGATCGCAAAAAATTACCCTGCAAAAATATCAAAAAACATCATTAGAGCACAAAAACAAAATATAGCGAGCGTTTTACAACTTTTATATACGAGTTTTACTTAAATTTTAAGAATTTTAACACAAAATCGGGGAAGTTAATTTATATTGTTTGCAAAATAAATAACAAGCATTTATCCGCTAACAAAATTGCAAGAATTGTAAGTTCCGAAGTTGAACTGAACGGAAATGGAATCCAGAATACCAATGTTGCCGAGCGGAGAAAATTTCGATCCAAGTCGAAATGCAGAATAGGGGTGATAGATTCGCTTTGAGTAATAGTATATAGACTGGCCTTCTCATTAGCTTTAGAGCAATAGTATTATTCCTCAGCATATATATAGGTAAGTCTTGTCAGTATACTTATAAGTATTTCTTATTTGTTATCTTGTAATATATTCATTGTTTTTGTACTATAAAAGATGATACATCTTATTGTACTAATATTCAGTTCATTATAAATAAACATACTCGTATATTGTGAAATAGTGCGTGGCACAGCGTCAGCTATCGTAAGTTTTATGTAAAAATAAAGATCAAAAACTATTCCTTGTCCCAAAAAACATTCCCCTATCATGCATTTCGACTTGGATCGAAATTTTCTCCGTTTTCAAACTTTGGTATCATGCGTTCCGTTTCCGTTCAGTTCAACTTCGAAACTTACAATTCTGCCTACCATGCACTTCGAGCGTAGCACCGTTCTTCTCATTTGCAATTTTATTGACGGATAGCTGCTTGTTTTTTATTTTGCAAACAATATTAGATTAATTTCCGCGATTTTTTGTTAAAACTCTTAAAATATAAGTAAAACTCGTATATAAAAGTTGAAAACGCTCGCTATATTTTGTTTTTGTGCTCCAATGAGGTTTTTTGATATGTTTGCATGATAATTGTTTGCGACCGGTGCGAAGTGCTTATATTGGTCCAAAAATGTAGGAAGGGGTGTCAAAAGACGCGTTTCGATGCCGAAAATGTGAATCCGCCTCCGGAGATCTAATATTTTTGGACGCGCATTACCACTCGGCACGGGTTGTAAACAATTACCGAAAATTGGACTAGCATTCAAATCACCAATCTAACAATTTTACAAACAAAATTAAAACTAAGGTAATGGCATCCAGCGAAAAGTACCACCTGCGGTCAGACTTAAACCTGGCATGTCTAATGTTTGCTCGGCGTATGTGTGTATCTGCGTGCCTGGTCGACGAAGCAGACTGTTCTAGCACCAACTCTATTGCAAATGCCAGCTACCTCCTTCTGACAACATGGTAACATCCACCAACAGTGTCCTCTGCTTTTTGTTGGTCCTCCGACGTCTGCTACAATCAATCAATTGATCTATGTATAAAATTTAACTAAATTTATTACATAATGCTCAATACATATGTAATTAGTTAATTTATGTAATTATGTTATTAAATAATACAATTTTACTTTTATTTCAAAAGCACTAATTTGTTTATTTTTGCTTTGTTATATTGCAGTTCCAGATATTTCAAGGCAAACAGCTGATTTCGAAAGGTTTTTAGCTCTTCCTCTTCTTCTTTCAATCCAATTTAAACGCATGATAACAATTTTCGATTACGGCGGAGCGTAGAACGGGAACGTAATTGAAATCCATGATAGGGGTGATTAATTTAGCCACTATTTTGTAACCAATTGCTTGATTTTATCAAGTTTTCTTCACTCAACCCCTATACATAGGATTAAAAACTTTAAACTCAAATAAAAAAAAAAAACCAGGCCAAAAACCTGGGCCCGAATCGTTACAGATGTGAACGAGCAACTTGCTACGTAAAAATGTCAATATCGGATTATGACAGTCGTGAACGTACAAATTTATCGAAATTTCGGATGATAACAAACGTGAACGAGTAGGTGAACGTACTCGTTCGTTCGAATTGCCGATCGTTCACAAAGTGTCGATCGAAGGCGAAACGAATAGAAGCAAATATTTGAGAATGAATGCGTATTGAGTTTATATTTGTATGTATTTATTATTTTAACTATACTTTTGCTAAAGGACCAAACTATAATTAACTTAATTTAACGCAAAAGGACGTAATTGCGAAATTTATTAGCGAACATCCCGATTTGGCCAAAACTTTCATACCAAACTGTGAGTAAGAAAAAACGGCCGCAAAACAAATTTGGAAGGAGCTTTGAGGCATCTAATAACTGAAAATGATAAAATATTAAATAGCACCCAAATCAACCTCTAAGAATTCTATGTTTTCCACAAACCTCTTTTTGTTGCTCTGCGAATTATCCGTTTCGAAACGTTCAAACTCCGGACACAATTCTTTTTTAGATTTGAAGGAATACTGTGGACGGATATGGTGCTCTGACACTTTTCAATCAAATAATCACTGCCAATAGCGTGTTGACCTCCGCCACTCGCAAGGACTGGAAAAGTTGTAGTTAGTTGCAGGACTGAAGAAACCGACTTGTTGTCATGACACATAAGACATAAGATTAATTTTAGTGAGTACATAATTGGACGCCTCTTGTTCATCCCACATCGTATAATAAAGCTGCAAAATATAAACAAGCACATAGGTTAATTGCTAAACGTGTGCATATGCATACGCCGCACTTACGCATTATTTAAAAGCTGCAGGGGGTCACTTTGGCCTTTAAGGTGTTTGCGCACCTATCTTTCGTCGTTTTCACTCTCATAAGATAAAATAACACATAGATTTAAGTTCCGTTGTCTCTTCGCACCAATTTTATATTTTGACGTTTAAAACCCTATTGTAACCTTGAAAAATACAGAAGAAGGAGAAAACAATCGATAGCAAAACTGACAATTACGATTCGATCACTTTCTTTTGTAATAATCCGATATCATTCACTCGCTCTTCTCCTAATGTAATTTTTGATCGTACAATAGTGCACTCCTTCACGTCTGTCACGATTCGGGCCCAGTTTTTGCAACACAAGACACTGCATTCGATTTAGAAGAAAAATTTTAAATGTCTTTGGTGTTGGCAACTTTGTGTCACTTAGGGCTTTATTCTTTACAAATTAAAAAAAAAATATGTAGTTAGGTCCTTTTGGTTTTTGAACAAAAGAAACAATTTTTTTAATTGCAACTGATTTCAATTACTTCAAAGGCAATGACCAGTTTAGACTACGGATACTAATTACAATATAATTTAGAAAAATTTTATTACTTTTTAAAGGCCAAATTTTTATAAAGGAATCTCAATCTTTAGGTAATAATATTTTTAGGTCCTGTAGGTAGCTAAAATGGCTGCGACCTGAGAGATGTCACCCAAGTAGCTTTCTTAGAAGCCGTTTTGATGCCATAAAGACTCGTCGGACCTACTATCAATGGTGCGGATGGTTTCTACACCCAACCGGAGTTGTTTATAAATTCGAGAATGCTTGGGATCCCTAACTCAGATACCCTCACTAGGTTCTCCTAAAAAGCTGTCCCGAAAGACTTTAGCCGTGTTCTGGCTAGAGCCGGGCATTCACGCAGGAAGTGCTCAACGATCTCTTTGGTAGTAGTGTCTTTACAGCTTCTGCAGTGGTCGTTATGCGGAATACCCATTTTTTCCGCATGTGTGCCAATCGGCCAGTGACCTGTGCAGACTGCTACAAGTTTATTAATATCCGCTATGGACCTGCCTAGGAGACTCCTTTTTCTCCTCTGATTATACTCCGGCCAGGTGCCTCTAGATATTGCACATGTAGCGATGCCGCTCCACTTACACTGTGCCTCATTTGTATAGTACTTTTGGATGTTTCCCTTTGCTACTGCTAGGGGTACACCCGTCTCAAGTTTGCTTACTTCTTCATTTTCCGCTGATGAGCCCCTACGTGTCAGTTCATCAGCCTTCTCATTACCCTCGACTCCTCTATGACCCGGGACCCAGATAATTTATATATCCAGACTATAGGCTAGCGCTGCCAAAGTTTGCTTACATGTATGCACTACGCTTGAACTAGTATGAAGCGATGCGATTGCCTTTATCGCTGCCTGGCTATCAGATGATAGTAACCTTCCCAGTTATATTCCTGTGCTAGAGCGATTTGCATGCCTGGCCAATCGCAAGAACTTCTGCCTGAAAAACGCTGCAACACGACGGAAGTCTGAAAGATGCAGAAATATCCAGATGTTCCCAGCCCCCACACCCGAGTCCATCTTAGACCCGTCTGTGAAGATTTGTATATCCCCATTACTAATTATCTCGCCTCTCCTCCATTCACTCCTGCTTGGAAATGCTGTGGTGGCATTGCTCTTAAACTTCAGTTTGTGAGGATAATAGTCTGTTGCGTTGCTAACTACTCCCAATGGGAGATCGTTAAGGATACTGCTGTGCCCTTGCCAAGTATCCTTCCAGCACCCAGGCTCTCTGAGCCTCAGTGTGGTTTGGGAGGATTTGCATAGTATGTGTAAGTCGATTGGGAGCAGGCTCAAAATAGGATCCAGAACCGCAGTGGGGCAGGTGCGTAAGGCCCTGGTGGTGCCAACACACGCTGTGCGTTGGACCTTCTGCAAACTAGGGAGATTATAGTTCTTCCGAAGAGCTTCCCACCACACCACCGAGCCGTAGGTCCGCATAGGTCTGACTACTGCCTCGTACATCCACAGCGCCATCTTCGACTTCAGACCCCACTTCTTACCAAACATCGATTTGCAGGCGTATAAAGCGATACAGGCCTTCCTCACCCGCTCCGCGATGCACGCTTTCCAATTCAACTTACAATAAATGATTAGTCCCAGATACTTAGTACTGGGAGACAGGGTTATTTGTTGGCCATTTATTCTAGGAAGTTCGAAGGTAGGTGGCTTGTACTTCCTCGTGAAGAGAAGTAGTTCCGTTTTATCCGGGCTCAGCCTGAGGCCACTTTCCTGTGGCCACTTACTGAGTTTTGCTAACGTTCTTTACATAATCTTCGTCATTACGAAAAGGAAGGGACCCGAGACCAGGGTCGCCACGACGTCAGCGTACGCCACAATCTTTACTCGCTTTGTATTAAGTTTTAGCAGAATATTATTCATGGTAAGGATCCAAACTAGTGGTGAGAGGGCCCATTCCCGGTTTGTACCTCTACATACCTGTCTACTAGCCTTTGCTCCCCCTATCTCCGCAAATATTTCACGCTTTCTGAGCAGGGACGAGATCCAGCCACTAATTGGCTCCTCCACCCCTACCCCCACAAGAGCCGTTGAAATTGCTTCGGCTCTTACATTATTGAAAGCGCCCTCCACATCTACAAACGCCGCTAGTGTGAATTCTTTATATTGGAGGGGTTTTCTCTACTGTTCGCACTACTTCGTGCAGGGCGGACTCTGTGGATTTCCCCCTCAGGAACGCATGCTGCGCTACTGATAAGACGGGCCCTTCCAGGAGTTCCCTTATATGTATATGCAGTAGTCTCTCAAATGTTTTCAGCACGAAGGATGTGAGACTTATTGGCCGGAAATCCTTGGCCAGCTTATGCCATCTGGCGATTGAACGGGTATCTTATTCCTACTGAGCGTATCATTGACTATCTTCTCAAATATTTAGACCCCAAGAAGACCGTTTTCTTTATCTCCCTCTCCCAATCTATTTCAAAGAGGATCATTCGATGATCCGACATTGAGATCTTTTTCAACACCTCCCAGTTTCTTACCAAAAGTTCCTGGGAGTCAGATGCTATAGTGATTGAGGACTTCTTCCCACCCTGCGAAGTAAGGTAAGAAGAAAGCATTAATGGTATTCCTAACGAGGATGCGCTCTCTGATTACCTTCTCCGTGTGTGTAGAACAGGTTATAGTTTCTGATATGGAGGCCCTAACTTTAGACGGCCATACCCAAGGCTCCTGCACCCAGCAGATGTCTATATCCTCCTCCCTTAGGAGGACTAGAAGGTTGTCCGAGGCTATTTTTGCGTGCTGCAGGTTAACTTGCGCCACCCTAATCATCGGACCGGGTGGGCGCACCTGCATCGGAGACTGACTCGGTACCAGCACCAGCTGGCACCGCCAGACTAAGCTCCCCAATGAGCTTATCGGCGTCCTCGATCTCCTCTAAGTTATTGTCCGGTGCTACTGCCGCTGGGAAAACTTTCAGTTTGGCGCTCCTTACGCCAAACATCAGCTTGTTCCCCCTTTTCTCGTGTTCCCCCACGGACTCGTTATTTATCAACAGTAGCACCGGTTAACCGTTACGTTGTTGGTCTTCTACCTTCAGAATCTCCCAGCCGTCCATCGGGACGCCTAAGTTCTTAGCTTTGAGGCAGTGGATGATGCTCTTGTCATCCACTTTCATTTGGGTACGCGCCCGGGGCCTTCTGGGAATTTCCGAAGCGTTGATGGTCTTTAATATAAGACCATCATATGCGCCGTTGACCTTAGCGACGCATCGCTCGAGAAACTCCCGGGATTGATTACTCTGCAGCCTCGGCAGATCTCCTCGCAGTCGTATACAGGCACCGGGGTTCGATTCTCCAAGAGGTGTTCGACGACCATCTCGGATAGCCGTCCCTCTATGGAGGTCCAGACCGCCAACACCCGTCTCCCATTGTTGCCTGCAGCATCCACCAGCTCGCTAGAAATTTTATTTTTGTGTAGAATAATATTATCAATGTAAGATATAATTTTTTTGAAATATCCCGGTCAAAATCTTTATTAACTTTAGCGGCTATAGAAATACGCAAATCTTGGATAAGAGTGGTCGCGAGTAGTGCTCCAAAGCGGTCCGAAGTATCAGTGCGATGTAAGTCCATGGCGTAGTTTAGCAAAGATATGTCGCACACATTCAGCGATGGCCCAGGACGCTCGGCTTCAAAATCTTCGTCCTCAGATAAGTTGGGAACGTACCCATCCGAGATTACTGACGGGTTAACACATTCACTAATGGTATGAGATTCCAGTTCGCAAACACTTGTTGCTTCTCCTTCTAGAGAATCAATTTGTTTCAGTCTTGTACTGCACTGATCTACTAAAAACTGCTTTGCTGTGTGTGAGGTTTGACGACCAGCAGAACAATTACAACTCCCAATATACCCAATACTACACCTGCACTTCGAAATTCGAAACAGATTGTTCCATTCGTCCTTTTTAAATCGTATTGGATGTCTGGTAACATCACGATTTTTTTTATGATATTTAAAATTTTTCGTTTCGTAGGGGATACAGTGATAACAGGAATTCCTTTTCGATGCCACAATTTTAATATTTCGGCTGCCACAATTCCCGAATAACTTGAAAGCTTAAGGTTTTTTTTGTTTTTTTTTTTATATAATAGTTCTTTAAAAAGAGTAAATACTCAACTATGTCGCACTCGGTTGGTAACACTGATTTATTTAAATTACGTTTTTTTTAAAAACATGCTTCAATTTTATCGTATGTCACAAAATTTAATAATGCACCAACTTTCTTTTTTTTACACAGAAATAACAAAAAAAAAACAAGCTGTAATCCACTGTAACTTTTTTGTTTATTAGAATTTTTTGTTATTTCAATTGCATAGCTGACTGAGTCGTTTATTATTATGAGGAGAAAATTTTATATAGGGGGGTAGAAATCGAGTTACGCGGTCTAACTCGGTTTGGGGTCTTGTTTGAGTAAAAGGACATTCAGGAGATATGTAGTACTAAAAAATACCTATTCAACGATATATCAAACTTTGCAATCGGATTATAAATAAAAAAGTTGTGAACAAAAATCGATTGTGGCTGTTTTTAGGACTCTCGCAGGATGAAAATTTTTATCATCCCAAATTCAGCGCAGGGTCATCTTTCACCCTAGGGGGGGTAATTGCTTTTTTATTTTTTCGACCCGGTCTACTGCACACGCAATTATTGAGGTACATCCGGACTACGTTCAGTGCCATGATTGCCGCTATTTTTGATCCAGTTTCTTAACATTTTTTTATTCATGCCCAAAGTTGAAAGAAACATTTTATGACAGACCTGTAAAGAGTGCAAATTGCGTTTCAAAATATACTTCATAGTTTGAGTTCGCCTGGAGTTTTCAGAAAGAATCCCTTTCTTTTCAACACAATTCACGAGGCCTATAACCTTTTCTGTTGCCATGTCATTTCCCAAAACAAACTAAAAATTTCGTTTCTTCTTTTTTCGTCAAACTTAAAGCAATTTTGTACCATTTTGCAGACTTCCGACACGCAAGGCTGCCCCAATTTTCTTGACGGTCTTTGGCAAGGTGTTCCGCTTGATGATTTTATTTTCCCGTTTTTTTCAACACAAACAAAATTAATCTTCCTGCATAGTGGATTCCTCATATGAATCATAAGCTAACGGAAGCCTACAGCTCCATTAGCGTAATTATAAAGAAAAATCATACTTCTGTTTTCTTTGAAATGTTCTACTTTAATCTTCCTTTTAAGGCTAAGCTATTTCACAATTTCGTGAAACTAAACTTAAGTAAACAATTTTGTATAAAGAAGCCTGAATTTAGAATTAAGTTCCAGTTTTTGAGATCATCGCGTTCACTAATGTATCACGCATGAATAAAGGCTCGTTCGTCAAAAGCAAACTAAAATAAATTAAAGTTTTATTTCTCTTTTAAAAACGGATTTGCCAAAGGGCAAAACTTAATATCCATACGTTTTTTTATGTCCATGACTAGCTGCCACTCACCTCTTTTCTCTATTGGATTTTTTTTGTATTCATTAGTGGCTACAATGTCATCAGAAGGCTCAACACCAAGGCGAATCCATACCAGGTGGCCGCAAGGCGAACACGGCGAATTATACGTGTATTTTCCCAGCTAGAACGGACTAAGGCATTCACAACTACAATCGCATAAACATGCTGATTGACTGTGAATGTAAGAGCGGGTAACACTGCTTTTTATGCTTGACATGTTAGCGGCATTTCCCTCTAACATACGAATGTCATTGGCACTTGTCAAAAAGTGAAAAGTCATCGTGCCGGCAACAGCGAAAAAAATAAAAGATACCAACGCCAAACCAAATAAATATATTAAACCAAAGGCAAGTAAAAATTGTGAAATAAATTTATAAAATATGTTTCCCAAAAGTGTGCGAAATGATTTTAGTTTAGAAAAGAAGCGCTTTGCTCAATTAGTGGAGGGATACAAAAATATAGATAGTTTTGCGCGCAGTGAGAGTGAAGTGGAGAAAAATGTGGAAAACATTGAAAGTGTGCAAAATGCTGGTGGTGATAGTGATTTCCATCAATCTTTTTTAGAATTAAATTTAGATGATGTGGTGCAAGTGGACCCAATTTTTGATAAAGTTTGCGAAATAAAAGCATTAGCCATTCGCAATAACATGCCAATGGCGATGATTAATGATATGTTGCAAACTTTAAAAAGAATTGGGGTAAATGGTTTGCCTATGAGTGCAAAAAGCCTTCTAGGAACCCAAAAAGAAAAGGTAAAGGTGCAGACAATTCCAAATGGAGAATTTTTATATTTTGGAATTCAGAAGCATTTTTTATCAAAACCTTTTGGGTTCCTCGAAGACATCACCGAAGTCCAAATCGATGTTGGAATTGATGGATTAAAGTTGTTTAAAAGTTCAAATAAAGTTTTATGGCCAATATTAGGTTCAATTGTAGAAAACTTTGAAGAGAGGCCTTTTATTATTGCGTGCTTTTCGGGATATCAGAACCCAGTAATGTAAACGATTTCTTGAAAGAGTTTTGTGAAGAAGTTTCAACTTTAAGGACAATCGGTCTTAAAGTCGGAACTTTTGAGTGTAATAAAAAATTTGATGTTAGATTGTTTATTTGCGATTCGCCAGCTCGTGCTTTTGTTACCTGTGTTAATTCACATACTGGAAAAAATAGTTGTCCAAGGTGTTCGCAAGTTGGAAACTACATACAAAATCGGGTTTGTTTTTCCAAGCAGGTGCAAGAGCCACGATCTGATGTCTCGTTTAAAAATAGAGTTGATGCACTTCATCACAATTTTCTATTTCGACGCCAAAAAAATATATTAGAAGTGCACAAATTTAAAATGGTCACACAATTTCCTTTGGACCCTATGCACCTTGTTGATTTGGGCGTTTGCAAAAAGTTACTTAATTTAATTTTAAAGAAAGGAAACGTAAATGAAATGAATAAAAAATTAGATTCTTTAACATCTTTAGTTCCTTCGGAATTTGGCCGTGTTTGTCGAAATTTTGATAACATAAATATTTGGAAGTCGACAGAGTTCAGGCAGTTTTTGTTATACTCTGGTATATTTGTTTTAAAAGATTGTATAGCTGATGATTTATACTACCTTTTCCTTTTATTACACGCCGGCATAAGATTACTTTCATGTGAAGGAACATTTTTGTCTGAGTCAAATACTGCTCAAGCTCTTTTAGAAGAATTTGTCAATTTATTTGCGAATATTTACGGGGACCATTTAGTTAGTTTTAATATACATGGATTACTTCATTTGCCTAGTATTTCAAGGCAATATGGTCCTTTAGATAATTTTTCTGCTTATAAGTTCGAAAATTATATGCAGTACTTAAAAATTAATTAAAAATTAATAAAAAGACCCAATAAAAACTTACAACAATTATATTTGCGTACTCAAGAAAGAACAGATTCAGATTTAACATTTAATACTTATTCCAAAATGGGTGCTTTTAATATTGATGTAAAAAAAAATAAAGATTCTTATTGTTATAGTTCAGAGCTGGGTCCTTTCAAAATTATTGATATTAAAAACGAATCTGGTCAGGAATTTCTATATGGACATAAGTTTACAAATATTGAGAATTACTTTGAAGAGCCTTTAGAATCATTTGCTTGTTTGGGAATTCTTGCAGCTACCCAGTTCAATGATCAAATATTTAAAGTAAACCGTGAAAGCGTAAAATTTAAATACTTTTGTATACCCGATGCAAATAGGTTTATTTTGATACCGATGCTACATAATGTTTTCCACGACTTTTCTCATTAAAACATTTCGACCGATTTCATACTATTATCATTATAACACAAAGATCTCAACTAATTCTTAATTATTTTTATTTCATGAGATGGAATTTTTGGCTGAGAGTGACAGCTGCAACACCAAACAACAAAACACCGATCAGTTGCCGTTTACTTTGCTCACACCAAAACAAGAAAACAGAGGTAAAACTTTTTTAATTTTAGTTTTTCATGTTTTTATATATTGTTTTATGTTTCGCAGGTATCTTTGTAGTTACCCCCAAAAACAACAACAACATTCACAATGCGCTCAATACACATAATACCCCCACCACAATGAGTAGAAATAGTACGCATAATGCGCTAAATACGCCCACTACAAAACAAATAAATAGAGGTAATACTTTTTTATATTTGCTTTTACACTCGTGCTCATAGAAACTTCATAATACCGTTCCATACATTTTGATTAAAAATTCACTTTTTGTTCACTTAACACCTTCGACAAAAAAAATTCTGAAAGTTCGGAGAAACTTCCGAGGTAATTTTTAACTAGGACATTATTATGCTAAAAAATACATAAGTAAATATACGTTACGAATAAAGTCAGTTTCAATTTGTGGCTTAATTCTATGATCACGAGTGTATATGCTTTTATATATTTTTTTATATTTCGCAGGTATCTTTGTAGTTACCCCCCAAAACAACAACAATACGCCCACTACTTCTAAAACAAATCTAGGTAAAACTTATGGAGAATGTTTATTTATTGTATTTGTCATTTTATGTTAATAGCAATGTCCTTAATTGTTTAACATAATTTTTTTTACTTTTGTAGTTAAAAAAAAATTCGCAACGGCATGCAACTTCAATGCTGTGACTCCACCATGCGCTGCCAACCAACCTCCACCGAAAGTGTCAAAACCGTCCACCGAATCATCTTCAGGTACTTTAGTTTTTTTAAGTTCATTACACTGCATTTATTTAATGTAAATTTTTTTTTATTTTAACAGACACAAATGCGATGATCCTGGAAAACTATGCGATGCTGGAAACAATGCTGGCAAACCAAAACATTTTGCTTGGGAAGCAGCAAAAATTTGAGGAGCGCCTTGAAGCATTGGGGAAGGGTTGGGACCAGGCAACGCTTATGGCACTAAACAAGACCGTCCGGGAGTGTAAGGTGCTGGTAACGAAGGTGTTACGCTCGGTGGGTCGTTTGACAGGGGATGTTGTAGACGATCTGCAAGTTTGCCCTTGGCGACGATAGATGCCGCAAAAGATGTGGAGGAAAATCTGGAAAGACCAGAATATTTGGAGTCAATGGTAAACGAAATTATTAATCATTCCAAAATATTTTTGATACATTTTTGTTTTTATTTCTATATTTTTTCAGAAAGTTTATTTGGTGCACATAAAAGGCAGCACTGGGACAGTCGATGGGGTTTTCCGAAAAATAATGTCGGATGAACTCGCGTCCCTATTTAATTTTGATGGTAGGAAGGACAAGAGGGCACTGTCACAAGATAGTTAACCAAGTGTTATACGGTAATAGTAGTTGCTTCTTTAGCATTTATTGTATTTTTAAAAATTTACTTTTTTCCTTTTGTATAGATGTTTTCGCAACAGAAAGTCGGCAAGAAGTGGATAAAGCTTTACGGAAAAGCATAGAGCTGAGCCATAACAGGTTTTACCAAAAGAAATTTCAAATTTCTAAAAAATAAGGTATGGCATACATTTACTATAAGTATATAATTAAATTTATTTTTATATTATATCTTTAATTAAAAAGATTTCTAATTTTCTAATAGTATATATATTCTGCTTTCTTTATAGGTTTGTAACAGCTCCCTCAGTCACAGTACATCAACCAATAATGCCTCCAACGAGTCTTCAACAAACAGTTGTTCATCAGCATCAACCCTTGAACAGACTCAACCGCAACAGCTCATACAACAAGTAATCACACAAAATATGCCACAGTCTGTAGCACAACAGCACCACCAACAACAGCAACAACCAACTCAATATGTTCTGGCAACAAATCAACAGGGTCAAACGTATCTTGTAGCGCAACAGACACAACAGCAGCCACCCCCACAGCAACAAACGGTCTTAGTCACACAGACACCGCAACAACAATCGGCTGGAACAAAGACTATTATAATTTTACAACAACCATTGTCAGGTCAACAAACACATCCAGCACAATCACAGCTTATTACAAGTGGAACACAAAAAATGATAATGACTACACCTCAAGGCCAACAAGTTTTGGTTACCCAACGTTCACAGCCAACTTTATCTGGTCATCCTACCACTCAACAAAATTTTTTCTAAATCCACAAACAGGCACAGCCACAGCAATACAACATATTCCAGTAAGCAGTAGTGGCATAACAAATGTTTCCACTAGTAATCAATTATTACAACGTCATCAATTAATTCCAACATCACAAATAACTACAATTGGCGGGCGTCCTGTTGAAATTAAAGAAACCGTCATAACACAAGCACCACCACCAACGCAACAAAGTCAATTAAATTCGCAGACAATTATAACGAAACTAGTCCCTGCAACAGCAGCTCCAATAATACAACAGAAAATACTTCCAAAGGTGAGCTTTTTTTTATAATTATTTGGCTTTATCTACTGTCTCACTGTCACTGGGTACATTTTAGCTTATATTTCTTTTTTTTATCTCTTTTTTTCAGCCGGCTGATCATCCGAGCTTAATTCAAGCGACTTTACCGGTAAAAAATCCAGCCGTTATACAAAGCGTAGCACAACAGCAAATAGCACCGCCACCTATTCATTCTAGTAAATCTACCACTGCTCAACCAGTTAGAACACCTAAACCGAAACAACAAACTATTCTTGGCTCTGAACCACCACCACTAGCGCAAAGTGGATCTACTACACACCCGACAACTGTTGCCCAACTTTGCTGCCAGCGTTTGCAATTGCAACTGCAACACCACCAACAACAACAACAACAGAATCAACAGCTAGTACAACCAACAACAACAGCTATAACGCTGGTGCCGTCACAACAACTACAACCACAACATCACCAACATCAACATCAAGAGCCGCTGACGGTATCAACGATACCAACGCCGCCATTATCAACGCAATCAACAACAACAACAACAGTAACAACACCAACATCTTTAACATTGTTGAGCAACGAAAACGCAAACAAAACATTGCTGCTGCTTCCAACAATATTCTCACACATACAACACCAGCAAAACATTCAGCTGTCGTCGTCATCGCCGCCTCTGGTACACCACCAACAACCACCTCATCCACCTGCAGCGCACAAACACACAATCCGGTAGCACTGTCACAATTATCAATAACACATCCCGTACAAACGCAACCAACTCCAACATCACATACGCATCCCAACCGGTACCGGCACACCAACAACAGTCGGTAGTGGTGGTAATACAACAGCAACAGCGAATACATCATCTTCATCTAGTTCATCATTATCGTTGATTATGTACTGCCATCAATATTACAATGATCGAGTGGACATTTGGTATGCGTTGCATGTCGCTCAAATTATGGTTATGGTTCTACAGCGTCGTTGGTGTATACGGAAAAAACTGAACATGAAGAACAAATCGTTAAAACAATAACAACAACAACAACAAATCGTACCTCAAGAAGCTATAGAAAGCTAAATCTAATTTATTTATTAATTATTAAGATATTTTACTTTATTTTTCATTCATTAATTTCTTAAACATTTTCTTAATTTTCTAAAGTTATCCATAAGATACTTATTTACATACACCTAGCCCAGTATGTCTGCGTTCAAAGGGTTTTTTTTGGAAGTTCCAGTAAGATTAACTTCCTTTGACTAATTTCGGTATTTTTGTATGAAAGTAAGTGTAAAAACACAATGAAAATTTTACAAATCAAAGTTAAAAATTTGTGGAAAATTCATCAAAATTTCTAACTTTTTAGTAAAATTTTTTAGATTTTTTTCGAGTATGCAGTTTTTTAGCTCGTTCAATTGTAGTGAACACTGGATTTTTGCCAATTTTTTTAAATTTTTCGAGTTTTCTTGAATTTTCCACAAATTTTTAACTTTGATTTGTAAAATTTTCATTGTGTTTTTACACATACTTTCATACAAAAATAATGAAATTAGTCAAAGGAAGTTAATCTTACTGGAAATTCCAAAAAACACTTTGAACGCAGACATACTGGTATAGGTGTATGATCTCTATATAAATATAAACAATGAAGGAAGTGCAATTTGAGTTATTTTAAAAGTGGAATAATACATTCTATGTTTAGATTTATAATTTAAATAAATATATATTTATAAAACACATTCTTTTATTTACGAAGAGGATCAAAGACCTGGTAAAGTACAATTCCTCATAAAATCCCTTAATTTATTCCCTTATATAACAGATTATATAATGCCTTAACGAATCCCTTTTATAATCCATTATTTAATGGCTTATTAAGGCCACATTTAATGCCTCACATTATACCTTAAACATCCCTTATGAATAGTCATACGCATGAGAGCGATAAATACATGAAGCTTATATGAGAGAGAGAGACAAAAACTCACACGCATATGAACGTATCCCTCAGTTTGGGCATATTGCCCTGTACAATATAATGGAAAAATCTAAAATCCTATGCCTTAGTACTATGACATAATTGAGGGATTATTTAAGGCATAGTGTTCTGGCTGGGTTGTTGTTGCAGTTTGGTACGAGAGGTGAAGAGATTCGGCTGTGGTGCATAGCTGGAGCGGCCGTGGCTCGAAAGCACCGCGGTCGAATTCGGATTTAAAAAGAAAATAAGAAGAACGAGAATTCTCGTTATAAATATTGGCCGTTTATTGAATTATATTATTTTGGTTATACAAGGGAAATATTACCTTTCTTGACAATTGGCTGGCGGTGAAATTCCTGGGGTGGTCCGGACGTGTGGTTACGCTGACAATCGCTGACAAAGTAGAAGGTTGTCCAGTCGAGGACAACCGTTGAACCCGAAATCTTAGCCTCCGGTTTTAAGGGGAGGTGAACCTACACATGCACACCTACATGCATGTATATGTTGCTGACAAAACATGAATATGCAGGCATGCACATACATGTGGGTGGATTGGTATGTGTGGTTGGAAGGATGCGGAAAAGTGACATTAGGGTGGCCCATTTTTTCAGAGTTTAGGCATCGGGCCTAAACATGCCGGCCCCCTTGCGATACGCAACATCTGAGAACCGCCGCAGGATTTTCACGCATGCCTCACTTAGTCTAGTAAATTCAAATGATGAATCCCGGACGGCGCCGTCCCGCCGTCTGCCTTCGAGCAGCCTCCGCTAATTTGAGGGTTGGAGCGTGGCCGGATCATACCTAGAGCTAAGAGAGGGGGAGAGAGTGAAAAATATACGTGTTGCATATTTCTTGCCATGTATCTATTCGACCCAATAAAAAAAGGTGGAACACATTTCATAACGAAAAAATAAAAAGTTTTATTATTATTTTTTAAACTTAACCTAACCTTACATGCTAGTGGCGCCGGATAGCACGAACCCGAATATCGTGCTCTGGGCACGAAGGGACCCAAAGGACGCGGGGAAAGTTCCCGCGGTGAAAATGTCGGCGCATATGTCACCTCTGAGCACTAAGCGGAGCGGTGCGGCCTGATAGAATAGCGGATCAGCCAGCCGAATATGCTCATAAGGAGCGGCGATGTTCGCATCGACGGTTTGGGCGGGGCTGATCCGCTGAAAATGCGGGACACACAGCGCGTGCGCCGTTATTCGTTTGTTGTTTCCGTGTTTACCGCGGATGCGGAGGAAGCAACCGCACTCTCCGCCCGAGTGTGTCGTCCGGAGCCCTAAATCTTCCGCCAAGGAGCGGTCGATGACTGTGCGGGGGGAGCACGCATCAATGAGGGCACGGATGCGTAGCAATCCACCCCCGGCTTCCAGCTTCACGACCGCAGTTGGCGCGAGGGTGGTCATGGGGCGCACCGGAGGGCCCACCCGGGAGAGGGTGCGGTTGAGACCGTCGCGGAACCCGGATACTAGTGGTAGTTGGCGCGGCGGCAGGGCCAATCTACCGTGGTTGTCGTCGGTGTTGCGTAGCTGGCGCGGCTGAGAGGCCAGTCTACGCTGATTGTGCGTGTTTGTGCGGCGTGAGTCGTCGCTATTGGTGGTGCGAAGCTGGCGCGGCAGTGTGGCCAGTCTCCGCTTCCGCTGTTCCGGTGCGCGCGGTTGCGGTGTTGCGAGGTGGTGACCGGGTCGGTGTGGCGGTCGAGGTTTCGCCGCTCGTGGGCTAGAAGGGGCCGGAACGGCAGTGAGTCAGATGCCTCTTCCGTCGGTCGGAGCGGCCGTGGGTCCGGTACCGACTCTACCTCCCATGCTGCGTCCGAGGCGTGGATCGACAGCATCTCTTCTTCCATCTCTGCCTCTTCCACTTGTTGCGCCCAACTCTTCTCGGCAGGCGGGCTGGTTGGTTCGGGGTCGTCCATTGGCAGGTGGAGAGTGGTGTGGTGTTTTCCACCACATCGTCGGCATCTGGCGTCGCTGGTGCATTCCCTAGCACAGTGGACCATGGACAGGCAGTTGTCGCAATAGCCGGCCCGAATGACCTCCTTCAAGCGCTGCAGGGGCGCCATCCCCTGGTATTGGGCGCACGACCGAAGCGGATGGCTGTCGGCACACAGAGGGCATGGCTTCGGGTACTGGGCGGCTAAGCGTTCGGCCCGCTGGCGTAGGGATGCGAAACGTGTCATTCTGGAGGAAGAAAGGAGAATAAAACAAAGATTGGTTATTTTGACGGCCGTACACCCGTACGTGTGGGTGGCGAGAGCGCTGTAATTCGGCGACCGTTTATATGGGTCTAATATCACGAGACCCACCACTGCTTATTTGTAGAATTTCATAATTATTTAAAATTAATATATTATTATGTATGTATATTATTTTTAGTTACTAGCCGTAAATATGGAACGCTAATAAATAGGCCCCGTTATATGCCCGAAACGAGTCCAGGAGTGACAAAAATTATGATTCTTATACGGTTGCGTATGTCACCGTAACACCGTAGCGCTTGCTACGAAAGGTTATATTTTCCTACTTGACTCACCCTGCATTTTGTTTCGCCATGCAGAGTGCATTTATTTTCTCGCGTTCATTATGTCCGTATGTATGTACATACATATATTTGTGTACTTATATTCGTGCTGGCGTTAGGGCTGCGCACACAGCGACGCTTTCGCTTTGGCTGGTACTGTAATCCCGGCGGAACTCGGAATCCGGTACCGAGCCTGGTAGAGAGTGTGAGGGTATTTTGGGTTCTGTGCTTATTCGATTTCGGTTATTTTGTTGTTTTGTGGGCAAAACAGTCCTGCCCCTCCGAAAACCAACCCAAACTCATAAAAAAATCGAAAAACCAGAACCAAAAAAAAAAAAAAAACCAAAAAAAAAGTTTTTCGAAACGAAAAAAAACTTTTTATTTTTTGGACTTTTTCCATTTTTTTTTCCCTCGCCACGGTCGCCTAGGAGTGGGACGAACGTAGATTTCGTCCCCCATTCGCCCGCAGTAAGCGGTCCCGATTTGTCGGCATGTCGGGTTTTTTGGTACCCGTCGCCAAACCGTAGCATCACTAAGTGCAGTGGCGTGATCATTGGCAAACATATTTACATATATATATGGCGCTCGCATTGAGCGACGGTTCAATTGAACCACACATACATATATGTTCACTCACGCTTTGCTAGCGAGTGGTCAAGCAAAGCTCGCGACCGACAAAATATGTATTACATATGTACATATTTACATTTACCCACTCTAGCAATAGAAGAAGTGCCGAAAATAAAGAGAAAATTCATTGTTCATTTTTCTCTGCTAGCGTAGCAGAAAAAAATGACCAATTCATTATTCTTATTTTTTCCGGCGCGCGTGGTCAGCAGTATTTGCCGAGGTAAGTAAATTTATAATTTACTTGAAATTTGATGTCAAACCTAATTTTTCTTTATTTTCAGGTTAGCACATGGGCATTTCTTCTATTGCTAAATGTAAATGAGTGAATCTAAGTGCAACTAGCATTATTTTTACGGACGATTTTTTGTCAAGCGATAAGCTAACAAGCGTTTTAATAAAGTATTTCTTCAAAATGACCAAAGCAAGAAACGACTTAAAGAGGAACAGGAATTAAAAGCGCAAACCGCCATGAGGGAGGAGCGCCTAACCACAACCAACGATGCTTATACGCAAGGTGCCTTTAGTTATTTACGCCTGCTCACACATACCATTGGTCTATTGCAATTTGCTTATGGCATTTATTATCATTGGTATCATGTTCATTGGCAAAGGGATGTTCAGGATGAGGATGAGTTGAGGGCGCGTTGGGGTGGCAAGTTAAAATATTTAACATTTCTTAATATGATTTTGCAAACGATTTATCATTTTGTGGCGCTTTTGAATGATCTCCTTGGATCGAATGCAGTTGGTCAGAGCCGCTTAATGCCGGGCATACGCAAACTACGTGATTATATGTTTGCAGCTTGGGCGTTTCCAATAGCACACAATGTATGCATATCGTTTTGGGTTATATACGCTTACGATCGCGAACTTATTTTTCCCAAAGCCCTGGATGCGATTTATCCCAACTGGCTCAATCATATATCACACACGAACATTGCTATGCTCGCTCGATATGTTTACTTGTTTTCGCCAATATCCCAGTCGCAAGGCAGGACTCACAGGTGCGATGATATTCATGTTACTCTATTTAATATGGATACATATTGTACGTTACTTTTCGGGTCATTGGGTTTATCCGTTGTTTGATGTGCTCACTTTACCAATGCGATACGTTATGCTAAGTGCTATGACGGGCTTTACATTAGTTTGCTATTTATTGAGCGAATTTTTAAATAGCATAATTTGGAGTCCAGAATTGCGTTTGTTGCGCGTTAAGGACTCAACATCTAATAAGACTGAATGAATGTAAGCTCCCCAGGAAGGTATTTATATTAAGGCATGTCTATCATCAAATATGAACACCAAATGAAATACAACAATTCTTCCTACAAGATCAACATAGGTTGACTTCGCAAGCTCAAGAAATCAACAAGTTGAATAGTCAGGTCTATGTGCCTTAAAAAATTCGGAGAGTATCTTTACATATACAACAACAAATAAATATTTGCGCGTGCTCTAGGAGGTGCTTAATGTAAGTTTTTCCCGTCTGTTTTCTTTATTCACACATGCACTTTCGGAAACTATACATTTCGGTGATCAGATCCTACTGTTATAAACACTTGTCAGCGGCTGGGGTCAACTGTAGAACGAAACAGTAAAGATACTCCTAGAGTAGTAGTAGATACCCCTCTACTGCAATCGGCAGGTGTTGACCTGAGACTAGAGCAAAGAGTCGTGCACCAACGCCTTCAGGCATACTCTATTTAAAAACAACAGGCAACGCGCAGTGACACCCATTTTCTGTCGTAGCATTATGCTTCTTAGTATAATTTTGTCTTTGGCAACAACGTTAATAGTAGACTTCATTCTGTTTAGCCTTTGTTATACCTTGCATAATTATACAACAAATTTGTGTTGGTCATACAAAATTTAAAAAATATATGCATTATTCTAAAGGCACCAAAATAGCCTGTACTTATACATACGTGAAAACTAAAATCTTTAAAAAAATTATTATAATTTTAATTATTTAACTAAACATACATTTTGATTTGTACGAATACTCATATAAAAGTTTTCTTATGTTTGACTTTGTCTTAAGAGCAAAAGTGAGGCTACGTTAATTGCAATGCAATCAAAGAATGAAACACCTTAGCCTTGATTTTACATTAATTAATTAATTAAACCACTTGGTTCAACCAAATGCCATGTCATAATTTTACTGCATTTTAATTAATTTTGTTAGAGTTTTAGCGTCAAATGAAAAAAAAATGTTAACCCGTTCGATTTAAAATGTTTAATTTTTCTCAGTTCGTTATTTTTATTTGATAAATACCAAATCGTGGTAACTGTTTACGACTGCAACACCTTTTAGAATTTGATGATAGTCGTAACCGGTGACCCAACTCATTGCTATACTAATATATACATACATACGTATGTATGCTTGTTCTTTGCGGTCAAGGTCTTTAAAGAGGTAGACTCCAAAGTAGCACTTGGTGGCAAAAGTGAGCTTATTAGATAGTTTATGAATTTCTATAATAATTTTTTATATTTGCAAGTACGGTTTAACTTTTTAAGACGAAAATTGTATGGGGCCCAAATATTGTACGTGGGCCAGTAAAGGTAAATTTGTTGGTTTATACTTTTTGAAGTAAGAACTCCTACAAAAAATATTTCAGTTGTCAATTCTACCTTGTTTAGAATAGATATATTTTAACTCCGTGTAGAACGATACTAATTTTTTGTCTTTTCAGGTATTGTGATGAAACCGCGGTATGATGGAGTAAGTGTCCTCCAGGGCGAGTGACACGGGCAAGTTTATATAACCATGTTTATTTATATTATTTTTGGGGTATGTATACGAGGGTGGGTCCATCTGCTGCCAACTTGTCGTGGCAGGTGGATTAATTTTCAGTGGCAGAAAGGTTCGCCTTTCTGCGTTAGGTTCTCTGTGGCCTCGTTCGCGAGTGCAAGTAGGTTTTCTTTGGCCGAATGGTTCGCCCTTCTGCGTTAGGCTTTCTATTGTCCTCGTTAAGGGTAGCGAGTGAAGGGTGGATGTTTGGGATATGGGAAATGGTAGGGTCTTGGTTGGAGGTGGAGTGGGTGGTTAGGATGAGGTAGCGGGCCTCTCGCCATCCATTCCTTCCATAGGGAGCAGAATCAGTTTGACCAACGGTCTTCTGATCTGCCCTTTTTCGGTTACGAGGTCCACTACACGCACTCGGTTATCTTCGCCGGGGTGTACGTGGGTAACTCGGCCGAGCCTCCATTCATTCGGAGCCAAGTTGTCTTCTTTGATGACAACAAGATCTCCCACTTGCATGTTTTGTTTTGGATGCTTCCACTTCATTCGTTTTTGAAGTTCGGATAAGTATTCCACCTTCCATCGCCTGCAGAAGGTTTGATGAAGAGCCTTGAGCTTCTGCCACCTATTAATAATGGAGGCAGGGCTCTCATTCACCTCTGGTTCTGGCGGGGCCAGAAGATGACTTCCCGTAAGGAAGTGCCCAGGGGTTAAGGGTTCCAGGTCCGTGGGTTCATTGGAGGCGGGACTTAGTGGTCGCGAATTGAGGCATGCCTCAATCCGGCACAATAGTGTATGCAACTCTTCATGAGTGAATGTGTGAGGCGAGGCTAACTTCTTGAAGTGGCTTTTGAAGCTCTTCACGCCCGCCTCCCAGAGTCCCCCCATATGTGGAGCCCCGGCCGGAATAAAATGCCATGTCATGTCTTGATGGCTATATGTCGAAATAGCTTTATCTCGGGCTTCAGCGATAAATGTCTTAAATTCAGATCGTAGAGATCTTGACGCTCCGACAAAGTTGGTACCGTTGTCGGAGTATATGTTTCTTGGACATCCTCTTCTAGCGATAAAACGCGAAAAGGCTGCTAGAAAGGATGGGGTACTAAGATCACTGGTCGCTTCCAGATGGATCGCTTTGGCGGTGAAACAAACAAAGAGGCAAACGTAGCCCTTTGATAGTCGACATCCTCGACCGCGGTAACTTTTAATATCGAAAGGCCCGGCAAAGTCCACCCCGGTATTAGTAAACGCGCGGGTGAAGGTAGTGCGCTCGCAAGGCAGGGTACCCATAAGTTGGGTTTGCGCTCGTTTTCGATAAATGGTGCAGACCTTACAATTATGGATGGTGGCCCTAATCATGTTCTTGACATTCGGAATCCAGTATTGGGTGCGAATGAGACGGAGCATTAGCTGGTTTTCCCCATGGAGGGAGATTTTATGTACCATTTGTACAATCAAACGCGTCAACCTACAATTATATGGCAGTATGATTGGGTGGCGCTCGTTATAAGCGAGGTCTTGAGATGCTCCAAGACGTCCACCGGCCCTAATAATATCATCATTGTCGATGAATGGGTTGAGTGGCAATATCTCGCTTTTCTTCTCAATAGACTTTCCCTTCTTCAAATTCACATAATCCTCATTATAGATTTGCTTCTGACAGAGTTTTATCAAGATTTGAGTCGTTGCCTT
The DNA here is from genome assembly GCA_951509765.1 of Sphenella marginata. NCBI lineage: Eukaryota > Metazoa > Arthropoda > Insecta > Diptera > Tephritidae > Sphenella > Sphenella marginata. The sequence goes on from OX608080.1 coordinate 43,455,481, forward strand.
AATCTCAGCGGATGAGATTAAACATGACCTTTCTTGAAATGAAGCTTTTGTTTTGGGATGAGTTCTTCGAAAGAATCTCATAATATATGATAGTACCCTCAAAGCCCTCGGTAAATCCGAAAACCGGTCAAGAATATCGATTTCTTTTTGCGTTGATATTGCGTAGGCCTGTGCTCTCTTTTCCTCCACGGAAGTGTGATATTCTATCTCTTGTGATGGCCATTGTGAGTTGTCTTCTTGTAACCAAGAAGGTCCCTGCCACCACAAAGAATTGTCGACCAAATCCGATGCTGGTAGTCCCCTGCTTCCTAAGTCTGCTGGATTCGATTCCGAGTTGACATGAAGCCAGTCCTTGCTGCCGACCAGGTCGATGATTTTGGTTATCCTGTGTGCGACGAAAGTTGACCAGGAACATGGTGGTTTCCTTATCCATGCTAAAACGATTGTGGAATCCGTCCATAGATGTTGTTTGACTGGTCCAAGTTTGATATTTCGGAATATTGATTCCATCATTTCTGCCAAAAGGACTGCTCCGCAAAGCTCCAGACGCGGAAGTGAAATAGTCTTCACGGGTGCTACTCTGGTTTTAGCCAAGAGTAGAGATACGAAGATATCCTCATTCCTTTTGACTCGCATGTAGACGGCTGCAGCGTATGCCTTTTCCGAAGCGTCGCAGAATCCATGAATCTCGACGTCGTCTTCTGGTGAAAAGTTCACCCATCGTGGTATCCGAATCTTGTCGATTTCGTGATATTGCTGTCTAAAGTTGTTCCACCGCTCCAATGTGTTTGACGAAACTGGTTCGTCCCAATCGGTTCCCTCTAACCAGATGTTCTGCATCAAAATTTTGGCCACAATGACCATTGGTGCAAGCCATCCTAAGGGGTCGAAAAGTTTGGCAATGGCGGATAAAATCGCTCTTTTTGTCAGCTTTTCACTTTCTTCCAATGACCCTGCTTGAAAGTAGAATAGGTCGGAATGGGCATTCCATCTTATGCCCAATGCCTTAACGGTGCTGGTATCTTCAAAGGCCAGAAAGTCCTCGGTCAGCCGATCCGATTTAGGGATGTCGTTGAGAATTTCTTCAGAATTCGAAGTCCATTTCCGTAGTGGGAAGCCAGCGGAGTGTAAGACTTCTCGAATTTCATTTCTCGCATTAATGGCCGATGCGAGTGTATGTCCCCCCGCTAGTACGTCGTCAACGTACATGCCTTCCCTTAGTATGCTAGATGCTGTAGGATATGAACTTTCTACATCATCTCAAATTCGGGCTTTTCTTCCGTTTTGGTATCAGCTTTTGTTAACGCCGCTTGGCGTGTAGCCATGTCTGACATGCAGCGTAAATAGATGGTGTATGCCTTTTTGTATTTTAATTTCACTGCTACTATGTCAGAAGCTTCTAACTTATTTGAGTTTAACAACTCATCTTGGGCCGTTCTCGTTTTCCTCCACATTGACTTCAAGTCCTCTTCTTGAAGGCCAAGAGTAAACTTGGTGTGGGCGGAATCCTCTATCTCATTATAGTCAGCTTCGAATTCGCTGATCGTGTCAGCCAACCTAATGAAGCTTTCCATATTTTGGGTTTTTACGAGATATGTAGTTAAAGGCAGAACAGTAGAACAAGGTACGGGAAATGCTCAACCGTGCAATAGCTAGAATATAGAATCCAAGGGAATGGCAGTAGTTACACCCAGGAAAATTCAACCCCAACTCAATAAAACCTTTGAAGTTGAACGCAATTGATTTGTGCTTTTAATTAAATTTAATTTATTTATTGCAGACTTGGCCGAATCGTCTGAATATTTTGTTAAAATTCAACAATAAATTCAAATTTGTACTATTTGAATAACTCGCCACCCACACGCTATCGGGGATATGTTTATATATATATATGTATGTGTTGGTATTGCCGCAAAGGAATGTAAACAAAAGAACCACAAATAAAGTGCGCGGTGAATCAAAATGGGCGATGAAGTGAATATTTAATGACAAAAGAAAAATTGTGCAAATAATTAAACTTGTGTTGTGAATTAAACAAAACCCGGTCAATTTGGGTTGAAAAGAAAAACTCGCCTAAGATAAACCAATGTAATATTTATTACAAAAAAAATGAAATCAAAAACAAAAACAATTGTTCGAAGGCTCAGTGACTTTACAGTGAAAATGAGGTTATGTTACCTCTTGTGTTTAAAAATTTCTATGTATGTGAAGTTAACTAGAAAAAGACAAATTCACTTTATGCACTTATCGCACTTATATTTTGATTTCACTCGCGTGGTACTTTAAAAATACAAAACTGTGGCACTTTTAAAAAAAATAGTTCGCAACACAAAAAAAAAAGTGGCAAGAAATATACAACTTACGTGCTTTGATGTGGTGATCGGCAGAGTATGTATATGTTCTATGTTGTTGTGGCAGCTTCTTTGCGGCAGTGTTATATGGCTGTGTGTGGCTCAGTGGATTTATCCAACGATGAAAATTAGTATTAAAGTTTCTGAATGTAATGTTGTTGTTGTGGACTGTATTCGATGTGGTTCCTCTGCGGGGAGATGGACCATGAAGAGATTCGGCTGTGGTGCTTAGCTGGAGCGGCCGTGGCTCGAAAGCACCGCGGTCGAATTCGGATTTAAAAAGAAAATAAGAAGAACGAGAATTCTCGTTATAAATATTGGCCGTTTATTGAATTATATTATTTTGGTTATACAAGGGAAATATTTAGGCTTGGGTCGTTCATGAACGAAATAGTTCATTGAACTAGTTCATGGAAGTGATCGCGGGAGCTAGTTCGAAATTTCAAATGAACTACTTGAACTATGTGAAATTTAAGTCAAAGGTTTCGTCGAGAATGAGAAAATACCGAGAAACTCAAACGCGTGCTAAAGTTGACTGAAATTTACCTGCAATAGTAAATACGAATATAAAAGGTGAAACAGGTGCCAAATGGCTGTTAAACCATTCAAAAATTTGCACTAACTAAATTGAAGCTCAAATTTTTGAACGAAAGCAGCATTTTTTAGCGTTCACTTTCCGCAAATTTTGCTTAACAAATATAATACCTATATTGTCACTTGCGAAACGAATACATTTGGCGAGTCGAACAGATTTTCAAACTCACCTAAAATTTTTATTGTGAGTGGCGATGAGTGGTGAATGCACTTTTTGAATTTGTTTGAATGACAACATCACACAGCAGATGGAAAAGTTCATTCGCCACTCACAATAAAAATTTTAGGTGAGTTTGAAAATCTGTTCGACTCGCCAAATGTTTTCGCTTCGCAAGTGACAATATGGGTGTTAATAAATAAAAAAGCGAAATCGTCAAGATACGTCTGGAACCATTGTAAGTATTTAAATGTGTTGTTGTAAATTGATTTCCATATAATTTGTTTCCGTACATACATACATATGCTTAGATGCCTGGGGGAAATAGTATCGTTTGGAACCACTTTAAAGAGACAAGTAACAATCGTGCTCAATGTAAGCACTGCTCAGCTGCATTAAGTTTCAGTGGTCGCTCAGTTGGTAACTTAGGTCGCCATATGGGGCTCCGGCATCCTTTTCGTTAGCCTGAATAGTACTGCTGAATGGGCAGAGGTAGATGACATAACCGTGGAGGAATTGGAAGTGGAGAAAACCACACAACAAAAGAAGCAGCCAGATGCCGCCCAGCCGGTAATCACAAATTTTGTTTATAAGGCCCCAACTAACAAAACAGTTGAAAAGATTAATACCCAGTTGGTTAAAATGAGCTTTTGGTTAAAGAGCCAGAGGTAATCAAATTTGTTGCCATGGCATTGTTTTGGTTATAATTTACCATCGAGAAAAACTTTATCAGAAGTCCTAATTCCTAAAGTTTACGGCGAATTACACTCAAAAATTCAAACTGAGCTGCAAGAATCATTTGAGGTGTGCTTAACTACATACGTATTGTTGCACATCTTCTACAAATGCAAGTTATATTGGTGTTACTGCTCATTATATTGATAGAAACATTAGTAAACAGTTTACATATACATATGTATATGCATATATATATATAATTTGTACTTCGGGACATAGGGTGGTATTTGTTGCCTTCAAGAGTCAACTGCGAAAAAAAGGTGAAAAGCGTAGGGGAAAGTATCAAAAGATGTGCCTCTGGAATATTGATACCAATGCCAAAGACAATACATATGTATCTTAATTTCTCTCCCAATATTTTGGACGTGTTTTAGCAGTTATTTCCTAAGGGAAACAAATACAAACAATTGAACTAAAAACGAACTAAATGAGCTAGTTCATTTGGATGAGCTAGTTCGAAATCTCTGCTCACTTCAATGAACTAAAATTCCCAACTCTAGAAATATTACCTTTCTTGACAATTGGCTGGCGGTGAAATTCCTGGGGTGGTCCGGACGTGTGGTTACGCTGACAATCGCTGACAAAGTAGAAGGTTGTCCAGTCGAGGACAACCGTTGAACCCGAAATCTTAGCCTCCGGTTTTAAGGGGAGGTGAACCTACACATGCACACCCACATGCATGTATATGTTGCTGACAAAACATGAATATGCAGGCATGCACATACATGTGGGTGGATTGGTATGTGTGGTTGGAAGGATGCGGAAAAGTGACATTAGGGTGGCCCATTTTTTCAGAGTTTAGGCATCGGGCCTAAACAAGAGGTATCAAAGTCTAGATTCGCCTTATTCAAAATCTTAATTCGCCTGGATGGCAGATGTCAAAATCAGACACAATTTGACATCAACAAACATAAACTAAAGAAATTGAAAAAATGCAGAAAATTTGCGTAATTCAATTTAATTTTATAATGCTGTGCTGCAGGAGTATATAAGTTAACACTTATAAAGTTATTTACCCATTTTCAGCTCTAACCAGCGAATTACATACTTACACACCTCTGGCTATCGCCACAAGCTTTCATAAACAAATTATTGCTGACACGTCAGTTTAACTTTTATTTTCTCATCCAGAATTTCCCACAGGTAAATTCTTAATAACTAAATGTTATCTTGCATTTCTTGTTACGCAATGTTGCGCCCAATTCAAAGAATAAGCGCAACATATAAAAATATTGTTTCCAATTGCACGCGCATCCGGTTGAACGCTAAATGCTTACGCTAGCGTCTGGCTTATTTTGTGCAAGCAATTGTTGTTGTACTATTTTGCGCAAGCATTTGTTGTTGCTTGCATTAACGAAATTTTGAACTTAAAAGAATAATTATCCAAAATTAAACTTCAGTCCTCGTTCTGCATTGCGTCGGTTAATACTTGCAACAAGTAATTTGTCATTTGGCGCCCGAGCTAAAAATAAAGAATTTATAGTTACAAAAAGTTTGAAGTTTAACTAAACTGAAATTAGTTTTAAAGGTCAACTAAAATAAAATTTATTAGTTACAAAAAGTTTGAAGTTTAACTAAACTGAAATTAGTTTTAAAGGTCAACTAAAATAAAATTAATTAGTTACAAAAAGTTTAAAGCTTGACTAAACTGAAATTAGTTTAAAGGTCAACCATAATAAAATTAATTAGTTACAAAATTTAAAGTTTAACAAACTTTTAAAGAAAATACAACCGGAAAAGTTAAGTGAAAAGAACAAACAAAAAACAATAATTTAAGATTCTTTTGAGAAAAAAAGAAACATAAAGTGCCACTAGCAAAAAAAAAAAAGTGCCACCCCAAAAAACATTAATTTAAGAAATAAACAGAAACATAAAGTGCCACTAGCAAAAAAAGTGCCACTAAAGAAGTGCCACTAGAAAAAAGAGTGCCACACCAAAAAACATAAATTTAAGAAACAAACAGAAACATAAAGTGCCACTAGCAAAAAAAAAGTGCCACTAAAGTAGTGTCACTAAAGTAGTGTCACTAGAAAAAAGTGCCACACCAAAAATATAAAAAGCAACATCAGCCGACCGTGTGTCCTAGGAAGGGACCCAAATAGTGAAGCAGCAAGCAGCCAAAGCAGCCGAAGCAGAAAGCAGTGAAACAAACAGGAGCATCCCACGGGACCTAGCGGGATGAGGACCAAACTAGAGATGTAAGTTAAGAGCAAAAAATTAGTGATTATTAAAGCAAATCTTAAGAAAAATAAAAATTCAAAAAAAAAAGAAAAAGGATTTTGTAAAAAGAAAATTATAGTAGTTGTTTTACTTACTTAGACAAATTTTTAAGAAAATTTTCGCTGCGACACTGAAATTCTTTCTGGCAAACAGAAAACGAAAACAGTTTGAGCCTGTGTAAAAACAAATTTTGTTTTTTTTTCTAATAAAAATAAAAAATATAAAATAAAGTTCTTTTTAGACAATTTCTTTGTGGAAGGAAATTTTTGGCAAACAAGTTAATTAGTTCTTTTAGTCTACGCGAAAACAAAGAAATAAACTAATAATGGCAAACCCCAACAATTTAATTAGGCCACCTGTTCTGTCCAACCCTAACCAACAACCAGTCGCAAATCCAATTCTACAAGCCACTCCGGAACTACAAAACTTAGTTAGAAACTTACTGACTCAGATACTAACAACGGACGGACAAACATTAATTCAGGACATAGTTTGAACAGATACCAACCCAGTACCTATAACGGACCAGACTATCGACGAACAACATAGGAACAATCTGACAGAAATTGATAAGATCCGTAGTGAGATCGTTGAGGGAATTTTCAGGGAAACCTGCGGAATTTAACTCATGGAAGAAAAGTGTTGAGAGGATACTTCATATCTATGAACATACAAAAGGGACGCCCAAATACTTTGGCATATTGAATGTAATAAGAAACAAGGTAGTAGGTAGTGCCGACATTGCACTAGAATCATATAACACCCCTCTAGACTGAAAGGCCATCTCAATGTGTCTCACGACACATTACGCCGACAAACGTGACTTAGGTACACTAGAGTACCAAATGACGGGACTGATCCAGGGCAAAAATTCAGTCCAGGACTTCTACCAAAAAGTATATTTCCACCTTTCCCTGATATTAAACAAAATTGGATGTATGGAGGTAAGCCCGGAATCCATAAGACTCCTTACGGAAACATATACATAGGATAAAAGCTCTGGACACATTTGTCAGAGGCCTTAACGGCGACCTTCCCCGATTATTAGGCATGCGGGAACCAAAGGATCTGCCAGAGGCACTACATCTGTGCTTGAAGCTGGAAAACCAAAAATTGAGGAGTGCTCATGCAAACCATCAGAATGGATTCGACAACTACAATATTAAACCACCACTGCCACCACGAACTTACCTAAAACCACCACAATTCTATCCCGAACTAGCACATTAACCCCAACCCCAACAGCGATTTAATCAATTTCCCCAAAGGCCACAACAGTACCCTCAAGGACCAAATAACCTCAGTAGACCACAATACCCACAGGGACAAAATAACTTCAGCGGAGCACAATACCCATATGGACCGAACATTCAAGGATTTCAACAATACCCACAAGACACACAAACACAGCAGAATCAACGCTACAACACACCTCCTAGGCCCACAGCTCAAAAGCCACAACCAAAACCGGAGCCAATGGACATAGATCCCAGCATCAGAACAAATGCCATTAACTACGCAAATAGACCCAACTTTAAATACGCCGGTAAAAGACAAGGCGGCTCAAACTTAACAAATCCACCTATAAAAGCACAAAGAAATTTCCATGTAGCCACTAGCCCAGAAGCCAACGACCCACTAGACATCGAAAATAATAACCCACCCAACACTCAGGAACAATACGATACCGAAGGCCCCGAATATTATCCATACGGAAACGCAGATTTCACGGACATACATTTTTTAGAATAAGGAACTCTTCACTGCCTTATTTTAATTGCAGAACGAAGAGTGGAGATATTTTAAAAATTTTAGTCGATACAGGATCTAATAAAAATTACATCCAACCCCAACTAGTAAAAAAGAAAATCCAAAACGACAATAATTTGTTTGCAAACTCAGTAGGAGGAAAAATAGAAATTACCCACCATACGTTCGTAAATCTCTTTAATTTGTCAAACATTAATTTGAAATTTTATCTTCTGCCAACCCTCACATCCTTCCATGCCATATTGGGCAATGATAGTTTAAAGGAATTATCAGCAGTCATTCATACAAAAGAAAACTTCATGACCATTAATAATTCAGTTAGAATACGCACAGGTAAATTCTTAATAACTAAATGTTATCTTGCATTTCTTGTTTCGCAATGTTGCGCCCAATTCAGAGAATAAGCGCAACATATAAAAATATTGTTTCCAATTACCCACAACACAAGATTTAAAAATTAAACTTCAGTCCTCGTTCTGCATTGCGTCGGTTGATACTTGCAACAAGTAATTTGTCATTTTATATCACGTGATGGAGACGAAGAAATGAGTTGCTTAATAATGCCCAAAGCTGGTACTGCTGGAGTTGTAGCAGCGGGCAATGGCGTTATGAAAGCAGCTGCTCCAAACGAAATAAATTGTATGCAGTGCCGGAGAAGATTGTTTTTAAGTGTGTAAGTGATACAATACCACAGGGTTCAGGTGTGCAAGATTTGCCTAATGGTCACGCGAGCGAAGCATCTAAAGCCAAGGCTGAAGATCAAAATGCCATCAGAGCAGGCGATTCGGTGCAAACAGATTTTCCAACATCCGACCCATTACAACGTGTGGTGCGCATATTCACAAATGAACGTTTAGTGGCTACAGGCGGTACAGGCAGCGAAGCGATGTGGCGTGAGTATTTCAAAAATATTTGTTAACAGAAACTAAATATTTTATACTTTTTCAATTATAGTGCCCATACTAAAGAGATTGATGATATGGATTTCAGTCCGGATTCCAAATATGTAGTTACCATTTCAAAAGATGGTCAGGGTTTCGTGTGGGATCTGTCTAGCATGAAGCAACATCATCAGTTGAAATAGTCCATACCTGAGGGTGCAAAATATTTGTATAAACGTTGTCGCTATGGCACTATTGAAGAGCAACGCGATAAATATCGTTTATTACCATAACCAATCCTTTAGGTAAAGTGGGTGAACAACGTGGCTGGGATTGAGTTAGTGGTCAATTGCGTCAGTCAGCACAAATCGCCGAAAGCTTAGCATCGTTCGTTGTTCATTTATCCTCTAGGTAGCATTCCTGCTTGGATGGCAATACTACTAATTATTACATTACAGTGAAAAAACGCTCCTCATGCGACTTAGCTAAGATTGTTTATCTAGTCGAGTGTAACACGAAACGGTATTTGAAAAATCCGCTATACCCTCAATTTTTTTTTATGGTTAAAAAAACGCTTTTTCAGTTTCTACTTAAAAAAAATTCATTACAAAAACAATTTTCAACCGATTTCAAAATTCTCAACGGTTTTGAGAATTGTTGACACTTTCAAAGTATATATAGTGTTTTATTCATTTGAAAAAAGTATGATAAATAAGCCAGAAATTGAAACTTTTGGAAATTTCATCCGGTTTTCCGTTTTCGAAATCATTTTTTTGCCACTTATTAACAATGAATGAACTTCTTTGGGCATGTGTCATCGAGAAGAATTCACTACTTGAATATACTAGTTTTTATTTTTTGAAAAGGACTTCAATTTTTTACGTTATGAAGCATAATCAAAAATCTAACACTCCCATTTCCAGGGGCACCCTGTGTAAGTAAAAAAATGGGCTTACTGTTAGGACATCAATTATAATTTTAAACAACAAATGGTGATTTTTGACGATGGTTTGATTCATAATGTCCTGTTTCCATGAAATTTTACAATAATTTTTAGAGCCAAATTTTTTTGAAGTCCTTTCCAAAAAAAAAACTTGTATAATTAAGAAGTGAGTCCCTCTCGATGACACATGCCAAAAGAGGTTCATTTATTGTTAATTAGTGTCAAAAAAATTACGTCAAAAACGGAAAACCGAATGAAATTTCCAAAAATTTCAACTTCTGGCTTAAAAAACATATCACACTTTTTTCAAATGAATAAAACACTATATATCTGTGGTCGTAAGCAATAATCGCCTAAGTCGACTTAAGAACGAAATGAGTTATGTATACTACAATATTCAACTAAGCCTAACTTGTTTTGTTATTTAAATATTAATAAAGTCATTAAAGCTTGACTCGCTAGGTAGCCCTATCACATTTACTATACTTAAAAAAATGTTCAGATACAATATTGTTTTTATTAAAATGACTTATATTAACTTAAGTTTTTTTGTAGTTTGCCATAAATAAGAAAGTTGTTATAAGAGCCACGTAAAGAAAAGATTGTATCGCTTATTGTGTTTATAAATTTATTTGTAAGTTTTTGCAAGCTCGAGACCAAATAAACAATAATTCGTAATGAATTTAATTGTCAGTTTTTTGGGAAAAATTGATAATTGGAGAAAAATTACAAAGGAAAAATCAACAGCGATGGATAGGATTACATGTTTCAGAGTTTCCAGGCTCATCATCAGATCCCTTTTCGGACACGGATTCGAACTCGTGTCTGCACCAAAGCCGTTGTTAGAAAATTCCAACACTAAGCAATGATGCCCTGTGACAACAAGACCAACACACATCATAACATATAGGCTGCATGTCTTAAGAAATTTTGTGTATACAGTTGGCAAGAACAAACAAACAAAAGGGAATTAATTGAAGTGGAGATAAGTGCATTGTGACGTCACAGGGCATCATTGCTTAGTGTTGGAATTTTCTAACAGCGGCTTTGGTGCAGACACGAGTTCGAATCCGTGTCCGAAAAGGGATCTGATGATGAGCCTGGAAACTCTGAAACATGTAATCCTATCCATCGCTGTTGATTTTTCCTTTGTAATTTTTCTCCAATTATCAATTTTTCCCAAAAAACTGACAATTAAATTCATTACGAATTATTGTTTATTTGGTCTCGAGCTTGCAAAAACTTACAAATATGTAAACAAAATAGACCGCAAAAATCCAACAACAAAATAAATTGAAACCATAGCACGGGTTTACGTACATATGTAAATATGTACAAACAACAAGACCAACACACATCATAACATATAGGCTGCATGTCTTAAGAAATTTTGTGTATACAGTTGGCAAGAACAAACAAACAAAAGGGAATTAATTGAAGTGGAGATAAGTGCATTGTGACGTCACAGGGCATCATTGCTTAGTGTTGGAATTTTCTAACAGCGGCTTTGGTGCAGACACGAGTTCGAATCCGTGTCCGAAAAGGGATCTGATGATGAGCCTGGAAACTCTGAAACATGTAATCCTATCCATCGCTGTTGATTTTTCCTTTGTAATTTTTCTCCAATTATCAATTTTTCCCAAAAAACTGACAATTAAATTCATTACGAATTATTGTTTATTTGGTCTCGAGCTTGCAAAAACTTACAAATATGTAAACAAAATAGACCGCAAAAATCCAACAACAAAATAAAAAAGTTTATAAATTTAAATGTGCTTAATTCAATACATGCCACGCAAAAAGCAAAACATTCCTTTGCAATAAAAACCTTAGTCAACATAGTCATTATTATGCCATATTTTACGTTTGTAATAAGCAGTCTTATTCCTTTTTTATAAATAACTCTTTAACAGAGGCAAGTTGCATTACAATTTTTAGCCATAGCATTCTGCCTACAGGAATCTTCGATGTATGATATAAATTTTTCCATATCTCCTTTTAAAATTTTTCAAAAACGCTTCTTTATATAAAAAGCTACTTATTTATCTCGGAAGTATACTTTTCGGAAGTATATATTTCGAAAGTGTTAACAATTCTCTACCCAAAACCGTTGAGAATATTGAAATCGGTTAAAAATTGTTTTTTTAATGAATTTTTTTTTATGTAGAAACGGAAAAAACGGTTTTTTAATAATAAAAAAAAAAATTGAGGGTATAGCGGATTTTTCAAACACCGTTTCGTGTTACACTCGACACTATAAACAATCTTAGCTAGGTCGCTTGATGAGGGTCTTTATTTTCGCCGCCTTTGTATTTTGTTTGTCAGTATTTGCAAAATAGAAATCTGCAATAAATTGTCAAATCGGATCCACATCATTTGTGGCATCGTTTATTAAAATTAGAATATAACAAACAATTTACCATGTTAAAATGTACGCGACTCGATTTACATACATATGTACATAAAATCTCGCCTGATTAAACCGTAAAATTATATTTCAAATACTTTGTTTACATTAGTTACATTGTTGATAGTGTAAATTGAAACAACATGGTTTCAAACAATATAATATAAGAATATTTTAGCGTAAGCAAGATAGGATTATGTACAAATGTATGTTAGAATGCAATTAGTAAACAAAGCTAGTACAAAAGTTGGTGGTTTGCATATCCACAGCATATGTATGTTGATATCTACAAACGTATGTACACAATTGATGTTGATCTTCACTGCAGCATCTCACATTAGGCTATCCCAATATTTTGATATTTTTGTCGGTAACACTCGTCATATTAGAGGTCAAGAATTACCGAGATAGAGGCTATTGTTGTTGTAAAAGTACAACGAAAAGTCATGTTCTATACAGTAATTTTATGTTTATTATGCTGTACATTTAATGTTCACATGTTTATTTTAATGAACTTTTTAAATATATATTTAGTACGGACCTGCAGGCAATTTTTTCCCGACGCACTTTTATAGTGCGATATAGCAATCAACGATTTGAAGCTATTTTTCAATAAGAAAAATTTAAACATAAGATGTAAACAAAAACACTAACATTTGACACTTCGCATACCACTTCAAATGAAAAAAGTATAATCAGCTGTTCTAATGATGTCACCTGGTATATTAATTCGCCTTGCTCAACACTACACATTTTCAGGTATCAATTTATTATACCGAACGAACTATTTTACAAGCGACGCGAAAACCACGAAATTTAATTAATAGTTAATGTATGATTCAAGGCCTACTAAGCTTGCATAGGTGTTTAAGATTTGAAACTCAAAGTTTTAGAAACACTTTCACTTCATACTCCTACATATTGAAGCATACAAAAATCGAACGTGTAGTAAAGGTCTTTTGCTTTACATGTAGAACTCATGCACATACAGATAGGGCTTTTTAAAAAGTGGTATGACACCCTTACTTTTGCTACTACCACTTTGAGATTTTGAGTGAAGGTGTATTTTAATGTAGCATACTCCAATATGTGAAAACCGCAGTTTCGAAAAAACTGTTAGTTAGGGACTTCATGAATTAAGCTAACGATATACATAGTTTACCATTCAATTGCACCTTTTTTTCTTAATTCAAGATTTTGATTAATCAAAAAGAAAATTAATTGATTAATCGCCTCTTCGATTAATCATACATATATTAAAACGGCACAAATTTAGAAATTCCTTTTACTTCAACCATTTGTTGAATATTCGACATTTTGCCCAAATTTTTTTATTTTTTAATATTTTGAAGCATGTTTGGTTTTTGATTTTTTTTATTTCCAGCTATGTATTTCAAGGCAAACTTTCACATAAAAAATTGAGTAAATTAATCAGTTTTTGATGAAATATTTTGAAAATACTTAAGTAACGCTCGTTTTGATTACTCATAATTTTGAATGATCAATTAATCGATTAAGGCTGTGTGCCAATAGGTTAAAAATAGCAAAATTGTGACAGCCCGGAAGAAAATTCTGACATTTATTGGTGAATACGATTGTCACAATATCCCCTATCCCATGGGGCTAGGTAAAATGTAAGTTATATCACTTACATCTACATATTAATTTTCTGTTTATTTAACGGGAACCATGCAGAAAGGCTTCTTCTAATTAAAAGACGGGCAGAGGAAGAGACACTCTTCAGTGGCAAAAACGCCAGTTCGACCGAAGGCTGGAAGTAAGTAGATTATTAAATGATAATAAATACATTAAATAGGTTCCGGCAGTGTTTTTTATGTATATTTTGACTAATTTTAAATGACCTCTTCACAGCAGTGTACTAGTGCAATGTCGAATGTAAACATTGGTACAAAATACATGTTATTACACATGTGAATGAATATTTTTGTTAAAAATTGTTTAATATCAATGATTTAATGTATAATCATGATAATAAATACATTAAATAAGTTCCGGCAGTGTTTTTATGTACATTTTGACTAATCTTAAATTACCTCTTTAACTTAATTTAAAAAAAATAAAATAAAATAAAATAAAATAAATAAATTTTATTTTATATATTACTTACAGCTTTACTTAGCCTAGCTTGAACCTATTTACAGTAATAAATTTATAATGTTCTTAATTATAAGATTTTGGTTATGTCGACCTTTTCTTCTTAATATTTATTTTCTCTGGCTCGAGGTCTTTGTTTTTCTCGCAAAAACTAATAAAAACACACGTTTTTCGTTTTCCCAATATATTTCAATTGCCGTCGGCAATCGTCTTCAGGACAATATGATAACAATATAAAACAAAAATTACAATAATAATTATCACAAACAAATTATTTTCATACATACATTTATAACACGTTCGTTCTGTTTAACGTGGAGTTTCATACTGTCTATTATTTCCTAACAGGTGTCTGTACGACTGCGCTACGTTCTCTACATCTGATCTATAATTAATTCTCTTCTCTATTGGTGTATTAATAATGTGCAGCATCTCTATCGTAAATCTCTTTTTGTATTGTTTTTCTTGCTGAAGCACAGAAGCTTCATCGAAGTTCGGCGCATGGTCATTGCTTGCACAGTGGGCCATTAGGGCCGTTTTATGATTTTGTGTTTGATGACAATATTTAAAGTCAGACTTGTGTTGCGCTAATCTACTTTTTAATTTGGATTTAGTAGTTCCTACATAAAACTTGTTACAAGATTGGTTGATATTACCTTTACAAGGTATTTTGTATACGACGTTACTTTTTTCCGCGATTGGTATTTTTGATTTTGTTTTATTAAAAATGTACTTTAATGTACATATTTATTGGTTTGTGTGCTATTTTTATTTTTTCATTGTTATAGCAATCTGATTTTGTAAGCCGCTCTGACAAAAGTGGTACATATACTAATGATTTAAATATCTTCGGCTCGTCAACTATACGTTTATTATTTTCTAATACCGATTTTCTTATTAACGAATTTATTATATTTTCTGGAAAGTCGCTATTTTTTAATATTATTCTAATTTCCTTTTTAATTTCCCTGTGGTAAGTGTCGTCAGATATTTTTAACATTCGTCGAATACAGCCTCTCGCTGTATTAATTATCATTGTTTTTGGATGTTTAGAATTATAATTAATGATTCGTCCCGATGCCATAGGTTTCTTATACCACTTAAGCTTAATTTCATTATCATGTCTTATGATAATTGAGTCCAGGTAAGGTAATTTTCCGTCATTTTCGATCTCAGTAGTAAATTTTATATGTTTGTTGAAAGAATCCAATGCGTCTAATGTGTTCTGTACCTCGTTTTCCTTAATTATAGCAAATATGTCATCGACGTACCTTGTAAGTAGTCTCGGCTTTGGTTCAGTTTGCAGTAACTTTTCCATAATTACATCCGCAATGACCGGAGACGTTGGTGATCCCAATGGTAAACCTCTAATCTGTATGTAGATTTTCTCCTCGTATTTAAAATATCGCTTTTCCTCGATGCAAAATTTCAAAATTTCAATAAAAAGTTTTTTTTGGTATTTTAGTATGTTTTTCAATTATATCCCATTTTTCTTGAATGACATCAAGTGCCAGTTGGGTTGGGACGCTCGGAAAAAGTGAGACAACATCGAAAGAAATAAGCTTTTCATTATCGAAAATGTGTGTACTTTTTATCCTCTCTTTAAAATCAATAGTATTCTTTACGTTATAACTAGAGTTTATTATATATATTCTATGATAATTAATACAGCGAGAGGCTGTATTCGACGAATGTTAAAAATATCTGACGACACTTACCACAGGGAAATTAAAAGGGAAATTAGAATAATATTAAAAAATAACGACTTTCCAGAAAATATAATAAATTCGTTAATAAGAAAATCGGTATTAGAAAACAATAAGCGTATAGTTGACGAGCCGAAGATATTTAAATCATTAGTATATGTACCACTTTTGTCAGAGCGGCGTACAAAATCAGATTGCTATAACAATGAAAAAATAAAAATATCACACAAACCAATAAATACATTAAAGTACATTTTTAATAAAACAAAATCAAAAATACCAATCGCGGAAAAAAGTAACGTCGTATACAAAATACCTTGTAAAGGTAATATCAACCAATCTTGTAACAAGTTTTATGTAGGAACTACTAAATCCAAATTAAAAAGTAGATTAGCGCAACACAAGTCTGACTTTAAATATTGCCATCAAACACAAAATTATAAAACGGCCCTAATGGCCCACTGTGCAAGCAATGACCATGCGCCGAACTTCGATGAAGCTTCTGTGCTTCAGCAAGAAAAACAATACAACAAGAGATTTACGATAGAGATGCTGCACATTATTAATACACCAATAGAGAAGAGAATTAACTATAATTATAGATCAGATGTAGAGAACGTAGCGTAGTCGTACAGACACCTGTTAGCAAATAATAGACAGTAGACCCGTCCACAATGAACACGACGGCGGCGAACGACAACGACGAAAAACTGAAGCTTGACGATATTTGCCGTCAAGCATTGGCGACATGATTATAATGAGAGCGGGGGCGACAGGTGCGAAGCATCTTGAAAAGTAGCAAAAAATGTTGTAAAAAGTGTGAAAGAGACATATTCTGTAATAATTGGAAATTATTTTACCAGTTATTTTACTCTTCCTTTCGTTTTTATTGTCAAAAAAACCAAACGCCACCATCTGCCGCTTGTCAAAATAGAATTAGATCTAATCTGGCGACAGCGGCATCTGTGATTGATTGCCGCTTTGTCGCGTCGTGTTCAAAAAATTCCTCCCCATAAGAACACGTGTAAAAATAATTTGACAGATGCCGCTTGTCGTTTGCCGTTTTCATTCTGGTTACCACTAGTATGAAACTCCACGTTAAACAGAACGGACGTGTTATAAATGCATGTATGAAAATAATTTGTTTGTGATGATTATTATTGTAATTTTTGTTTTATGTTGTTATCAGATTGTCCTGAAGACGAAAAACGTGTGTTTTTATTAGTTTTTGCGAGAAAAACAAAGACCTCGAGCCAGAGAAAATAAATGTTCTTAATTATAAATTTAAGTTTACTTATTTACTTATTTGTTAATTTGGTGCCAAGTATTAGTGCTAATATGTGAGGCAGTCCTCCACCATAGCAACACAATGCTTATCCCAAATGGAAGCGGGATGTTAGCCGTCTACGCATGTAAAGCGCGAAGAAAACATCTGAACGGCGATGCACTGACTGGAAGAGTGACGCGTTTCAGTATGTGCTTCGGCAACTTTTCGTATGCGTGAGCGTTTGGCTTGGCTGTAATGCATTGTGAGCGATATTTTGGAGGACTGCTCCCTCAGGACTATATTGGTAAAATTCTACAATAATTATACAATTTCTGTTTGAACTCATTGATATTTTTACTGGATTTAACCTCGCAAGGTAGCTCATTATAACATTTTAATCCTTTATAGTATAGATTGCATTTGTCTGCCTCAGTTTTATAGGCAGGAAGGTTAAAATCATTTCTTCTTCTAGTATTTACGGAATGCATATCTCTAACATACTTAATGTTACTTTTGAGAAAATCGGGTAAGTCGCCCTCTATTATATTTTTAATAAATTTCATGGTATAGTAAACAATTTGTTGTTTCACACTCAGCGAGTTAAGAGCGGCGAGCATGTCTCTGATGGGTGTGTCATAGCGTTTTTTAAGGATAAATCTCATTGCGCGGTTTTGTTGCTTTTGTAGTTTATAAATTTGACTATCTCTCAAAATAAACCGTGTAATCAACATGTTCACTGAAGTTCAATTTATTATCTATTTTAACTTCCAAGTACTTGAAACTATCAACTCTTTCGATTATTTCGCCGTTTATATTAAGATCTTGTAAAGCATTGCTCTGAAAATTTCGCCTTGATATAACCATACATTTGGTTTTGCTAATATTTAATTTAAGTTTATTCAAGCATAGCCAATCATAAACTCTATTTAAATCCTCTTGTAGCTTTAGGTATAGATACTTCATTGACATTATCCCCACTGAGCATCAGCAATGTATCGTCAGCAAAAAGTTTGATATCACAGTGCTTGAGAGATTTTGTAATATCGTTAACATAAATGTTGAACAATATGGGCGCTAATACTGAGCCTTGTGGGAGTCCAATAGGCACCCCTCTGCTATCTGACAAAGATGTACCAATTACTGTTCTTTGAGATCTATTCGTGGTGAAGACTGGAACCATTTTAGTTCCGTATCCTTAACTGCTATATTGTAGAGCTTTTTTAATAGAAGATCCTGGTCAATTGTCTTAAATGCATGTTTTAAATCCAGGAATATAGCGATCACGTGTTTATTCCTGCTCAAATCTTCTTTCCAATTAGTTATAACCACATTCAGAATGAATGACATGAATGTTTCTTCCGGAAACCGGATTGTTGAGGTATAATAATACTATTTTCTTCTAAATACTTCACCAGTTGATTTTTAACCACTGTTTCCAGTATTTTTTCGTCACAAGGTAACGTGTTTATTGGTCTGATCTCGGCTGCTCTCATTGTATTCTTAACTTTCTCTATTGGCACAACCAGGGAAGTTTTCCATAACATAGGAACTACTCCTTTCTCTAGACTTTCATTGACAATTTGAGCATAGAAATATCCTGTGCAAGCAACAGAGTCCTTTATAACACCTTCAGATAGTAATTTTATCCCTATGGGTGCTACTGGGGGAATATTTGAACTAATTTCCAATATGCTAAATATCTATAAAATAGTTCTTTAGTGACTGCGCTATTTCCTTTTCATGAACATACAGTCTGTCATTTATTATTATTTTATTAAAAACATTGGTTTCTTTGGACATACATATGCAATTTTTTAAATGCTTCCACAAAGCCTTGTTGTCCCCCATATTGTATGCAATTTTTTGCTCCATATACTTTGCCTTTTTAGTTTTTATTAATCGTTTATATTTACGTTTTAAGGCATTGTATCAGTGGTGGCCAAGCGACCACATGCGCAATTTTGCTTGTATGTGTGCCAGAGAGAGCTCAGCGCTATGCTTACTGGATAACAGTAAGCAAGATTGATCGGCACTCGCCCGAACTTCGCCACACGACTTCATTGATACTATGCGTGTGATCGCATCGACGTCGGCAGCAAAAGGTAGCCTATGCACGCGTGCATTGATATTTTAATTCTGGCCACCACTGCATTGTATTCATTCCATTCCCCAGATCTAATTGCAGCTTGTTCATGAATGTATTTCAGTTTATTCATTTTCGATAGCTCGGAATCATACCACTTGTTTATCAGTTTTACATTGACCTCTTTTGACTAAGTCAAAGTAGTCATTGCGTTTGATAAAGCGTTATTTAACAATGTTGCCTTGCTTTCTGTACTAAGGTTTTCAAAGTCGATAAAGTCAAAGAGTCTTAGCTGGCTTACAAGGTTATCTGGTGTGTAATATTCCCAAGAAGTTATATCTCTTGTAGCTCTCATTCTAGATGATATATTTAAATTGATTTTAAACTGTATGGTTTCGTGATCGGAAATCTGATATTCTTCTAATCTTTCACATACGATTTTATCATTATTAGCAAATAGCAGAACGATCATTGTTTCTGTATAGAAATAAATTTATTGCTCCATGGCAAAAGACCGAAAAACTCAACTAACTGCTTACTATAGGTCGTGCTCCTGTACATATTTATATTGAAATCCCCAATAAAGACTGTATTATCTTGTGTTAGACACCTGTTGTTCAGAATTTCACTTAGGTAGTAAATAAATTCAGCGTCAATCGAGCTAGGCAAGTGATAAACAAGACCTTTTTGGTATTGAGGAAAAACGTTTTTAATTTTAAAAACTATACACCAGATATTTTTGTTAATTGTGTTATTGTAACTTGTTTTGTATTCATTTGATTCGTAGACATAAACTAACACACCGCCTGTATGTCTACTATGTGAGTCGCATCGTATAAGTTTATATGTTTTTATTCGTAACTCTGGATTTGTGATTTCATCTGTCGAACAGCTTTCGGAACACAACACCAGATATGGTTTTTTAAGTTCTATAAGATGCTCTAATTCCGATTTGTTAGCAATGATGCTATTAATATTTAAATATATGCACTTAAGTGCGTTGACTACTCGTTGCTAAACTCGCGGTCTATACTTAGACTGCGCGTGCTTTTTATAAGCAGGGCAGTCTCGACTAAAGGCATGATGATTAGCATCGACATCAATAACCTTCTTCTTAACCAATTCGCTACAGTTTATACATTTAATTGTATTCGATGTGCATTCTTTGCTGTTGTGCGGCCCCGCACATTTGCTACAGGCCATTTTATTTAGGCAATCGCTTGATTTGTGGCTATAGCCGGAACATTTAAAGCATCTCAAAACCCTTAAATGCTCGTAAGCAATGCAGTTATTCCATTCTATAAATAGTTTCTTTTGTAGTATAATATTTTCAAAAGTTACTGCATCGGTTTCCACTAATGCAATATAGCTATCCTCTCTACGATTTGCTTTTTCATACAGAAAAGTGGCGCAATCCTTTCCTGAGGCCAAGGATGGGCCGAGGTGTAAGTCCCAATGGAATGGGAGAAGAAGAAGCTTCTTTCGCTATACCACTGGAGCATCTAAAGCTAAAGTATTTATTAACGCTAATTTATCTTTTCGAGGCGAGGGCACTAGAGAAGAGGCTATGACGGAGGACGCAAAAGATCGGAAGTATTTCGAGGCAATGCACGAATATGCCTCAGAAAAGGACAACTACCACCCGAGCTATTTGCTAGACAGTGGGGACGGCGAAGTGTCGATGAGACCACGTCCTCAGCGTCCAGCTGCTCAAATGTAGCATCAACGTCCCGATCCCGTTCTGGCACCCCCCAAATTCCAAATAGAGAGGAGCGCCTGCATAAGTTGGAGCAGCATATTATAAAGCACGTCCGTAAGTTTAAACGGCGTGTCGGCTCTGTGCTCTCCGTGTTTGGACAAATGGTCCAAACAGACTATCCACACATAAACGTGGATAATTTGATAGTATCGTCCGATTCTGACTCGGACTAATAACATTCACCCCTATTCTGCATTACAATTACGTTCCCGCTCTACGCTCCGCTCGGATCGAAAATATGCATTCTGAGTTACCCTTGAATAGAAAGAAGAAGAGGAAGAGCTATAAGTTTTTCGAAATCAGCTGTTTGCCTTGGATTGTGTGAAATTGAAACATAACAAAGTAAATTACACAAATTAGTGCTATTGTAATAAAAGTAAAATTGTATTATTTATTAACTTAATTACATATATTAACTAATTACATATGTACTGAGTATTAATAAATAAATTAAGTGAATTATAGCAGTCATCGGAGGACCAACAAAATCAAGAGGACACTGTTGGTGGATGTTACCACATCTTCAGTATGTAGCTGGCATTTTCAATAGAGTTGGTGCCAGAAGAGTCTGATTCGTCGACCAGGTACACAGATGGTTGGTGTCGCGTCGTGGGGCCACACCATACGCCGAGCAAACATTAGACATGTCAGAGTTATGTCTGACCACAGGTGGAACTTTTCGTTGGATGCAGACATTGGCCGCCCCGGAACTGACAAAGGAGTTTGTGTGGGTGCTGTGGAATGGCTGCCGGTGAACGTTTGGCATAATGACAAAGGAATGTAGGAGTCAAAGCCATTACCTTAGTTTTAATGGTGCTAGTAAAATTTTCACGCGGTTGTTGTAATAACAAATTAAGGCGTCCAAAATATTGAAAATATTAGATCTCTGGAGGCGGATTCACATTCCTGGGATCGAAACGCGTCTTTTGATACCCCTCCCTACATTTTTGGACAATTCTTAGCACCCGGCACCGATCGCAAACCATTACCCTGCAAATATATCAAAAAACATTATAGCACGAAAACAAAATATACATGGGTGTTACAAAAAAGATATCGGATTTGCCAATTGTCGGAATTTGAAACCGATATCGCTTTGAAATGGTGTTATTAAGCCGAATTGATTTTGCTTTTTTCGAATATAATCAAAACCGACATTCGAAATCAGCTGTTTTGTTTATTGTGAAGCAAGAAATAAAAAATAAAAGTGCACAAAATATGACTTCGGCCGTGATTTCGTTTATTTTAATGAATGAGGACAGAGAAGTTTCTCAAAAAATTAAGCGAAAGATGTTGAGAGATAACAGTAATCCACTGGAGCTCCCCGAGACAACGTAAGTGTAGTGTCTCAACTTTTCTGTGTCTTCAAGATTCTTCGTCGCTTTTGCAGGTTTGTTGATCAATATCGCCTAAATAAGGATGCTTTTGTTATGGTGCTAGATACTGTAAAATGTAAGCTCAATCGGCTATCTATTCCTCCAGTGTTGCAACTTGCAGCGGCTATGAGATTTTTCGCTGAGGGATCTTATCAAAGATCGGTAGGTAACGATCTGAGCGTATGATTGGCAAGGAGCACGGTGTCTGTGGCGATAACAGAAGTATTGAAAGCCATAGAACAGTTGATATGCAGGCGCTGGGTTAAACTTGAAATGAGCGAAAGTGAGAAAAGAAGGGCTAGAGAATATTTCTACACAAAACACCGCATTCCAGGTATTACTGGGGGCATTAATGGAACACACATAAAGATTGTTAATGAACATTTATTTTATAATAGAAAGGGATATTTCAGCCTCAATGCTTTGATTGTGAGTAAAAATGTACATTGAATGCGTCGTAAAATATTTGTTTCCTGCCAGCCGTGAAAGTTGTTCCTCCACGATTGGCATAACGTAATTCTTCTTAACAGTGACCTCGTTCAGTGCTCGGAAGTCGATGCACATTCGACTTTCCCCGTTTGCCTTTTTCACCAAAAGCACGGATGCTGCATGTTGTGAACTGCTTGGACGTATTATGTTGTTATCCAACAGCTCCTTCAAAATCTTGGAGAGTGTTGGTCGCTGTGAGAAAGGAACTTGGTACCGTTTGCCCAAGATCGCCTTTGATGTCGTTACATTTATGGTCATTTGTCCCGTCTTGCATCTACCAATGTGACAAATATCTTCCGCAAAACATTTATCGTACGTTGATAGAAGCTTCATCGCCTTGCTTTTGTCTTCTTTCGTTAGGCCGTTTGATATATTAAAGTCCTCGCTTTTGTCTTCTTCCAGACGTAGGACTCCATCGTCGATCACCATGTGATACCCGTTGCATTGTAGGACGTCGCGACCCAATAAAATATCGTACGGTAGCAAACCATCAGCGACAATATAAAATGTTGCCTCACGTTGAATATTGTCAATAGTCACCTTCGCGTCAACTTGCTTAGTGACCTGCACCTTGGATCCGCCGAATCCTGTGAAGCATCTGTTAGCCTCTTTCGTTTGCATATCTTGTGCTGCGGATGCGCGTATCAACGAGCATACGCTACCGGTGTCAATGAATGCCTCCATTTGCCTTCCTCCAAGTTCCACCATTTTTATAACCGGAGGGGCCTCTTCGGCTTTATCGTCGTTTCGGATTTTTGCAACAGTTGGCTTTTTGTTGCAATCCTTGGCTTCATGACCCGTCTTTGAACACTTGATACACCTTGGTTTTCGTTGAGGTTGTGTGCATTTGGCTGCGATGTGACCATACTCATTACAATTAAAACATTTTAATTGAGTAGGCTTTCCTTTTACTTTCACTTCGGTCTCCCTTGGTTGCTGTGAAAATGTCGTTGGAGTAAGCGATACGTTGCTCACTGTCGTTAAATTCTTTAGCGCCAACAATAATTGGCTACACGTCGACAAATTCATTGTTGCTAATGTTTTAGTTAGTACATTATCATTAAGCCCACTAACTATGTGTGTATTAATGGACACATCGTCCACCATGCCTTGCCTACCTATAGTCAGCATACAGTAATAATACTCTACATAGTCTTCGTTGGGTTTACGTTTGCGTTTCATAAGTAGCTTATGCGTTTCTGCTGCCGTTCGCGTTGACGGAAAATCCGTCTGAAATGCGTCCACAAATTGTGACCAAGAACTGAAAACCGGTTGTGCCTCCAGCCACTGTTTGGCCATGCCTTTCATTTTGTGCTGAACTGCAACCAAAACCATGTCTTCTTTCCGCCCATAGCATTTTTGTAACTGTTGGGTACGATTTACGAATTGTATTGCAGACGTTGGACCCTTGAGTGGGTCAAATTCAGGCATTACACCAATCATATCCTGAATCCTCATCAATGGACGTGATGAGGTTCGTAGATCATCCGCAGATTCCCAACTTGCTATGCTTGACCCTGCACCATCATTGTTGTTGTTGCTGCCTGACGTTTGTTGCACATTCTCATTGTTTTGTATCGGTTGTGGACTCTGGCTCATAGTACCAATAGCTGACGTTAAATTTGCAATCACTTCTTTCAAACTATTCAGTTGTGTTTGTAAGTCGTTTGTAGATATGGTACTCTCATCTTCAAGCTCCATTGGATCTACTTCATTCGTACCTAAAGCTGCTTCCAACGCAGCTATCTTAGCCGCTTTGAGACCCGTCGTTGGTAAATCATTTGCCTTTAATAACGTATTGAGCTGCACCACCTTAAGCGTATTTAGCTTTAACATGTTTGAAAAAAAATATTTTATTAGTAGGAAAACTAATATTCTTAAAATATTTTATTTCACCGTCCTTTTATTAGCGCCTCCGCTGTAACTTGTGCGCTCTTCTATTTCCTTATTCGCTGCTTACTGCTGTTGCTCAATTTGTTTTGCAAGTCCAATTAGAAATTCTCCTTGCACTCCAATTGATATGTGTGTATGCGTTTCCAATTTATACGTTAATTCGTAGAAGCAGAGACGTTGAACTAGCGTTGTTCCGTTGCTGCGCAGTCGAAAATTTTCTAGCAGCGCAGTCACCTCTGTTTGCTGATACACTGTCGCCTTTGTTGAATTGTTGATCTATCGTGTGCGAATGTAACTAATCAAACGCACTTTACGTTGTTGTTGCCGTCTTTTGTGTTTGTACACTCGTATGCAACCTTATTTGCTCCGTTCGTTGTTTTGCGTTTCACAATTGCGTTTGCGTTTGCAATTGCTTTGCTCTGCTTGTATTTCTTTTCAAGCTGCTGGCGTTGCTACGTTTGCAATTAAAGACTTGACTGCGGCGTTGAGATCTTCTGTTGAACCAACTAGCACAGTTTTGCTATCACGTGCACGTTCGCGCTGTTGCTTGTCGAATATTCTCGTCGTTTTTTGTTCTTCTTGTAAGACGTTGACGTTCCGCTGTGGCTTCGTTTCGCAGTACTAACACTTGACTGCGCCGTTGAAAATCTTCTCCTCGCTATGACTATGCGCCGTTTGGCTATGACGTGCCCGTTTGCGCTGCCGTTGACGCTGAAGACTTTTGTCGTTTGTGTACGTACACTTGTACACCTTTGCCACTGCGTTGACGTTCTTACCTCGTTGTAGGCGTATGGAATCCGAATCCCACTTCTGAGATGTGAAGGTATCGACTCAAATTAAACCACGTTGATTATGTTTAATAATAATTGAATGTTTAATGAATAAAGAATTTAAGTTTAATAGAAAATATGAATGTTGACAGACAAAGTCAAATGTTACGTCCACTCGTGTTGACTTCTCAAATGAAACTCCCTTTCGGTTACTCTCGCTCATTTGACGTTGCTTGCGTGGTTGCCATCGGCTGTTGTTAAGTGATTAAGTGGGCCGTTTTATAAGTGGGGTTGCCCCTGAACTTGACAGCTCGGCCTCTCCTGATATATCGTCTCTCCCGGACGATTCTTGGTTGATTTCTTTATTGTCAGTAATTTGGGTTTCATATTCGTCATCGACGATGCTGTGGTTTACCCAAGGTTTCATGTTGTCGTTCGTAAAAACCCCTGAGTAACGTTTCCGCTGTTTTGGCATATCTGGAAGATCTTCTACAACGTAGCGGTCGTTGGGTAAAACTTTTGTGATAATATACGGTCCTTTATATGCTGGCTCTAGCTTGTGAGATGTACCAGTTGGTGGAGGTACATGGTCAATCACCACCAAATCTCCTTCATTGTATTTTCTTGGTGTTTTATGCTGTGCGTCAAACCTGTGCTTCCTTTTAGTTCTCTCAGTGTTTATGCGTTCGGCTGCCTTAATCATACGAAAATCTTCGTGTTGAACTTTATTGCCATCATCATCATCCTGTACGGCTTGAATCAATCGATTTGCTGTTACGTCGCGTAGCCGGAAGTTAAAAACCAAACTATTCGGGCTCTCTTTTGTCGTTGCGTTGCTTTGGGAGTTGAGACACCACTGAAGTTGCGGTAGTGCCTCGTCCCAATCTTTGTCATTTTTAATGCTGCACTTTAGCGATGCCAAAATTATCTTATTAACACGTTCGGCCTGGCCGTTGGCTCGAGGCGTGCGCACTGCCACTTGTACATGTTGTATATCGTATTTGTGCATGAAGCTTTGGAACTCCTTAGATGTGAAGGCTGTGCCCCTATCAGAAATGACTTGCCTTGGGCTTCCATAAACTGTTATAAATTCCCGTAAGGCCGTGAGTACTGGTGTCGTTTTTGTGTTGCGCAGGGCTCGTAGTACTACATACTTGGTAAACGAACATACAAATACCAATATATAAACATTACCTCGTTTGCTTCGTACGAAAGGTCCCAAATGATCAATATGTACGCTTCGAAACGGGATCGGTATCGCTTCACTTATATGTAGCTGTGCTTCTTTCTTGCCTCCTGTTACTTTATTGAAACAACATTCCGGACACGATGCGATATAGGATTTGATATACGATCGCATACGTGCAAACCAGAAGTATTTCGATAAACGTTCGCATGTCTTGTCCACTCCGAAGTGACCTGCTTCATCATGGCATGCCTTTACTACACGCCATCTGACGCCTCGTGGCACGACGAGTCTTTGTTTCCCGTCGATTTTCCGAAATAAACGTTGACCTTGCAATATGTAGTCGTTCTTTAGTTGACGTTCGTTTGGCGCTGCTTTTCCGTTGAGGATTTTGATTATCTCGTTGATTGTTTCGTCTTGTCTTTGTAGCGCTGCAACCCAGTCGTTGTTTATATCTATTACTTGATATACTGAGTCGGCGATTGTTGTGGGTTCAACAGGGGGAAGTACTGGGCATCTACTTAACCCATCGGCTAACATATTACTCACCCCTGCTCGGTGTACACATTGGAAATCGAATTCCTGCAGCTTGAGCCACCACCTGGCTACACGTGGTAACAATGGAGTCGTGGATTTCGTTACTGCCACTGCGTTGCAGTCGGTTACGACTTTGAACTTTTGTCCGATCAAGTACATACGATATCGCTGCAGAGTCTCCACTATTGCCAGAACCTCTAACTCGTGGCTGGCGTAGTTACGCTCTGCGTCGTTACATTGCCGGCTGAAGTAAAATACCGGCCTCCAATCATTAACGCCATCGTTCTGCAGTAAAATACCAGATAGCCCCAAAGAGCTCGCATCTGTCTGTACTTCATGTGCTTTCGTTGCATCGTATATAGTTAGCACAGGCTTCGTAGATATAATTGTTTTCAACTTTTCAAAAGCGTCGTCTTGTTCCTTGTCTCAGGAAAACTCTGCGTTGTTTTTCAATAATTTCGTTAATGGCCGTGCTATAATACTATATCCCTTTACAAATTTTCGGAAGTAGCCTGTCACTCCCAAAAATTGGCGTACTGCTTTGGTTGATCTCGGTTTAGGAAACTCTTCGATCACCTTCGTTTTATTTTCTCCGGGCCGTATCCCATCGGAGTCTATGTCATGTCCTAGAAACTGGACCTGCGTGGCCAGGAATGTACACTTCGAAGGCCTAAGCGTAAGGCCTGCCGTGTTTACTGCTTCAAGAAATTCTTTTAGTACAACGATACCTTCGTCAACTGTCGTCCACATAGTTGACTACCTTGTCACGATGCTTGAGCGTTTTGATTAAATTTACCATAATCTCTTGAAATACCATTGGAGCGTTTACCAGCCCAAACGGCATAACGTTGTGCTCATATAAGCCTTCATGCGTCAAAAAGGCTGTATAATTTTTCGATTCCTCGTCCATCGGGACTTGATAGTAGCCGGATGTCATGTCCAGCGTCGTAAAATATTTGTTTCCTGCCAGCCGTGAAAGTTGTTCCTCCACGATTGGCATAACGTAATTCTTCTTAACAGTGACCTCGTTCAGTGCTCGGAAGTCGATGCACATTCGACTTTCCCCGTTTGCCTTTTTCACCAAAAGCACGGATGCTGCATGTTGTGAACTGCTTGGACGTATTATGTTGTTATCCAACAGCTCCTTCAAAATCTTGGAGAGTGTTGGTCGCTGTGAGAAAGGAACTTGGTACCGTTTGCCCAAGATCGCCTTTGATGTCGTTACATTTATGGTCATTTGTCCCGTCTTGCATCTACCAATGTGACAAATATCTTCCGCAAAACATTTATCGTACGTTGATAGAAGCTTCATCGCCTTGCTTTTGTCTTCTTTCGTTAGGCCGTTTGATATATTAAAGTCCTCGCTTTTGTCTTCTTCCAGACGTAGGACTCCATCGTCGATCACCATGTGATACCCGTTGCATTGTAGGACGTCGCGACCCAATAAAATATCGTACGGTAGCAAACCATCAGCGACAATATAAAATGTTGCCTCACGTTGAATATTGTCAATAGTCACCTTCGCGTCAACTTGCTTAGTGACCTGCACCTTGGATCCGCCGAATCCTGTGAAGCATCTGTTAGCCTCTTTCGTTTGCATATCTTGTGCTGCGGATGCGCGTATCAACGAGCATACGCTACCGGTGTCAATGAATGCCTCCATTTGCCTTCCTCCAAGTTCCACCATTTTTATAACCGGAGGGGCCTCTTCGGCTTTATCGTCGTTTCGGATTTTTGCAACAGTTGGCTTTTTGTTGCAATCCTTGGCTTCATGACCCGTCTTTGAACACTTGATACACCTTGGTTTTCGTTGAGGTTGTGTGCATTTGGCTGCGATGTGACCATACTCATTACAATTAAAACATTTTAATTGAGTAGGCTTTCCTTTTACTTTCACTTCGGTCTCCCTTGGTTGCTGTGAAAATGTCGTTGGAGTAAGCGATACGTTGCTCACTGTCGTTAAATTCTTTAGCGCCAACAATAATTGGCTACACGTCGACAAATTCATTGTTGCTAATGTTTTAGTTAGTACATTATCATTAAGCCCACTAACTATGTGTGTATTAATGGACACATCGTCCACCATGCCTTGCCTACCTATAGTCAGCATACAGTAATAATACTCTACATAGTCTTCGTTGGGTTTACGTTTGCGTTTCATAAGTAGCTTATGCGTTTCTGCTGCCGTTCGCGTTGACGGAAAATCCGTCTGAAATGCGTCCACAAATTGTGACCAAGAACTGAAAACCGGTTGTGCCTCCAGCCACTGTTTGGCCATGCCTTTCATTTTGTGCTGAACTGCAACCAAAACCATGTCTTCTTTCCACCCATAGCATTTTTGTAACTGTTGGGTACGATTTACGAATTGTATTGCAGACGTTGGACCCTTGAGTGGGTCAAATTCAGGCATTACACCAATCATATCCTGAATCCTCATCAATGGACGTGATGAGGTTCGTAGATCATCCGCAGATTCCCAACTTGCTATGCTTGACCCTACACCATCATTGTTGTTGTTGCTGCCTGACGTTTGTTGCACATTCTCATTGTTTTGTATCGGTTGTGGACTCTGGCTCATAGTACCAATAGCTGACGTTAAATTTGCAATCACTTCTTTCAAACTATTCAGTTGTGTTTGTAAGTCGTTTGTAGATATGGTACTCTCATCTTCAAGCTCCATTGGATCTACTTCATTCGTACCTAAAGCTGCTTCCAACGCAGCTATCTTAGCCGCTTTGAGACCCGTCGTTGGTAAATCATTTGCCTTTAATAACGTATTGAGCTGCACCACCTTAAGCGTATTTAGCTTTAACATGTTTGAAAAAAAATATTTTATTAGTAGGAAAACTAATATTCTTAAAATATTTTATTTCACCGTCCTTTTATTAGCGCCTCCGCTGTAACTTGTGCGCTCTTCTATTTCCTTATTCGCTGCTTACTGCTGTTGCTCAATTTGTTTTGCAAGTCCAATTAGAAATTCTCCTTGCACTCCAATTGATATGTGTGTATGCGTTTCCAATTTATACGTTAATTCGTAGAAGCAGAGACGTTGAACTAGCGTTGTTCCGTTGCTGCGCAGTCGAAAATTTTCTAGCAGCGCAGTCACCTCTGTTTGCTGATACACTGTCGCCTTTGTTGAATTGTTGATCTATCGTGTGCGAATGTAACTAATCAAACGCACTTTACGTTGTTGTTGCCGTCTTTTGTGTTTGTACACTCGTATGCAACCTTATTTGCTCCGTTCGTTGTTTTGCGTTTCACAATTGCGTTTGCGTTTGCAATTGCTTTGCTCTGCTTGTATTTCTTTTCAAGCTGCTGGCGTTGCTACGTTTGCAATTAAAGACTTGACTGCGGCGTTGAGATCTTCTGTTGAACCAACTAGCACAGTTTTGCTATCACGTGCACGTTCGCGCTGTTGCTTGTCGAATATTCTCGTCGTTTTTTGTTCTTCTTGTAAGACGTTGACGTTCCGCTGTGGCTTCGTTTCGCAGTACTAACACTTGACTGCGCCGTTGAAAATCGTCTCCTCGCTATGACTATGCGCCGTTTGGCTATGACGTGCCCGTTTGCGCTGCCGTTGACGCTGAAGACTTTTGTCGTTTGTGTACGTACACTTGTACACCTTTGCCACTGCGTTGACGTTCTTACCTCGTTGTAGGCGTATGGAATCCGAATCCCACTTCTGAGATGTGAAGGTATCGACTCAAATTAAACCACGTTGATTATGTTTAATAATAATTGAATGTTTAATGAATAAAGAATTTAAGTTTAATAGAAAATATGAATGTTGACAGACAAAGTCAAATGTTACGTCCACTCGTGTTGACTTCTCAAATGAAACTCCCTTTCGGTTACTCTCGCTCATTTGACGTTGCTTGCGTGGTTGCCATCGGCTGTTGTTAAGTGATTAAGTGGGCCGTTTTATAAGTGGGGTTGCCCCTGAACTTGACACTATTAACAACATAAAAACAAATAAAAGGGACTTAATTTTCAGTGTCCTCTTCTAAAAATGATTTGAGGTGCTGCGAAATGTCTTCTTTACGTTTCTTCGGTGTGTTGGGAGCAGGTCGAGTCTCGGCTCTCCTCCATTTCACATATTCGAACAATAGCCTCTTCGGTCTGTGTTAAAGTGTTTTTGGAGAAAGGCCCTCCACCAGTTGGTCGAGTTTCTTGTTTATTCTCTCCCAATTTCTTTTTTGCGTCGCTTTTCCACTCGGCCCATACCTATAGATGTACCGTTATACAAAATTTTAGATTTAATTTAAAGTTCTTATTTACTTTTTTCCACCCACTAAAATCCTTTGTTGGTGGACCTGCAGCGTTTAACGACTCTGCTAATTCCTGACATAAGGAGTTTACGAGGGACCTATCTCGCTTGGGAAATCCCTTAGCTAAATCCGGATTCTCTTCCATAAACTCTATTAAAATTGCGATTTGGCTCTGATTTTTATGTTCTCCCCTAAATAAGTATGAGAAAAACAACTAAAGAGTAAAAATGTATTTTATTTATATAATTAAATTACTAACGCACATTTCACCACTCAAATATTTAAAAAAAAAAAAAAAAAGTAAGCACGCAACGCGACCAAGGGCGAGAAACGACTATTTGCGCATTAAATTTACAATTCCGTTAACACAAAGCGCTTCGGTTTGATTCAGATAAATACGCCGATAAATCAGTTTCTGTAACACCTAAAACCGATACCAATTCAGATTCGAACATGAAACCGTTCAGAATTTCACTTAGGTAGTAAATAAATTCAGCGTCAATCGAGCTAGGCGAGTGATAAACAAGACCTTTTTGGTATTGAGGAAAAACGTTTTTAATTTTATTTATATTTTTGTTAATTGTGTTATTGTAACTTGTTTTGTATTCATTTGATTCGTGGACATAAACTAACACACCGCCTGTATGTCTGCTATGTGAGTCACATCGTATAAGTTTATATGTTTTTATTCGTAACTCTGGATTTGTGATTTCATCTGTCGAACAGCTTTCGGAACACAAAACCAGATATGGTTTTTTAAGTTCTATAAGATGCTCTAATTCCGGTTTGTTAGCAATGATGCTATTAATATTTAAATATATGCACTTAAGTGCGTTGACTACTCGTTGCTAAACTCGCGGTCTATACTTAGACTGCACGTGCTTTTTATAAGCAGGGCAGTCTCGACTAAAGGCATGATGATTAGCATCGACATCAATAACCTTCTTCTTAACCAATTCGCTACAGTTTATACATTTAATTGTATTCGATGTGCATTCTTTGCTGTCGTGCGGCCCCGCACATTTGCTACAGGCCATTTTATTTAGGCAATCGCTTGATTTGTGCCTATAGCCGGAACATTTAAAGCATCTCAAAACCCTTAAATGCTCGTAAGCAATGCAGTTATTCCATTCTATAAATAGTTTCTTTTGTTGTATAATATTTTCAAAAGTTACTGCATCGGTTTCCACTAATGCAATATAACTATCCTCTCTACGATTTGCTTTTTCATACAGAAAAGTGGCGCAATCCTTTCCTGAGGCCAAGGATGGGCCGAGTTGTAAGTCCCAATGGAATGGGCGAAGAAGAAGCTTCTTTCGCTATACGACTGGAGCATCTAAAGCTAAAGTATTAGGTTAGGTTAGGTTAAGGTGGCCGCCTCTCAGCGGTGCCGAGAGGCGCACTTAGGCCGACTGGCCC
Source organism: Sphenella marginata (assembly GCA_951509765.1). Classification (NCBI taxonomy): domain Eukaryota; kingdom Metazoa; phylum Arthropoda; class Insecta; order Diptera; family Tephritidae; genus Sphenella; species Sphenella marginata. The sequence goes on from OX608080.1 coordinate 43,488,410, forward strand.
ATTGTGATACCACTGAGCGGGTTTAAATCCCTTCTACCTTTAAGAGTAAGTGTTCAATGAAAGAACCACCCTGTGCGCTTAATGAAGCGCAGGATGTCTCCAATTTCGGCAGAGCCTAGCTCCGCTAGGCCGAGGAGTAGGCACCTGCTTAGGCACTCCAGCCGGGTTCTGGCTAGTGAGGGGCAGCTGCAGAGGAAGTGCTCGACACTCTCAATTTCCTCCTTGCAGCTGCGACAGAAATCATTTGAAGGGACCCCCATGCGGTTGGCATGTACACCCATGGGACAGTGTCCCGTGACCACCCCGATCAACAGTCCAAGGGAGGGTCGGTCAAGTTTGAGTATGGACTCGGTTCGTTTGTTGCAGATGCGGGGCCAAGTTTGCCTGGACACCTCGCATGTCGTTTCCGTAGCCCATCTCGAGTTTGCCTTTTTGTTGAATTCACGTAGGAGCCAGAGCTTAGTCGTGGCAAGAGGCGGGGGGATGCTCCCAGTGTGGTTCTCCTCTGTACGCTCCGTGGCCTTCCTTGCCAGCTCGTCAGCAGCACAGTTTCCAGGAATGTCGCTGTGGCCTGGAACCCATATCACAGCTGTGGAGCATTTCGAAGACAATTCATTGAGCGATCGCCTACAGTCTTGAGCTACTTTCGAGGTAGAGTTACTGCTCTGAAGAGCCTTGATCGCTGCCTGGCTGTCGCTGTATATGGATAAAGATGTGCGGTTTTTCGATAAAAGCCAGCGTGCAGCCTCCTCTATGGCCGTAAGTTCCGCCTGGAATACGCTGCAGTGGCTGGGTAGTCTAATGCTTAAGCATAGTGAAAGATCCTCTGAGTAGACGCCGCTGCCCACTTTGCCGTTAAGCTTTGAGCCGTCTGTAAATATGGAGTCTGAATGCAGGTTCAGAGTGTGCCTGTCTTCCCATTCCTCCCTATTAGGGATTTTGGTAGAGAACTTGGTATTTGGGCCGTGGCATATAGGTGTGGTGTAGTCCACGGTTTTCAGATTTTGGGGTATGGTCTCCAAGATCTTTGCGTGTCCAAATCTGGTGTCATTCCATCGTTGAACAGCGCTCAGTCTTATTGCGCTATAGCTTGCTTGGAGTTTACCGTACAAGTCAACCGGGAGTAGATTGAGCATGACCTCCAGAGCTTTGGTAGGTGTGGATGGGAGTGACCCCGTGATGAGCACCGCCGCAGAACGCTGTACTCTACCCATCCTTCCTGTGATGCTGTTACGTTCTAGTGCAGGCCACCATACAACAACACCATAAAAGAGGATGGGTCTAACCACAGCGGTGTACAGCCAGTGCATCACCCGGGGGTTCAAGCCCCATTTCTTCCCTACGCCTGCTTTGGATGCATATAGGGCAGTGATAGCTTTTCGGGATCTATCCTCAACATGCTTGTTCCAGTTGAGTTTGCTATCCAAGATAACGCCGAGGTACCTAACCTCTTGAGATACCGCGAGCCTGACCCCGTTCAGGCGGGGTGGTGTAAACGCTGGTACTTTGTATTTCCTAGTGAAAAGGACCATTTCCGTTTTAGAGGGATTTACGCTAAGGCCGCTTACCATAGCCCAGTCCTCCACGAGGTTCAGAGCCGATTGGAGCAGTTCACTTAGTGTCTGAAGATGCCTGCCAGTGGCCGTAAGAGCGATCCAGAAGTAGTCTATTAACGGTTAGGTTCCACAGTAAAGGGGATAGAACTCCCCCTTGAGGAGTGCCTCGAGATGCGTAGCGCACTATTGAGGCCTCACCCAGATTAGCCTGGATACTTCTCTTTGCCAGGAGCTGACTAACGAATTCCACAAGCGGGGGTTCCAGTCCCGTTCCCCGAAGGGACTCGATGACGGCTTGCGGGAGTACGTTATTGAAGGCTCCTTCAATGTCGAGAAAGATACCCAGCGTGTACTCCTTGAAGGCAAGTCCTTTTTCTATCTTCGTTGTAATAGCATGGAGTGCTGTTTCCACGGACTTGCCCTTAGAGTATGCGTGTTGAGCCTTCGAGAGGTCAAGAGGGCGCAGATTATTCCTAATGTGCGCATCTAGTATTCTTTCTAATACCTTAAGAAGGAAGGATGTAAGGCTTATAGGCCGAAAGTCCTTTGGTTTTGAGTGCGAAACTCGCCCTCCTTTCGGTATGAAGACTATCTTCGCCGATTGCCCATTCGACTTTCTGGGGGGTGATTCTCTATAGAGTCGTAAATAGGCCCGCTGTTGTCGGCTGTGGGTGGCTCCGTGGAACAGCCTGGGAAGTGCGTTTCCATTAGGAGTTCCACCATTTCACAGCTGGACGATGTCCAGTCTCCATCTGGTTTCTGGATGAAGGTCGGAACAGTGGGGCTTTTCGATAGAACTTTACGCAGTCTATTCGCCTCTGAGTTGGTTTCAATGTTGGTACAAAAGTCCCTCCATGATATCTTCTGGGCTTTGTTGACTGCTTTTTTGAAAGTTTTTAAGGCCTGCTTATATTCTTGCCAAGAACCGGTCCGCTTAGCTTCGTTGAACATTCTCCTGCTATTCTTCCTGAGTCGAGAAAGAAAGGTGGTCTCGTCTTGTTCCTCGGTTTGGTAACAGGACAGGAGACGTTAAAAGCAGCGTTACAGGACTCTGTGATCAAGTCTACCGCTTCGTCAATTTTAGACGATGAGTCGAGCTCACCGATCGAAGCCGACTCGTTTTCTAGATTAATGTGCGCTTCATCAGATCTTTGCGGTGGACAGAGTCTACCGTGAGAAGCGTGTTTACAAAGCGAATGTGATAGGACGTTCTTGAAAACGTTCCAATCCGTTCGCTACCTATTTCTGTAAGCTGCAAGAGTGGGTGGTCTCACAAGGAGACAGAAACAAATGTATTTATGATCAGAGAAGGAGTTGTCCTTTGAGACATGCCAGCTCTCAATTTGACCCAGTGCCGGGCCAGAGATTAGCGTAATATCAAGGACTTCCTTTCTATTTGCGGTTACGAACGTAGGTTCGGTTCCAGAATTGCTTATATACAGGTTGTGTAATAGAATAAAATCAAAAAGGCACTCACCTCTAGGGTTGGTATCCGTAGAACCCCATACTACGTTGTGTGCATTGGCGTCAGCTCCTATAATAATCGGCGGCGTTAGTAAGGCCGCTTGATGTAATTGAGGGGATTCGTGCGCCATATAGGCTACACTTAGCCAAATTTGCGTGCCACCAGGAGACCGAAACATACATATATATTTGTGATCAGAGAAGGAGTTGTCCCTTGAGACATGCTAGTTCTCAATTTGACCCAGTACCGGGCCAGAGATTAGTGTAATGTCAAGGACTTCCTTTCTATTTGCGGTAACGAACGTTAGTTCGTTTCCAGAATTGCTTATATACAGGTTGTGTAATAGAATAAAGTCAAGAAGGCACTCACCTCTAGGGTTGGTATCCGTAGAACCCCATACTACGTTGTGTGCATTAGCGTCATCTCCTATTATCATCGGCAGCTTCCGTAGATTTGCCTCCTTCACTGCGTTAGCAAGGCAGCTTGACGGTAATTGAGGGGCTTCGTGCGCCATATAGGCTACAGTTAGCCAAATTTGAGTGCCTTCAACTTCGAGGCTGATGCTCACTGTATCTGCGTCACTGAAATTGGATAACAGAACTTAAGAGGGGGTCTTCTTAACAAGAATGCAAGCTCTGGTCCTACCTATATCTGGGGTCTTAACCACCTGGTAGGCATCCGAGGTTAGTCCGCACACCTTGTTACCAACGATCCAAGATTCCTTGGTTAGTATGAGCTCCTCAGCTGTTTCGCCGAGGCGTAAGAGAAGGGCAGCCGAAGCTGCCTTGGAGTGATGCAGGTTGGTTTGTAGAACCCGCATCATCAAAAATTTACAGATCGGTGTCCGAGCCCTCGTAGATCGCCACTGCCTCTACGCAAGAGTCTAGGGTCACATAGCGCTGCTTCTCCCTGACCTCACTAAGCCTAACTACCCTCCATTCGCTGGTGGGTAGCCCTGCGTTCCCGTCCTGGATGATCCTCAGTATGGCCTCTGGCGTCGACGGCTCGCCGGAATCTAAGCCCAGGCCCGTAGCCTGCAAGGAATCTCGTCCATAGCTCGCCTAACGCGGAGATTGCCTCCTTGTACAGCAATACTGAACGCTCGTCGACACAGGAGATTCTCCGCTGATGCCAGCCGGCATCACGGATGATTGGTGCAGGGCCCGGAAATTTCTCAAGGACTTTTCCGTAGACCCCGCACAGACCAATTAACACCGACTTCCAGTTGTCTGGTGTAATGTTTCCGGCTGGGTGTCCTTTGTCCAGAACCGCGAGGGTGAAATGCTCTTTGGCAACCTCGCTGAACGGTCTGGGTGGGTTCACCGCAGCGGTTCTCGGGGATGTCGCCGAGGGTCTGTGCCTCTTGGATTCACTCGCGGTGCTTTCCAGAGAACGCTGTCTCTTAGAGGCTGGTGCCCTCGGCGGATTCCCGGCTTCGCGCTCCTGCCTCGCGGCGAGGAGGTTTGTGGCCCAGGTTAGGGAGGATTTTTGGTCCTCCGTTAGTGCGCTGGGAGGCACGTTTCCCAGTCGCGACACTTGTTACCACATAGCGCTGCTTCTCCCTGACCTCACTAAGCCTAACTACCCTCCATTCGCTGGTGGGTAGCCCTGCGTTCCCGTCCTGGATGATCCTCAGTATGGCCTCTGGCGTCGACGGCTCGCCGGAATCTAAGCCCAGGCCCGTAGCCTGCAAGGAATCTCGTCCATAGCTCGCCTAACGCGGAGATTGCCTCCTTGTACAGCAATACTGAACGCTCGTCGACACAGGAGATTCTCCGCTGATGCCAGCCGGCATCACGGATGATTGGTGCAGGGCCCGGAAATTTCTCAAGGACTTTTCCGTAGACCCCGCACAGACCAATTAACACCGACTTCCAGTTGTCTGGTGTAATGTTTCCGGCTGGGTGTCCTTTGTCCAGAACCGCGAGGGTGAAATGCTCTTTGGCAACCGCGCTGAACGGTCTGGGTGGGTTCACCGCAGCGGTTCTCGGGGATGTCGCCGAGGGTCTGTGCCTCTTGGATTCACTCGCGGTGCTTTCCAGAGAACGCTGTCTCTTAGAGGCTGGTGCCCTCGGCGGATTCCCGGCTTCGCGCTCCTGCCTCGCGGCGAGGAGGTTTGTGGCCCAGGTTAGGGAGGATTTTTGGTCCTCCGTTAGTGCGCTGGGAGGCACGTTTCCCAGTCGCGACACTATTTTGGCCGCTGATCTGCGGTCACGCTGCGCCCTAACGGAGGGGGAGATTTTCCGCCCGTTTATCGGTGCTGACCGAGCAGCAATGCTGGCTGCCATTTGGGATGTACGCCCTCCCGTGGAGGGATTAGGGCCAGCACCTGTGGGCTGTGGTTGGAAGTTGCCCCGAGCTGGCATGGGGCGATTGGCCGTCTGCCCACTGCTCCCCGCGCTCGCCGTACCCTCAAGGGGTTTGGCTAGTGCGGTTACGCGTGGTGACGACTTTCCCTCAAGGGGTTTAGCCGCACCACTTTGTGCAGACGACCGAAAGGGGGTGGCTGCTGGCCGTGGAGGCCTACCCGAACCCGTCGAAGCGGTACTCGGGCGAGTAGCCCTGGCTGGGCTAGCTTTATGTAGAGCATTTTTAACGCCTTGTCCAGAGGCGGCATTTTTTCCCGTGTAGGGATCCGAGGCGGAGTTGTTTTTATCCATCACATCTGGTTCTTTGGTCACCTACTTAGCCGAAGCCTTTCGGTAACCACAAAAATATAAAAAGGGGAAGGGAATGGTCGACTGCGGCAGCGCCCCTTACCGCAGCAAGTCCGATTACTCCCGGAGGTGGACCGGTATCCGGGAGGCTCCGTTAGAATACAGTCGGAAGCCCCTGACTGCAAACCACCCAGTAGGCACGGAAGCGCCATCCCCACCCCCATGGCCGCAGGTATTGACTGAAGGAGAACCGTTGCATACGAGCATGCTCGCATGCCCCGGGGCTGCAGCCGTCAACATCCGCAGCCACAGCAAGAGGGCTTAGCCGCGCACTACGGTCTTGGTGTGGGAGAGGCTAGGAGCCTGGAAGTCCGGGCTCTATATTCCGCGTCTCCACACCCCGCACCTGGCTTAACCCTAAGCTAAAGTATTTATTAATGCTAATTTCTCTTTTCGAGGCGAGGGCACTGGAGAAGAGGCTATGACGTAGGACGCAAAAGATTGGGAGTATTTCGAGGCAATGCACGAATATGCCTCAGAAAAGGACAACTACCACCCGAGCTATTTGCTAGACAAATGCCAAATAGAGAGGAGCGCCTGAATAAGTTGGAGCAGCATATTATAAAGCACGACCGTAAGTTTAAACGGCGTGTCGGCTCTGTGCTCTCCGTGTTTGGACAAATGGTCCAAACAGACTATCCACACATAAACGTGGATAGTTTGATAGTATCGTGCGATTCTGACCCGGACTATTAACATTCACCCCTATTCTGCATTACAATTACGTTCCCGCTCTACGCTCCGCTCGGATCGAAAATATGCATTCTGAGTTACCCTTGAATAGAAAGAAGAAGAGGAAGAGCTATTAGTTTTTCGAAATCAGCTGTTTGCCTTGGATTGTGTAAAATTGAAACATAACAAAGTAAATTACACAAATTAGTGCTATTGTAATAAAAGTAAAATTGTGTTATTTATTAACTTAATTACATATATTAACTAATTACATATGAACTGAGTATTAATAAATAAATTAAGTGAATTATAGCAGTCATCGGAGGACCAACAAAATCAAGAGGACACTGTTGGTGGATGTTACCACATCTTCAGTATTTAGATGGCATTTTCAATAGAGTTGGTGCTAGAAGAGTCTGATTCGTCGACCAGGTACACAGATGGTTGGTGTCGCGTCGTGGGACCACACCATACGCCGAGCAAACATTAGACATGTCAGAGTTAAGTCTGACCACAGGTGGAACTTTTCGTTGGATGCAGACATTGGCCGCCCCGGAACTGACAAAGGAGTTTGTATGGGTGCTGTGGAATGGCTGCCGGTGAACGTTTGGCATAATGACAAAGGAATGTAGGAGTCAAAGCCATTACCTTAGTTTTAATGGTGCTAGTAAAATTGTTAGATTGGTGTTTTGAATTGCTAGTCCAATTTTCGGTAATTGTTACAACCGTTGCAGAGTGCTAATGCGAGCCCAAAAATGTCGGTAGGGGTATCAGGAGACGCATTAAGGTCCCAATAACAAGAATGTGGCTCCGGAAAACAATTATTTTTTAGTAGTTTGCGAGATATTTCCAGTCAAAGGTCACCGTTTTCTGTAATTTTCACGTGGTTGTTGTAATAACAAATTAAGGCGTCCAAAAAATTGAAAATATTAGATCTCTGGAGGCGGATTCACATTCCTGGGATCGAAACGCGTCTTTTGATACCCCTCCCTACATTTTTGGACAAATCTTAGCACCCGGCACCGGTCGCAAACAATTACCCTGCAAATATATCAAAAAACATTATACCACAAAAACAAAATATACATGGGTGTTACAAAAAAGATATCGGATTTGCCAATTGTCGGAATTTGAAACCGATATCGCTTTGAAATGGTGTTATTAAACCGAATTGATTTTGCTTTTTTCGAATATAATCAAAACCGACATTCGAAATCAGCTGTTTTGTTTATTGTGAAGCAAGAAATAGAAAATAAAAGTGCACAAAATATGACTTCGGCCGTGATTTCGTTTATTTTAATGAATGAGGACAGAGAAGTTTCTCAAAAAATTAAGCGAAAGATGTTGAGAGATAACAGTAATCCACTGGAGCTCCCCGAGACAACGTAAGTGTAGTGTCTCAACTTTTCTGTGTCTTCAAGATTCTTCGTCGCTTTTGCAGGTTTGTCGATCAATATCGCCTAAATAAGGATGCTTTTGTTATGGTGCTAGATACTGTAAAATGTAAGCTCAATCGGCTATCTATTCCTCCAGTGTTGCAACTTGCAGCGGCTATGAGATTTTTCGCTGAGGGATCTTATCAAAGATCGGTAGGTAACGATCTGAGCGTATGATTGGCAAGGAGCACGGTGTCTGTGGCGATAACAGAAGTATTGAAAGCCATAGAACAGTTGATATGCAGGCGCTGGGTTAAACTTGAAATGAGCGAAAGTGAGAAAAGAAGGGCTAGAGAATACAAAACACCGCATTCCAGGTATTACTGGGTGCATTAACGGAACACACATAAAGATTGTTAAGCCCTCTGTTAATGAACATTTATTTTATAATAGAAAGGGATATTTCAGCCTCAATGCTTTGATTGTGAGTAAAAATGTACATTGAATGTGTCGTTAAATCTTTTAATTTTTTAAATTAACTTTTTTCAAAGATCTGCGACAACGACATGTTAATTCGGGCGGTTGATGCCAGTTATCCTGGTTCAAGCCACGACGCCTTTGCTTGGAACATAAGCAGATCGCGACTATGTTATCTTAATCAATATGAGGACGGCGAAAAAAATCATAGGCAGCTAGGAGATGGCGGTTATCCAATTGAACCATTCCTTTTAACGCCATACAGGGACCCACAATACAACACCCGTAAATACAAATTCAATATGGTACACTCCTCACGAGAAATCTCATTAAAAGGACGATCGGAGTGCTAAAAAATCGATTTCGCTGTTTGATACGAACGCTGCATTATAGCCCAAAAAAGTGGTACAAATTGTGAATGTTTGTTGTGCACTTCACAACATTTGCAGACATTGCAAAGTACAATGTATCGAGAATCATTTGGAATCCTTCGAAATTTTGCCTGACGATAGTGATAGTGATTTACTCCCTACCTTGTCTTTACAAAATGAAGGCCAAAGAATAGGGAATGAAATCGCAACCACCCTGCAGTAAACGTATTTAAGATTGCAATAAAAAGCCTTATTTTCAATTATCACATTTCATTTATTTGTAAAAGTTCATTTCAGTCTATTTATTTCAACATAAAAACAAAAAACTAAAAAAAAACAATTCACTTCTTATTAATAGTACCTATAATGATCCAAAGGTCAATAATCCAGATCTTTCGCATACCACATTTTTATCTGAATCTGGATCATTCATTCTTCATTTAATTATTTCTTCTTCGTTTCATGTTCATATTTTAAAATATCTAAATCTAACTGCCTCTTCTTCAATTCATTCTTCTCCTGCATGGCAGTTAACACGCGGACACTGATGCTACGCAGCTCATTTTTAAATTCTACAGCTTTCTTCTCAAACGACTCAGTACCTTTTTCAATGGCTTTATATACCCGTCGTATATTACTAGCATTTTCTTTTTGTATATATATAAGTTCACCGAGCAAACTATTAACAACATAAAAACAAATAAAAGGGACTTAATTTTCAGTGTCCTCTTCTAAAAATGATTTGAGGTGCTGCGAAATGTCTTCTTTACGTTTCTTCGGTCTGTTGGGAGCAGGTGGAGTCTCGGCTCTCCTCCATTTCACATATTCGAACAATAGCCTCTTCGGTCTATGTTAAAGTGTTTTTGGAGAAAGGCCCTCCACCAGTTGGTCGAGTTTCTTGTCTATTCTCTCCCAATTTCTTTTTTGCGTCGCTTTTCCACTCGGCCCATACCTATAGATGTACCGTTATACAAAATTTTAGATTTAATTTAAAGTTCTTATTTACTTTTTTCCACCCACTAAAAAAGTAAGCACGCAACGCGACCAAGGGCGAGAAACGACTATTTGCGCATTAAATTTACAATTCCGTTAACACAAAGCGCTTCGGTTTGGTTCAGATAAATAAACCGATAAATCAGTTTCTGTAACACCTAAAACCGATACCAATTCAGATTCGAACATGAAACCGTTCAGAATTTCACTTAGGTAGTAAATAAATTCAGCGTCAATCGAGCTAGGCGAGTGATAAACAAGACCTTTTTGGTATTGAGGAAAAACGTTTTTAATTTATTTATATTTTTGTTAATTGTGTTATTGTAGCTTGTTTTGTATTCATTTGATTCGTGGACATAAACTAACACACCGCCTGTATGTCTACTATGTGAGTCACATCGTATAAGTTTATATGTTTTTATTCGTAACTCTGGATTTGTGATTTCATCTGTCGAACAGCTTTCGGAACACAAAACCAGATATGGTTTTTTAAGTTCTATAAGATGCTCTAATTCCGATTTGTTAGCAATGATGCTATTAATATTTAAATATATGCACTTAAGTGCGTTGACTACTCGTTGCTAAACTCGCGGTCTATACTTAGACTGCGCGTGCTTTTTATAAGCAGGGCAGTCTCGACTAAAGGCATGATGATTAGCATCGACATCAATAACCTTCTTCTTAACCAATTCGCTACAGTTTATACATTTAATTGTATTCGATTTGCATTCTTTGCTGTCGAGCGGCCCCGCACATTTGCTACAGGCCATTTTATTTAGGCAATCGCTTGATTTGTGCCTATAGCCGGAACATTTAAAGCATCTCAAAACTCTTAAATGCTCGTAAGCAATGCAGTTATTCCATTCTATAAATAGTTTCTTTTGTTGTATAATATTTTCAAAAGTTACTGCATCGGTTTCCACTAATGCAATATAGCTATCCTCTCTACGATTTGCTTTTTCATACAGAAAAGTGGCGCAATCCTTTCCTGAGGCCAAGGATGGGCCGAGTTGTAAGTCCCAATGGAATGGGCGAAGAAGAAGCTTCTTTCGCTATACCACTGGAGCATCTAAAGCTAAAGTATTTATTAATGCTAATTTCTCTTTTCGATGCGAGGGCACTGGAGAAGAGGCTATGACGGAGGACGCAAAAGATTGGGAGTATTTCGAGGCAATGCACGAATATGCCTCAGAAAAGGACAACTACCACCCGAGCTATTTGCTAGACAAATGCCAAATAGAGAGGAGCGCCTGAATAAGTTGGAGCAGCATATTATAAAGCACGACCATAAGTTTAAACGGCGTGTCGGCTCTGTGCTCTCCGTGTTTGGACAAATGGTCCAAACAGACTATCCACACATAAACGTGGATAGTTTGATAGTATCGTGCGATTCTGACCCGGACTATTAACATTCACCCCTGTTCTGCATTACAATTACGTTCCCGCTCTACGCTCCGCTCGGATCGAAAATATGCATTCTGAGTTACCCTTGAATAGAAAGAAGAAGAGGAAGAGCTATTAGTTTTTCGAAATCAGCTGTTTGCCTTGGATTGTGTGAAATTGAAACATAACAAAGTAAATTACACAAATTAGTGCTATTGTAATAAAAGTAAAATTGTATTATTTATTAACTTAATTACACATATTAACTAATTACATATGAACTGAGTATTAATAAATAAATTAAGTGAATTATAGCAGTCATCGGAGGACCAACAAAATCAAGAGGACACTGTTGGTGGATGTTACCACATCTTCAGTATTTAGCTGGCATTTTCAATAGAGTTGGTGCTAGAAGAGTCTGATTCGTCGACCAGGTACACAGATGGTGGGTGTCGCGTCGTGGGGCCACACCATACGCCGAGCAAACATTAGACATGTCAGAGTTAAGTCTGACCACAGGTGGAACTTTTCGTTGGATGCAGACATTGGCCGCCCCGGAACTGACAAAGGAGTTTGTATGGGTGCTGTGGAATGGCTGCCGGTGAACGTTTGGCATAATGACAAAGGAATGTAGGAGTCAAAGCCATTACCTTAGTTTTAATGGTGCTAGTAAAATTGTTAGATTGGTGTTTTGAATTGCTAGTCCAATTTTCGGTAATTGTTACAACCGTTGCAGAGTGCTAATGCGAGCCCAAAAATGTCGGTAGGGGTATCAAGAGACGCATTAAGGTCCCAATAACAAGAATGTGCCTCCGGAAAACAATTATTTTTTAGTAGTTTGCGAGATATTTCCAGTCAAAGGTCACCGTTTTCTGTAATTTTCACGTGGTTGTTGTAATAACAAATTAAGGCGTCCAAAAAATTGAAAATATTAGATCTCTGGAGGCGGATTCACATTCCTGGGATCGAAACGCGTCTTTTGATACCCCTCCCTACATTTTTGGACAAATCTTAGCACCCGGCACCGGTCGCAAACAATTACCCTGCAAATATATCAAAAAACATTATAGCACAAAAACAAAATATACATGGGTGTTACAAAAAAGATATCGGATTTGCCAATTGTCGGAATTCGAAACCGATATCGCTTTGAAATGGTGTTATGAAACCGAATTGATTTTGCTTTTTTCGAAGATAAGCAAAACCGACATTCGAAATCAGCTGTTTTGTTTATTGTGAAGCAAGAAATAAAAAATGAAAGTGCACAAAATATGACTTCGGCCGTGATTTCGTTTATTTTAATGAATAAGGACAGAGAAGTTTCTCAAAAAATTAAGCGAAAGATGTTGAGAGATAAGAGTAATCCACTGGAGCTCCCCGAGACAACGTAAGTGTAGTGTCTCAACTTTTCTGTGTCTTCAAGATTCTTCGTCGCTTTTGCAGGTTTGTTGATCAATATCGCCTAAATAAGGATGCTTTTGTTATGGTGCTAGATACTGTAAAATGTAAGCTCAATCGGCTATCTATTCCTCCAGTGTTGCAACTTGCAGCGGCTATGAGATTTTTCGCTGAGGGATCTTATCAAAGATCGGTAGGTAACGATCTGAGCGTATGATTGGCAAGGAGCACGGTGTCTGTGGCGATAACAGAAGTATTGAAAGCCATAGAACAGTTGATATGCAGGCGCTGGGTTAAACTTGAAATGAGCGAAAGTGAGAAAAGAAGGGCTAGAGAATATTTCTACACAAAACACCGCATTCCAGGTATTACTGGGTGCATTAACGGAACACACATAAAGATTGTTAAGCCCTCTGTTAATGAACATTTATTTTATAATAGAAAGGGATATTTCAGCCTCAATGCTTTGATTGTGAGTAAAAATGTACATTGAATGTGTCGTTAAATCTTTTAATTTTTTAAATTAACTTTTTTCAAAGATCTGCGACAACGACATGTTAGTTCGGGCGGTTGATGCCAGTTATCCTGGTTCAAGCCACGACGATTTTGCTTGGATCATAGGCAGATCGCGACTATGTTATCTTAATCAATATCAGGACGGCGAAAAAAATCATAGGCTGCTAGGAGATGGCGGTTATCCAATTGAACCATTCCTTTTAACGCCATACAGGGACCCACAATACAACACCCGTGAATACAAATTCAATATGGTACACTCCTCAGCGAGAAATCTCATTGAAAGGACGATCGGAGTGCTAAAAAATCGATTTCGCTGTTTGATACGAACGCTGCATTATAGCCCAAAAAAGTGGTACAAATAGTGAATGTTTGTTGTGCACTTCACAATATTTGCAGACATTACAAAGTACAATGTATCGAGAATCATTTGGAATCCTTCGAAATTTTGGCTGAGGATAGTGATAGTGATTCACTCCCTACCTTGTCTTTACAAAATGAAGGCCAAAGAATAAGGAATGAAATCGCAACCACCCTGCAGTAAACGTATTTAAGATTGCAATAAAAAGCCTTATTTTCAATTATCATATTTCATTTATTTGTTAAAGTTCATTTCAGTCTATTTATTTCAACATAAAAACAAAAAACTAAAAAAAAACAATTCATATCTTATTAATATAACCTATAAAAAAAGTCTTTAGATATGATCCAAAGGTCAATAATCCAGATCTTTCGCATACCACATTTTTATCTGAATCTGGATCATTCATTCTTCATTTAATTATTTCTTCTTCGTTTCATGCTCATATTTTAAAATATCTAAATCTAACTGCCTCTTCTTCAATTCATTCTTCTCCTGCATGGCAGTTAACACGCGGACACTGATGCTACGCAGCTCATTTTTAAATTCTACATCTTTCTTATCAAACGACTCAGTACCTGTTTCAATTGGTTTATATACCCGTCGTATATTACTAGCATTTTCTTTGTATATTTATAAGTTCACCGAGCAAACTATTAACAACATAAAAACAAATAAAAGGGACTTAATTTTCAGTGTCCTCTTCTAAAAATGATTTGAGGTGCTGCGAAATGTCTTCTTTACGTTTCTTCGGTGTGTTGGAAGCAGGTGGAGTCTCGACTCTCCTCCATTTCACATATTCGAACAATAGCCTCTTCGGTCTGTGTTAAAGTGTTTTTGGAGAAAGGCCCTCCACCAGTTGGTCGAGTTTCTTGTTTATTCTCTCCCAATTTCTTTTTTGTGTCGCTTTTCCACTCGGCCCATACCTATAGATGTACCGTTATACAAAATTTTAGATTTAATTTAAAGTTCTTATTTACTTTTTTCCACCCACTAAAATCCTTTGTTGGTGGACCTGCAGCGTTTAACGACTCTGCTAATTCCTGCCATAAGGAGTTTACGAGGGACCTATCTTGCTTGGAACTATCCAAAATATCCTCCTGGGCCACGGCCTCTGGCTTGGAAGTAAACCCTGAAAAAACTGAGTTAGTTCTCTTCTCGAGGAGGTACAAGTTACCAATTATGACACTACCAAGAATGGGGGGTGTGTCTCTTGTTCTGAGCGCTAAGGTCAAGTACTTAGGGGTTATCCTGGATAGAAAACTGCTCTGGCATGACAACATAATGGATCGATCCAGGAAGGCGGCGGCGCTTTTCTCCTGCAAGAGGGCAATAGGTGTCTCCTGGGGGTTCTCCCCTAAGGTGGTACACTGGGTCTTTACGGCCATTGTACGCCCGATTCTCCTATATGGTGTTTTGGTCTGGTGGCCTGCACTGGCCAAAAGCACCTATCTTAAAATTTTGCTAAAAGTACAAAGAAGCTCGGAGCTATGTATAACAGGGGCTCTCTGTTCTACTCCCACCGAAGCACTAAACACAATACTTTACCTGCCACCCCTCGACCTTGTGGCGCGGGAATCATCTGTTATCTCGGCTCTACGCATACGGGAAACAGGTATCTGGTCAAATGGAACTTGGGGGCATGCCACCATCTTGGGTACATGCGCCCCTGTCCCAATACCAACACTGACCGACTACTGTTCATCTAGGAATGTTTTTGTTAAGAACTAAGCAGTGTTCATACCAACGCGACAGGACTGGGATAGTAGACAGCACACTGTCCCGGGCGCTCTAAACATATTTACCGATGGCTCTTAGCTTGACGGGAAGGTGGGAGCGGGCATCTTCTCATTGGAATTGGGTCTGGAGGTCTCCTTCCGGTATACCAAGCAGAAATGCTGGCAATACATAGAGCCGTAAGCCATCTGGCTACTGTACCTAGTGATGGAAAATGGGTTTTCATTTTCTCGGACAGCCAGGCTGCACTAAAGGCCCTGGACTCATTCGTCGACAATTCAAAGTCGGTCACTGAATGCCGCAGATCTCGTAACGAGATGGCACAGCACTTCAGTATCAACCTTATATGGGTACCTGGACACAGGGATATTGAGGGCAATTGCAGAGCGGATGAGCTGGCCAGAAGAGGCACCACCGACCACATCCTTCCTGGAAATGACTCGGTAGGTATGCCTATGGCCACTTTCAAGCTCCGTGTAAGCACGAGCACTATAAGATCTGCAAATGAGAAATGGTCAGCAATCTCAACATGCGGGATATAAAGGCAAACTTGGCCCTCATACGATAGGGGCGCACTAGGGAGCCTTAGCCTAAGCAAATCTGAAGGATCATCCCTAATAAAGGTTTTAACAGGTCACTGCCTAATAGGCACTCACGGTGTCAGATTGGGGACGACGACGTATGATTATTGTCGTAGTTGTAGATGTATCGAAGAGGAGGAGAGTGTCCAGCACCTCCTATGCCAATGTCCAGCACTTGGCAGAAGTCGGTTGGCCTTTTTAGCGAACCGTTCTTACTAGACCTTTCTGAGGTATCCGAATATGAGGTCAAGGCACTAGCTAAAGTCATTATTTCCACTAAATGGTTCGACTCCCCGTTTTAGGTATGGAAGGGACTCACTTGCTTGAGTCCGTATAGGGTATCGGGCTGTCACCTTGGGGTTTCGGCCTAGCCCTCGCAACCTAACCTAACCTAACCTACCTACCTGTGTCATTTTAACATATTTAAATTAACTTAAGTTACTTAAGTCAGTTTTATTGTTGCTCTTTTAAATGTTGTATTGGTGATTTTCTTACATATGACCAATTTTCCGGCTGCTAACGTTACATTCGCATGGAGTTTTTATTTAGTTTATACGAAATAATAACAAAAATGTTATAAACGTCCAAGGTTTTGCTACTTATGCTATCAGGTAGGCATATACCTTCATTTTAAGAGTAAAATTAGTTTGATGGCTACCATACCGTAAAAGTTATAAGCGCGTGAAACGCACTGCTAACGTTACATCATTTGGAAGTGAGATCAAGATACGGATCATGTTTGGTTTAATTTCTGCGAACTTGCTGAGACAATCATCCCAATTTTTCTTTATGTTATATAGCAAGGATGCCACAAGGTTTTGGCATACCGCTTTACCAAAATCTTTAGGATTTTTTAGCGTAATTTAATTTGCATTTCGCAAACGTCAAGCTGTGTAGTTGTGTTTTTATTTTGCTCTGTGCTTTTATCTAAAAATTTAATCATATTTGTCATATATCTGGAAATTTTGAAGTTAAGATTAAAGTTAATGAGTTGAATACTTAATGTGCTTCACTACTTGTTGTGAAAAGTGTAAATTTTTGATAAATTTTAGAAAATTAAATAATTATAAATTCATTCTATTGCATTTGTGTGTGCCGAGTTGTGTTTTTGCATATTGTATTTGTTGCTTTTGAAAGGCCTACATTTTACATTGTAATTGTTGTTGTGTGCTGACTTGCTTTTCTTTTTCTCACTCCTTTTTCATTACAGCTGTTTGCGTGGTTTGTTAAACGTCAAGTACAGTGTGTTTAAAACTGTTCGCTCAGTACATTTCCTTCCAAACTGCCAGGGTTGTTTTTATAGCTTTTTATTTTTAACTACTAAATTTTTGAATTTTATAATTTTTATAATTTTTCATAATTATATAATGTCGTGCACGTTTGAAAATTGCCCGATAAAAAGCGAGTCGGAGCGCTTTGTAGCATGCTGGCTGTGTGATGCACTTGTCCACGCAAAGTGCATTGGCTTAACTGGTAGAACAGCCGATCTTATTAATGATGGAAAAGGTCTGCGCTGGTCTTGTTCAAAATGTAGATCGACGGAAGTGGATCTTAGTAACGTCTTTCGTCATATTAGAAACGGGTTTTCCGAGATCAGCAAAGACTTTTCTTTGCTGACCGAAAAATTCAAAAAATATGAAAGCATTTTTAAAACGTTCGGAAATCTTGACAAAGATTTAATGTACCATATTTCGACTAAGGTAAAAGATCGTAACTTGACTATTAAAAAGTTTAATTTCACGTATCAGAGAAATATGTCTTCATTTAGAATTGATGTCGCTGGAAAAGATTTCGACGCTCTTTTGAATATATCTTTTTGGCCCCCCGGTGCTCTTGTGCGGGAGTTTGAATACAGACCAAATAGAAATGTTCAAAATGTAGCAACAATCTCTCGTGATAACGTTGAGCCAAAAAACTGAGAGA
This sequence comes from Sphenella marginata, assembly GCA_951509765.1. Classification (NCBI taxonomy): domain Eukaryota; kingdom Metazoa; phylum Arthropoda; class Insecta; order Diptera; family Tephritidae; genus Sphenella; species Sphenella marginata. The sequence continues at coordinate 43,505,936 of OX608080.1, forward strand.
TTTTATTTAAAGTATTAGAAAAGGTTTTATTTGATATATAAAAGTATGTATTGACAAAAACGTGGTTCTTCTATAATGGCTTTCTTCTTAGTGATCATACCTAGTGCTGTGTAACGATGGCATATCCTAAAGCGTAGCACATATGCTAATTAACATATTAACTAAATCTATAACTTAACACGCCTCCTTAGATTTAGTTGCATTAATTTACATGTATCATATTTCTAAATTTTTCTCGGCCAAGCGACTTTGTTAAAATGTCAGCAATATTATTATCTGAACTAGTATCGCCCGTGGTCGGAGTTCGACCAATTTAAATTTTCTTCAGCTCCTCTAAATATAAAACTTTGAAATAAAATACTTATTTTCCTGGCCACAATCTTTTCTTTAACATACATATGTATCTCCCGTGACAAATGCAATACCAAGTAAGTATTTAGGTGGAAAAATAACTAAGACTTACTCCGTTTTGCATAAGTCGCGGGAGAGCTACTTACTTGGTTTTGTTTTGTCACAGGAGATATAGCACGTCATAGACTTCTTCGTGAACTTAAATAACTTTTCTTCGTATAACTGGTTTATATCAGTCGCTTTTCCAAAAATTTGGTGAATATAAAAAAAAAGTTGAAAAATTTGACGCCTAGTCGTGAAAATGGCCCTAAAGGTCGCAAATATGCTTATTTTATCATCTCGCTATTAAATTGTTTTAAATTTTATTGAAAATAAGAGCTCAATTGATAAATGTCCGTGAACGCCTTTTCGTACGTTATAGAAGGCTCCACTCACTCACGCTCACGTGCGTTAATTTGATCCACAAAGGCTCTAACCAACAAACGAAACATTTGCCAGAAGAAGCAAATTGGTGAGTTGGTACTAAAGTAAAGGTCTGGCCGTTCCCACATCACCCATGAGGTAGGCAATTGAAGCATCCTCGAAAATGACTTTCTAAGTGACAAAATTATAATTTTTAAAATTTTTTAATTTACTTCTTTCAACTGTTTCTTTAACTTTTACTTTTACATACTACATATTATCAGTTTTACACCAACATAATGTATGTATGCCAATTTACATTACCCTACTATTTCTAGGTGTTTTTGCAGTTATGGCGAGCAAAATTTTTAGAAAATTTGTTCTGTACAATGCAGGAGAGCAGGAGAGTCAAAATAAATGGCATTTCGCAGAAGGCCAGACTAAGGTAACGAAAAAATGTACCGAAATAGTCTGTAACTCTTTAGCTTTGGGGTCAAAGGGTAGAAGTTATGAAAAATGTTGAGTGCTACATCAAAACATGCGGTTCGGTGTCCCTGATAATAATATGCAGGCGGAAGGTCAATACTATAAGCCAGTCAAAATTTATCAACAAAAAACCTTCAGTACATTTTTTACTTGGCCTTATGTTATTGATTTTGTTAGAAGAACTTCAGAAATTTTAAGTAGAGGACCAGCCCCCATGCACCCAACAACGGTTTTTATAGTGCTTTTGATCCTATCAATTCATATTTATCAATAAATTCAATATTTCATTATCAACTCATGGCAGTGCTATATGATGCATTTAAACTTCATTTGTACATGAATTTTTGTTTATTTATGCCTTCAGATACGTTAATTTGTCATATTTTTGAAAAATAAGTTTCGAAAAATTTATTTACCCCTTCAAAAGTCCAATTAAAAGCAAAACCTTTAAAATTCCCAAAATATATGATGAAAATACCCATACTCAGTTTTACTCCACTTTCACGGAGTGGCACCAATGACAAATGTTATAAAAAATGTGCATTTTGACAGCGCTCTCTCAAAACGAAGAGTCTCAAATCTATTTATCTATGGTTAGTAAAAGGAATGAAGGCAAAAAATTTTAAAATTTGAGCAAGTGTTTCACGCACCGAGTAGAAGAAACCAAATGCGCAGAAATTTTCGGCAGAGAGAATGACGATTTCTCAATTTTTCGGTAACGTTTGCAATCGCATGGCTTCCCCTCATAAGTATGTATGTATGTAAAATGAATGAGTTTTAAAATCTTTGAGCTTACAGGATTGCCCATATGCATGAGCGTGTAAGCTAAAGCAGCCATTATGCATACTTAGCATAGACTTGACTTGACTTGGAACTGCCACTTAGCGTTCTGTTTAATGAAGTTTGCATGAATCCGATTACCCTACTTGACTTGACTTAGAATTCTGTTGCGTTTTGATTTTTTATGTAAATTCTAAGTTTAGTGAGCGCCGTGAGAGAACTGTGTGATGCCATACCTTTTTTTTTAACATTTTGAATAAAATCCTCCAACTATTCTATAGGGATACGAATTTTCGGAAATGAAGAAAATGCGTTTTGGTACTTTTTACTGAGTTATATGTAAAAAATCACAACATTACTTTTAAAAAGCAATTCGATATGGGAACCTTTCACTCTTATTTGAAACTGGCTAGTGTGCTCTCTTGCTATTTTTCTAAGTGCTAAATAACAGTTCTCAAGTCAAGTCAAGTCTATGCTAAGTATGCATAATGGCAGCTAAATCCATGAGTAGTTAAGATGGATTTCTTAGGCTTCAAATGATGACAGGATTTAGCACAATTTTTTTGGCACACAAATAAAAGCAAGTGGCAGCTCTTGGATTACTGCATATGAATGATAGCAGAGGGGTTTGTGTGGTTTTCGTAGTTTTTAAAAAGTGCGAAATTTTGCGAGGTGGTGATGCCACTCAAAGTTTTCACATATTAGGGTGGTAGTACAACAGAGTTAGGGTATTAATATATATACTGCTGAATTTTTTCATAAGGTAATGAAAACATGCACCAACTGAAGTGATTAGATTTCGGCTTGTAGTAAGGCTACAGATTATTTTCAACAGCATTTGAAAGCTAATAACTCCTGCTTTACATTTCTCTGCATGGATTTTGATATTTTTCTTTTTTCTCTTCTATTTTTGAAAATTCCTCTTTTCGTGTTGCTATCAAAATATTTTATTCTATATAACTAACTTCATTCTTAGTATGAAAAATACATTTTCTGCTTAGAAAATATGCTTTTCCAATATTTTATTGTAGTAGAATACTACTTTTTTAGTCTCATGATGCAATAAACAGGTGATCGCATGGTGACATACACCCGTGTGTACGTAATTTGTGTAATGTATTTTGTTGTTGTACTTTGTATGCGTACTGTCAAAATTGCACTGAAAAATGGGCATAGTGTCAAAATTAAAGAAAAAAACTTTTTAATCAGCTGTCTCATGCCACGACCTTCCATAGTTGGATCATGTTTAGTCTCTTTTTACAGCTTCATTCTCTTTGACGATATCGTGCCCAAAACGATCGTCGTTTGTGTGTTGGTAGCATGAATAGCAATACGATAGCCAAAACGATAGTCAACACGATAACAGCTGACCCTTACGTAACGAAAGTGCTTAATCGGTAATCTGTTTGACGATTATCGTCTGACAATATGAAAACAAAGTGTCAAAATCAAACAAGAAGGAAATTGCTATCGTTGTTGAACAAATGGAAGCCGCAAACACAAGAAGTAAGTATTATTATTCAATTTTCCACTATTGTTGTTACTTATTGTTATTTACTTATTTTAAAAGATTCCAAAAAGAATCCTAGCACCCAGTTTCGAGTGCTTGTGAACGAGCTGGAGGCAAATGGTGAACTGACGAGAGGAGCACCAGTGTATGGAGCCTGTAAGGTTGCCTTCGAGGAGGAATAAAGGAAGATTGCCTCAAAGAAGGGACGTGTTTAGCAGTTGCTTCCTAAAGGAAGTATCACCGCACATCAAAACTATGAAATACATAACTATTCACAGAAATAAATAGTTAAAAATTATCTTATGAACTATTGATACCGATGGATTTTGATATCCCTTCCAATATGATTGTGATAATTTTAGCAGGTGTTTCCTAAAATAAACAATTACCCAAACGTTACTTACTTAGCGTCTGGTAGATCTATCACATTAGTCACATCACGCCAGCTCTGCCGTTGGATTCTCAGCGCACCTTCCTCCGACAAAGCCAAAGCAACAGCTTGGTACATAATTATAAACGAAATATTCCCGATTTATTAATAACATAAAAATTATAAACTTTTTCACAAAGTCAAAACGCAGGTGCACAGAGCTGCAAAATTGACATTTCATTTCGTTTAGCTGGCGATAGACGTAAGCCTACATGATAATCGTCAACGTAACATTCATGCTACCAAAAGCACACGATATCGTCAGCGCGGGTATCGTTCGTTAAGCGTATCGTTCGTCAAAGAGAATGAGGCTGTAAATGGAATAAATTGGTCACATTTGTTCGAGCATGTCCTATGAAGACACTAATTGTACAATTTTTATACCAAAATGGGTATAAATGTATTCTACTTGCAGGACACCTGACTTCGATTCTCGGGATTCTCGGTGAAGACAAAAATGGGAATTGTTTTTTTTTTTTTTAATTCTTTTAAAGCAAAGAAAATTATTTAAAATGACGCCAGCAACTACTTATACTTTCCAGCGTCTCCTTACAGCTATGCTCTAAATGAGACAATTGGTAATATTTTTCTGGCCAATCTTCAATAAATTTAAAAAAAAATATTATGATAAAAGGTTTTTATATGTTATATGTTTCAAGGCAAATTTAATTTATAAAAAAACAAAACTTAACCTGCCCCGAACCCGTGCTTGATCCTGTAAACGCACGCATCAGAGCCGGCACCCTTACCACCTGCGCCACTGCTGTATCATGTATATCATTTCTGTTGTGAATCAGAGACTTTATCTACTGGGTTGTAGATGTCGCTGAGGGTAGTGGTGAAATTCTTGCGCAAGGCGCGCACTGGTCCATCTAGCGTACAATGAAACAGTCAGATACTGTAGCTTTGGCTTTTGGTAAAAGCTTTTAAATATGTTGTGCTGTTGCAGATTACAAAATAGCTGGAGATAACAAATAAACAAAGCATAATTTCCAAAAAATTTTTTTCGCGAGACAGTAGAGATAGTCCATACCAAGATGGTAATATAACTTTTATAGGGATCTATCTATAAATACTATATGAAGTTGGGTTGCGAAAATTCCTATGGGGAGAGTGTTAGCCTATTAATATATAGATTTACTTTTACAACATCTATAATTTTACGTTCAACACATTCATGTACATAGTGATAGTGAATTTCAATGTGTTTAGAATTCTTAGTAAAGTTACCATACTTTGCGATATTTACTGCTCCAGAGTTATCTTCATACACATTAATTGGTTTTTCAAATTTTATGTCAAATGATTTCAATAATTCGATTATAAATTTTAATTCGCTTACGGCTTCTGACAATGCTACATATTCTGCAAATGTTGAAGCTTTTGTTACAGTTTTTTGCTTTCTTGATTTCCAATATATTACATTTCCAAACAGTCTAATAATATACCCTGTGGTGGATTTTCTATCCAAAATGTCACCAGCCCAATCGGCGTCGACATAACAACCAAGGATATTAACATTTTCTTTTCTTTTGTACGTTAGTTTCACATTTTTAGTTGAGTATAAATATTTCAAGATTCGCAGCAAGTATTTATAATGCGTTTTGCCGTAACAATTTTGATATCTACTCAAATAATTAAAACTAAAGCTTATATCTGGTCTGGTAACTGAACTTATAGTTATACAATAAGGCGCCAATTAAATTTCTATATTTTATATTTTCTTCATATATTTCTGATTTTTCAAGTTTCAAGTTCACTTTCATAGGTGTTTTAAATACTTTGCTTATTTCTATATTATAAGTTTTAGCCAATGATTCAATGTATTTGGTTTGGTTCAATTTCATTTCACTTTTACTAGGCCCATAGTCCACGGTTATACCAAGATACTCTTTAATTTTCCCAAGATCTTTCATTTTGAATCTTTCAAATAGCTGGATTTTTTACAAGTATATAAACAAGAATCAATTTTATTTCTTTCGAACCCAATGCCAGTTAAAAATTTGTCAAGGCATTCGTACCATGCTCGCGGACTTTCCTTCAAACCATATAATGCTTTTACCAATTTACAAACCCTGTTTGTACCATCCTCATAACCCTTTGGTTGCTTAACATAAACTTCGGACTGTACCTTTCCGTTCAGGAATGCTGTTTCTGCGTCCATTTGCTCAACTTCGAACCCCATTTGGCAACAATATGATAAGACAATTTTTAAAGTTTGCATTTTTGCAACAGGAGAATAAATTGCGTCAATCTCATCGGTTTGTTGAAAACCTCTAACTACCAATCTCGCTTTGTAAGTGCCTTCTAATTTTCTTCTATAAACCCATTTTACATCCAGAACCCTGTTATTATTTGTATTTTCAACTAACTTCAAAGTTTTATTTTTGTTTAGACATTCAATTTCTTTATTCATTGCTCTTTTCCAAAAGGTACCCTCACTTGACTCAATCGCCTCCTCAAATGACTTAGGCGTATCTATGCTGCAAAAGTTTACATAAATCCTATCACATGTGTAATCTTCAAGTTTCTTTGGCCTCTTTATCTCGCGCTTTGATTTACGTACCTCATCTTGAGTCTCCTCTTCACTATTTTCGGACTGCGTTCCAGCCTCTTCATTACCGTCAGCATCTTTAGAACCTGTGCTTTTAAAACTTTCATCTAAAGATTTATCATCAGAAATTTCCTCAGCATCACTACTTTCGTCTGCAGACTCATCCTCATGCAAGCCAATACATTTTACACCTTCCTCAACAAACTCTACATGCCTCGCAACTATGACTTTATTATTCAACAGTACACGGTAACCAACACTGCTGTATCCTATCAAAATACCCATTTCTGCCTTTTTATCCCATTTTGAGGTTTTCTCTGTTTTGGTTTCCTAACAAAAACTTTGCTTCCATATAGCCGCAAATTTGACACATCCGCTTTCTTTCCAAACAATATCTCATAAGGCATTTTCTTTTCTATATTAGTTGTTAGCGTACGATTTTTGAAATAAGTTGCCGCACAAACAATTTCTGGCCAATATTTTTTACCTACGTTTGCTTCAGATAATAAACAACGAGACATATTCATTATAGTTCTATTAAACCTTTCCGCGGTTCCATTTAGCTCGTGAACATATGCCGGACAATTATTAATAACGATCCCTCTTACCTTTGCAAATTTATAAACTCGTCCATTCAAATACTCTGAACCATTGCACATCTCAAAAACTTTACCCTTTTACCCGTCAAATTTTCACTTTCATTTTCGTACTCAACGATACAATCAAAAACTTCCGCTTTGGATTTCAATATATACACTTTTGCCATTTTGCTATAATCATCTATGAAAGAAACAAAATATTTTTCACCTTGGAAGCCAATTGTTGAAAAAGGTCCACATACATCAGTGTGTATAATTTCCAACAAATCCTTTGCTTCCGTCTATTATTATCAAAAGGATATTATGCATTTTGCTTTCAATACAAGTCTTACATTTCATGAATTCAGATTCAAGTTCTTTTGGCATTCCCTCCCCAATTTGATTTTTTGACATTTGATTTAAAAATTTGAAGTTTACATGACCCAACACTCGGTGCCACTTCCATTTCTCACTTATATTTTTAGTATTTTTATTCGCAATATTAACTTTTCATAATATACAGGCCATTAGTTTTAAGCGCTACTGCAATTACTTTACCCTTTTCATTAATAATTTTTGTCAAGTTACCTTTCGATACCACTACATTATTTTTTGTCAACTTACTATAACTGACCAAATTTGACTTCATGTCCTTTATATAGAAAACATTTTCCATTTCAATAAGATTATTTTTTCCGAAAGTTTCAAAATAGCTTAGCACATTTCCAATTTTTGTCGCCTTCACAACCCTATTATCGCCAAGATAAACATTTACAGGTTTTTCAAGTACCTTACAATTTTGGAAAAGTTTTTCATCACTTATTATATGGTCCGTACAACCACTATCTAACAACCCTTTAATTTCATTACCTTCTACTTTGCTTGTCTTTGCCACCACGTGACGTGAACTCGTTGTTACCCATGCGCTGTTCCTGTCTTCGTTTTTCTCTTCGGTTTGCTTGCCACTTCTATTCGTGCTTGCTGTATTTTTGCCATGATAATTTCCGCGGCCTTTGCCGTAACCTCTTCTTCCGACCGCTTGCCGCCCTCGTGTTGATCGCCACATGTTTTTTTCACCATTTTTGCACTCTCTTTGGAAATGCCCAACTTCGCCACAATTATAACATGTGCGTTCATTTTGCCGCTTATTTGCAGCAAGTTGCGGTGGTCGAAAATGCTCAACGAAAAAATTCTCATTTGGTATTATGAGCTGCATTCGGTAAATACTTGCGATATTGTGAATTTCGATCGTTTCAACTGTTCACAGTAGTACATCTTTTATCATCTAAACAAACAAAATAAATTACCGATCAAACATATGAGCAAAATTGATACAGAAAAGAAAAATATGACTACGACAGAGTTATGGTTCGAAGATTCATCGGATGATGAAGAAAGCGTACTAGAACTAGCAAGAAACAGAAAGCGATTAAGAGATGCATCCAATCCTTTGGAGATGAATTCCACTACGTAAGTGTACATTTACAAACGTGTTATTTAATGTTTGATAATAAAAAAGCTTTTAAACAGATTTATAATAAATTTTTTGCAGCCTGGAATTTTGAATAAACACCTCTTGCTAAGCTCGGATTTTGGTGCATTAGAGAAACAAACGTTTCCAGCTGTTGTTTTGTGCTGACGACCTTAGACCTACATCAAATTAATGCAAATAGATTAAAATTAGTACTGTAAATCAAAGAAGTAGAAGATAAATACAAAAAATAACTTTAAAAGAATTCGATACAGCGTCGAAAGCAAAATGCTATTCGTTGAAAAAATGGATACACAACAAAAATTTCGTCAGCGATGCGCTAGCCATAATATGAATTTGAAATTCGATTTTCGATGTTCGATAACGAACGAAGATCGAAAATCGAATGCAGCTCATTATAAGGGCCATAGTCAGCCGTCTGATCCTCTTCTTTTAGCGTATCGATTAAATCGCCAATGTAACTATACGATTTCGGCAACGTATTCAATATATAATTCAGTTTTTCTTTTTCCGACACACTTGCCCCTGCAGTTTTCAAGTCACTTACGCAACGCGCAAAATCCCCAAAAAATGTTTTAGCCGCTCCAGCTTGTTTCTGCAAACGATTTGCAGCGCTGTAGACTCTTTCATATATAACGAGTCGAATGTTTGCATTATTGCCGAAGCAGAGTTTTTATCGCATACAAACTCTAGTTGCTTATTAGATATCGCACTATATATGTAATTTATCGCGCGTAGATCTTGATCTTCCCAATCTTGCTGCTTGTCGGAATCTGTATTCTGCCGTGCGATCACTGCATTACATTTTTTCATTTTTAAGAACATAATTATTCTTTTCTTCCACATCGTGTAATTTTGACCATCAAATATCGGTATATTGATTTCACACTTTGACGCCATTTTGTATTTGAAATTTTTCGCCTGACTTTTTTTTCCGTAGGGAGCAACGCACAAGGCAAGAAGTTTTCTTTAATCACAAGTTAATTTTAGTATCAAGTCAATCGAAACCTTGACTACACTACCATAATAAGGTTTTATTTAAAGTATTAGAAAAGGTTTTATTTAATATATAAAAGTATGTATTGACAAAAACGTGGTTCTTCTTAATGGTTTTCTTCTCAAGCTGCTATTATGCAAACTTAGCATAGACTTGACTTGAATTGACTTGACTTGCCAACTTAGACTTCGATTCTACTTCACCTAGCGAATACAGTCAAAATGGCATGTCAAAATCCAAACGTCACTTAGAACTTACATAGAAAATCAATATTCAACAGACTTCTAAGTCAAGTTAAGTACTTCTAAGTGTTGGGTAATCGATAACACGCAAACTCCATTTAACCGAACTGTAAGTGACAGTTCTCAAGTCAAGTCAAGTCTATGCGAAGTATGCATAATGGCAGCTTTAGTGATCATACCTAGTGCTGTATAACGAAGGCATAGCCTATAACGCTGTGTAACGATGGCATATCCTAAAGCGTAGCACATATGCTAATTAACATATTAACTAAATCTATTACTTAACATGAATAACAAATTAACCGATCTTTATTTGAAATCTTTCCGTTGTAACTATAACGTAATTGCTTTTACTGAAACTTGGCTAAAACCTCATGTTTTCAACTCTAATTTTTTTTGTAACGAATTTCAAGTTTATAGAAATGATCGCTTGTACAGGGTCGGGGGTGGAGTTTTACTTGCAGTTCATTCCTTTATACCTTCAGAGGAGGTTTATATACCTAACATTGATTCCATTGAGTTCAAATGCATCCGCATTCAGCTAGCGAATGTCTCCATGTACTTATTTGTTTGTTACATCCCTCCAGCATCAGATCTTGTTTTGTACATGCAACTTATCTCTTTGCTCAAAACGGTTCACTTTCTGACTAAAGATTCTGACTCGATTATTGTTTTGGGTGATTTTAACCTACCTCATATATCGTGGAAAATAGTCGATGGAAATACTATTCCAAATCCATCCAGACCGGGCTACAATGACTTTTTAGATCGAATTTCCGATCTCTGCCTTAATCAAATAAACGTTACAGCAAACAAGTTTGGCAAAGTCTTAGATTTAGTTTTTGTCGATAAAAATAAATTTTCTGTAAGTCGTTGCGATCCGCTGGCTTTACCCGAAGACGTCTACCACCCTTCTATGGAAATATTTCACGAAACCTTAAGTAATGGCCAATGTACACAATGCTGCTCAAGTAGTAACTTTGATTTTAACTTCTCAAAAGCCAACTATAAGAAATTAAATAAAGAACTGTCTAAATTAACTTGGCCTGAGCTGTGTGGCGATATCGATTCAAACGTTTTACATTTTAATCAAACTATTTACAACTTATTTGAGAAGATTGTTCCTAAACGTAAAATAACATATGATCATCCAACGCAAGCTTGGTTTACTAAAGAGCTTATGATGCTGAAAAATAGAAAAACTCGTTCTTTCAAATTATTTAAGAAATCGGGGTTAAACCAACACTACTTGTTGTATTCTGGTCTACGTTGTCGGGGTGGGTCGTCCCCACGTTGGACTTGGACTGACAAAATTTTCTTGGCCCCGCTCGACACAATTTTAGGCACAATCTTTCGTGGCGTCCCCATGCCCTTGGAATCGGCTGTTCATAGGGGTTGGATAATGCATTGAAACAGTCGTTGATGGTAGTAAAGCGCATTAATTGTTGTAATAAAACTAAAGTAGAATTGGCCAGGCAAAGATGTTAAAATGTAAATAAACATAAACAGGAGAAATGTCAAAACGAAGATTATAAAAATTTCCCAGTATTGGGATATTTTAAAAGCTTTCATAAGGAGCTGCCAGATGTTGAAGAAAGGTACTGTGGGTTGAAATGGTCGGTTGAGAAAAGGGGATAGACATAGGGTAAACATAACAATGGTAGGGCGGCCATTATGAAAATAGGGAAACAGCAAAAGAAAACGGTATCGGCGTTGAACCTTGGCTATAAATAGAGGGTATCGACAATCAATCAGGCAAAACTGTATCAGAGTCGGAGCAGCAAGTGTTAATGTGCGCTATCGTGTGTTCGTATGTTGTAGAAAAAGTTTCCTGGTGCGCGAAGTCCAGTAAGGACTGTACGCTAATAAAACTAAATAAATAAAACGAAAACAAAATAAGAATTAATTAAAAATTAAATGAAATTTAAATAAAAATAATTTTGCACGTACGGGTCGCCAAAGGGCCAGAAGTTTCGCTGAGGCTGGTAAGGGTAGCCAAGACCCTTCAACAACCGGAAGTACACCACGTGGTAAGGGATCGGTGGAGCAAAAACCATCTAGGGGTGAGTTTTCGGTTTGCCATTTAAGTTTAGTTTTTTTGTAGTGCTAGTTTTTTTACTCGCCTTGTTGAGGTTCACGCAACCTTGCTTTTCGACTTCGGTCACAAAACTCCAGGGAGAAATCCGGCCTGGCATAATGCGTATGTGGGCACGGATTTCCCCAGTGGTTGTCCGCAAACTAATTTCTTTTAATTTTCTTCGAATTCATGTTGTGGTGGCATATAACCATCACTTCGGTGCATTCGTAATATTAATCCTTTCTTTTTGTGAACATTTAATGGTATCGGCGTACCTAGAGTTTCATTGCGAGGTGCGTGAACACCAAATCGGTATGGAGACACTGTGGTTACCTCTGTATTAAATTGCACCTTTTTCCTTGTAGGAATCTAATAACCCAGGAACTTACGGCGCAGCGCGCCAGGGAATTTTTTAAAATCACCACACCAATATTAGCGAAGTTTCCATCCAGGACTTGTGCGATACAGTGGCTATAAAACTGGAACATAGTTGAAAGGGGTCATTCCAACCCGACTGCGAGCTGCTACTCGATAATTAATTATCATTATTACATGTATTTTAAGATTTTTGTATGAATTTTGTTTGTGCCAAAATTGTAATTTTTATGTGTTAAAAGTAACTTCGATATGAGTTTGTGACTACGGTCACACTAATATGCCAAATCAAGTCAAATATTATACCTACTTTTTTTCATTGTGAGGTCATAAAGGCCCAACTCCCAAGGAAATCCCTATTATTACCGAATAGAGCTCTGTTAGGTAGGTCGTAGGATATTGGGGGTTGAAAGCGTAATTGAATCTCTGCCTGAAATTGAGCATCGAAAAGATTTGATCTTTGGTGTGGCGGGAAATCCCAAAACTATTAGAAAAAAACTTGTTTATTTTATGTATAAAGTTTTATGTATTCATGTACGATTTTGTTTCTTGCAATTTTCAAAATTAAGTAACTGAAGTAGAATTTTCGATTGTGCAATTGTTATATATTGTAAAATGCGTTCATTAAAACTGTTAATCTGAACATCAATTTAAAATGAAGATGGTCTGCTGAAATTAATTGGGAGGGGGAGTGAAGGATGACGAAAGGGTAGGTATTGTGGAAGCATTCGGCGTATAGGTACAAAAGGGGGTCCGCTTAAATAGCGAAGAAATCGAGCGGTCCAAGGATGGGTGGGCTTCCGATGGATGTATGTAGGTGAACGAGGATGATTGTAACATCCGCCTCCGTCAACGTGCACTAGGGTTATGAACCGCGCCTTATATCTGGAGCTAGCTGGGGCATTCTACGCTGATGGTGACAAAAAGGGCGGATGCGCTGGTACGTGCACGTTACAATAATTATTAATGGCGCCCAATCAAAAGCATTAGGATATGACATCAGCGCCTTAGGTTGGAATTGGCGCCCTCCAATGATCGATTTTTTTTGTTAATAACACCAATTCAGGTATAAAATATACCATAGCTCGTTTTCTTTAATAAAAAGATATATAAATATATTCCAATCTAAATCCAAATTATCAAAGATACAGTCGTCTCGTCAAACGGTCCTGCTTTTATGGGACCATCGCCCTAATCGGTGACTTGTGTGTGGTATCTGAACCAGCAATTGAATCGCATCGACCTAGGATGGTGGAATCATAATGGTAGAACCTATCAATAGTCCTCAGATGGCATAGCTGAACAATGATTGACAGGCGATAAGCATCTTTTCAATATTTAGACTTACATACATACATAACTACAATTTTTTTTTATGCAACATAATATTTTTTTTTTTGAACCAGGACGATTGGAAGTCCTTATTGAACATTCAAATAAGTAGCTTCGAAAGTCGTAAACTAAGGCGTTATGACCACAAGCAGGGAGTCGTGTAAGGCTTGTGTAGCATAATGCAGAAACAACCACAATTAGACTTTTTTTTAAATCTTTCTATATACAGTAGTACATGCATCCACATAGGAACGTTATCATACGCTCGAAGGATTCCCAACCAACACAAATCTTTTTGGAAGGTACCCCAGAAGTCATCTGAATCTCCCCACCCACATCTATATGAGTTATTGGAAATAATCAAAAACAATTACAAAATAAGTTCTAAATGAATTTGAAAGAAAAAATAATACGAGATTTTAAAGTTAAAAAGGAAATAGTAGAACGGATGTTTAAAATTTGAAAAGGAAATAATACGAACTTTTAAATTTATTTGGGTTAATTTTGCAACCGGATGAAGGAAAGATATACCCCATATAATACGCGCTCTAAGAATATTATGGCAGCTCCGAATGAACAAACTCCCATGCTGACTACTCAAAATGACCCTTCCTTTATAGATCTGTCGGGTCGTGGGGGTAATAAACCGGCAGCTACCGGCGGGGATGTAGGACAGAGAAAAGATAAAAATTTTCGCACCAATGCCACAGGAACAATTCCGAAACCACAAAAGGCCTCTTAACAAAACCCGAAAGAAGTAACCCCACTAACAAATTTGAACTTCCCTGAACCTAACCAGCCCGACCATAGGGACCAGGTCCGCCCGTCGACAACTGATTATCGCGATCTGCGTAGCAATATAGAGCCCATCGTACTAGAGATGATGACTGAAGCCAAAAGGGCGATCTTACATGAAATGCGTGAAACCATACCAGAGTTGCTCGGCACAGCTCAATACACAAGCGGAACATTGCATATGTCAGGGAGTGGTCAGGGCGCACGCAATCGTCGTAATAAAAGACGGAGACGTAACTCCAGTTTTGACTCGTTTGAATCCAGGCGTTTCAGGAATGAGTTGGCTGTGCAGGTGAATCCAACCAATGCCAACATGAGCAGAAACCCTAATTTTCCCGTGCCTAATACAACCGCGCGCGCACCCAATCTGGATGATCCAACAACCTTTCGCCAACCACCATTTTTAGAGTCAGGCGTAACCGCAGCTACCTCTACAGGACAAGGAGCAACTGGAGCAACATCGGAACGGGAGAGAAGGGACCACAACAGATCTGAAATAAACATCGAGAAGTGGGGCATAAATTTTCAAGGGCATCGAGACGCAATGTCAGTAGAGGATTTCATGTTTCGTTTGGAATATCTCAAGGACCAATACGGGTGTTCATGGGGCGACATTTTACGCGACTTCCATAGGCTTTTAAGCGGTGAGGCCAGAGAATGGTATTGGCTGTTTATCCGTTCCCATGGAAAAGTCGACTGGCCGGGCTTACAGTTTGCGCTTCTGCGTCAATTCGCATCACAGCGCACTGACTTTGAAATTTTGCGGGAATTGACAGATAGGAAACAGAGGTCCGGGGAAAATATAGATGAATACTTCCACGTAATAGGCACGTTGCGCTCGCGACTAAAAAAGCCTATCCCAGAATTCGAGATTGTTCGTCTTGGAAAAGGGAACCTTCGCGAATCACTGGCGAAACTAGTCTACCCTATTGGCGCTTATTCGCTGGACCAACTCAGGATGGAGTGCAAGGAAGCGGAACGTTGCTTTCTACGGCGCGAACGGCCGACACCCAACACATTCAATCCACGCCAACAACATGTCGAGGAGATCATGGAGTTAGAAAAACATGAGCAATTTCCTCCCGGTGATGAGGGTCAAGTCACCGTGGAGGAAATACGCCACCAACTTGTAGCGAAACAGGCAGGCAACCGTAAAAAGGTTTCATGCTGGAATTGTGGTGCAGATGGCCACTTTTTCACAGACTGTATGTCTTTGCAGCGTCGGATTTTTTGCTATAAATGCGGAAAACTGGACGTGATTACCCCAAAGTGTCCAGTGTGTAATCCGACGGGAAACGCTGGACGGAACGCGATTGTGACGGGGGAATCGCGCTCCACGTAAACCTCGTCAAAGTAGATGCGGCCACTAATACACCAACAATAGACCAACCAACAAATAATAAAAAAATCAAAAATTTTTAAAAATGACACAAAAGCAGCCCGACTTCCAAAGGTTGTGAGGCAAAGCTCAAAATCGTATGATGAGAGGTTCAGGAAGTACCTGGAAACTCGAGAAAGGATCTTCGCAGAAAGTGTATTAATGGGACGTAGAGGAGTATCGCGTAGAGTTCAAAAGGCACGACAACGATTTCAGGAACGAAAGATACTCCGACAAAAGGTAGTGGCTTCGGTGCAAACAATTAGCAAAAACGACCCGCGCGTGTATGCAGATATAGAGATAATGGGTATACAAACACGGGGTATATTAGATACTGGAGCCTCAGTAAGCATCTTAGGCCGTGGCTGTCGAGAGTTTGTAGGAATGCCAATTGAGCGATACGTGTCCTCCGTCAAGACCGCAGGTGGCCGCAGACACAATGTGTTAGGAAAAATCTCCCTTCCTGTAAAGTTCAACAGATCGGAACAAACAATTACTTTTTTTTTATGCCCATATTTGGAACAAAATATCTATTTAGGAGTCGACTTTTGGCGCATCTTTGATTTGGCACCAGAGATAATGGCAGCAGAAATCGATTTTTCAAAGATTGAACAGGACCTGGTATCTGAACAGGACAAGAATGAACGGCGTGTGTTACACGATCTCGCACCTGATCAAAAACGGCGTTTAGAGGAAGTTGTTAGTGGTTTCAGAACCTATGAGAAACATGGGTTAGGGTGCACTAAGTTGGAAAAGCATACGATCAAGCTGGTCGACGAGGCAGTACCGGTCAAGGAGCGACATTACCCCTTGTCCCCGGCAATGCAGGCAATCGTCTATGAAGAGGTCGACAAAATGCTGGAACTGGGGGTAATAGAAGAGAGTGAGAGCCCGTGGAGCAACCGGACAACGGTCGTTCGCAAACCCGGAAAGAATCGGTTTTGCTTAGACGCACGAAAACTGAACGCCGTCACAGTGAAGGATGCGTATCCGCTACCAAACATTGAAGGAATAATAAGTCGCCTGGACGACACGCATTTTATAAGTAGTGTCGACTTGAAATTTGCATTTTGGCAAATAGAACTTGATGATAGTAGCAAGCCATATACCGCCTTCACTGTGCCCGGACGTCCGCTCTACCAGTTCGTGACCATGCCGTTCGGGTTGTGTAACGCAGCCCAAAGATTATGCCGCTTAATGGACCGGGTAATTCCACAAAGATTGAAATCAAACGTGTTTATATATTTGGATGACCTGCTGATCATCGCACCGGATTTCGAGTCACACCTTCGAATCCTAAGGGAAGTGGTGGTCTGTCTAAAAGACGCAAACCTAACGATAGGATTAAGTAAATCCAAATTTTGTTTCAGGGAACTGCCGTATTTAGGTTTCATTGTAGGGGGTGGAACATTTAAAACAGACGCGGAAAAGATAATAGCCATATTAACTATACCTGCTCCTACGACAGTTAAACATGTACGGAGTTTCCTGGGCACCGCTGGGTGGTATAGACGCTTCATCAAGGACTTCGCCACGATAGCAGCGCCAATAACCGATTCGCTTAAAAAGGGTAGAAAATTTGAGATGTCTCCGGAGGCCTTAGAAGCATTCAATAGATTGAAAAGAGCACTTACGAGTGCCCCTGTCCTAAAACATCCTGATTTCTCGAAACGGTTTTGGGTGCAGTGCGATGCGTCGGATTATGGCCTGGGTGCAGTGCTGTACCAAAGAGAAAATGATGGTGGTGAGAACCCCATTGCTTATTTTTCGCAAAAATTTAACGAATGCCAGAGGAAATATAGTACAACAGAGAAGGAATGCCTCGCAGCGGTGATGGAGGTTAAGAAATTTCGGCCATATATCGAGCTGATGCCATTCACTGTTGTGACCGACCATGCGAGCTTAAAATGGTTGATGTCTTTAAAAGATTTAAATGGTAGATTGGCGAGGTGGTCGCTCCAAATAGAGCACCGCAAAGGCTCAGAAAACGTAGTGGCCGACACTTTGTCACGGTGTATAGAGGAAGTCACCAGGTCTCCAATCGCCAATTTAGACACAACTGAGTTTGAATCCCAAGAGTATCAGGAGTTGGTGAAAACCATAGAAAACAATAAAGATCGCCTTCCCGACTTGAAAGTAGAGGACGGAATGGTTTTCAAGAAGATGCTGCCGAAAGACATTGAACTGGAAGAGAACGAGTGGAAACTATGGGTTCCAGAAGCCCTGACTTCAACTCTCATCGAGAACGCGCATTGTATAGAGATAGCTGCACACGGGGGTATGGCGAAAACGCTACATCGTCTGCGTAGACTCTATTATTGGCCAAATATGGTGGTGCAGGGGCGGAACTTTGTTAGGGATTGTCAGGTCTGCAAGGAAACAAAGCCAGCCAACTTAGTTCTGAAACCAGGGATAGGAAATGAGGTAGTTACAGTACGACCATTCCAAAAGATCTACATAGATTTCCTGGGTAAATACCCAAGATCAAAACGAGGAAATTGTTTCATCTTCATTGTGGTAGATCATTTCTCCAAGTTTATTTTTTTGAAAGCGATGCGAGAAGCTACTGCCGGAAACGTGGTTAAGTTCATTACGGATGAAATATTTCACAAATTTGGAGTACCGGAAATTGTACACTCCGATAATGGGAAACAGTTCTCGGAGCTACTGGAGGCCTATGGGGTTAAGCATCTGAAGACTGCCTTTTACTCACCGCAATCCAACGCGGCCGAAAGGGCCAATCAATCAGTGTTAGCAGCTATCAGGTCTTACCTTGAAAACGACCATCGCGACTGGGACTTGTTTTTGACCGAAATCGAATGTGCATTACGAAGCGCGGTGCACTCGGCCACAGGTGTTTCACCGTATTTCGCACTTTTCGGTTTTAACATGTTCACTAATGGGGGTGATTATGCGCTGGCGCGAAAGTTAGGAAGTCTATCCGACAACGAATTATTAATGTTAGATCATAGTGACAAAATTAGGATAACGCGCGAGAAAATAAAAAATAACTTGCACGCAGCATTCGAAACGAACGCGGAACGCTATAACACACGAATCCGAGAAACACGGTTTATCCCTGGGCAGGAAGTGTATAAGCGCAACTTTGTGCTTAGTGACTTCAAACAGAATGTTAACGCAAAATTTGTAAGAAATTTATTAAGTGCCGCGTCACGAAAGTGTTGGGCAACAACATGTATCTTCTAGAATCGTTGTCAGGAAAGAGCCTGGGCGCATGGCATGCGAAGGATTTAAAGCAATAGCAAGATAATTGCTGTCTGTCCGCCGATGAGGGTCAAGTCGGCGGGACAGATGTAGTCTGTTGTTAACATAAATTGTCAGGGGGTCAAGGATAAAAGAAACAGGAGGATAATGGGCGTCTGCACGCTGGCGAGGGTAAAACCGGCTGTACGGACGTGGTTAGGTAGTAGTCTTCCGCGAGTATAACCTGGAAAAAGAAACAAAAGCAATTATTCTATAAACATAAATTATTAACACGATTTGCCTGTAAAATGGCGCAAAATCCAACACTCAAAAGGTGTCACACATGCCCGGCTTAACTCTCGTGGCAGGAGACCTTGTCGGGGTGGGTCGTCCCCACGTTGGACTTGGACTGACAAAATTTTCTTGGCCCGCTCGACACAATTTTAGGCACAATCTTTCGTGGCGTACCCATGCCCTTGGAATCGGCTGTTCATAGGGGTTGGATAATGCATTGAAACAGTCGTTGATGGTAGTAAAGCGCATTAATTGTTGTAATAAAACTAAAGTAGAATTGGCCAGGCAAAGATGTTAAAATGTAAATAAACATAAACAGGAGAAATGTCAAAACGAAGCTTATAAAAATTTCCCAGTATTGGGATATTTTAAAAGCTTTCATAAGGAGCTGCCAGATGTTGAAGAAAGGTACTGTGGGTTGAAATGGTCGGTTGAGAAAAGGGGATAGACATAGGGTAAACATAACAATGGTAGGGCGGCCATTATGAAAATAGGGAAACAGCAAAAGAAAACGGTATCGGCGTTGAACCTTGGCTATAAATAGAGGGTATCGACAATCAATCAGGCAAAACTGTATCAGAGTCGGAGCAGCAAGTGTTAATGTGCGCTATCGTGTGTTCGTATGTTGTAGAAAAAGTTTCCTGGTGCGCGAAGTCCAGTAAGGACTGTACGCTAATAAAACTTAATAAATAAAACGAAAACAAAATAAGAATTAATTAAAAATTAAATGAAATTTAAAAAAAAATAATTTTGCACGTACGGGTCGCCAAAGGGCCAGAAGTTTCGCTGAGGCTGGTAAGGTTAGCCAAGACCCTTCAACAACCGGAAGTACACCACGTGGTAAGGGATCGGTGGAGCAAAAACCATCTAGGGGTGAGTTTTCGGTTTGCCATTTAAGTTTAGTTTTTTTGTAGTGCTAGTTTTTTTACTCGCCTTGTTGAGGTTCACGCAACCTTGCTTTTCGACTTCGGTCACAAAACTCCAGGGAGAAATCCGGCCTGGCATAATGCGTATGTGGGCACGGATTTCCCCAGTGGTTGTCCGCAAACTAATTTCTTTTAATTTTCTTCGAATTCATGTTGTGGTGGCATATAACCATCACTTCGGTGCATTCGTAATATTAATCCTTTCTTTTTGTGAACATTTAATGGTATCGGCGTACCTAGAGTTTCATTGCGAGGTGCGTGAACACCAAATCGGTATGGAGACACTGTGGTTACCTCTGTATTAAATTGCACCTTTTTCCTAGTAGGAATCTAATAACCCAGGAACTTACGGCGCAGCGCGCCAGGGAAATTTTTAAAATCACCACACCAATATTAGCGAAGTTTCCATCCAGGACTTGTGCGATACAGTGGCTATAAAACTGGAACATAGTTGAAAGGGGTCATTCCAACCCGACTGCGAGCTGCTACTCGATAATTAATTATCATTATTACATGTGTTTTAAGATTTTTGTTTGTGCCAAAATTGTAATTTTTATGTGTTAAAAGTAACTTCGATGTGAGTTTGTGACTACGGTCACACTAATATGCCAAATCAAGTCAAATATTATACCTACTTTTTTTTCATTGTGAGGTCATAAAGGCCCAACTCCCAAGGAAATCTCTATTATTACCGAATAGAGCTCTGTTAGGTAGGTCGTAGGATATTGGGGGTTGAAAGCGTAATTGAATCTCTGCCTGAAATTGAGCATCGAAAAGATTTGGTCTTTGGTGTGGCGGGAAATCCCAAAACTATTAGAAAAAAACTTGTTTATTTTATGTATAAAGTTTTATGTATTCATGTACGATTTTTTTTCTTGCAATTTTCAAAATTAAGTAACTGAAGTAGCATTTTCGATTGTACAATTGTTATATATTGTAAAATGCGTTCATTAAAACTGTTAATCTGAACATCAATTTAAAATGAAGATGGTCTGCTGAAATTAATTGGGAGGGGGAGTGAAGGATGACGAAAGGGTAGGTATTGTGGAAGCATTCGGCGTATAGGTACAAAAGGGGGTCCGCTTAAATAGCGAAGAAATCGAGGGGTCCAAGGATGGGTGGGCTTCCGATGGATGTATGTAGGTGAACGAGGATGATTGTAACATCCGCCTCCGTCAACGTGGACTAGGGTTATGAACCGCGCCTTATATCTGGAGCTAGCTGGACAATTCCACGCTGATGGTGACAAAAAGGGCGGATGCGCTGGTACGTGCACGTTACAACGTAAGAGGTATATCGGTTTAAATAAAAAGTGCTATAAAGCCTATGTCTCTAAAACAAAGAGACACATTATTCGCAATCCGAAGTCATTTTATGATTTCGTAAATTTTAAACGAAAAGTAGTGGGATTTCCCTCAGCCATGACATATTTTCTTTGCGCAATTTTTCACTTCTAACTATTCTGCCGTCACCAATTCTGACTTTCTAAACTATCCCTATGAGCTACATGGGAACAATTTAATTAATTGTCCAACTATATGCGCCAATGTTGTTCTTGTTTGTCTGAAAACCTTGAAAGAATCTTTTAAATGTGATTCTGATAGGATTCCTTGAAGAAGTGCGCTAACAATATTTACAAACCCCTTACCAATTTGTTAAATCTGTCACTAAAGTGTGGTGTTTTTCCAAAAGTTTGGAAAGAGTCGTTTCTTCTACCGCTTCATAAAAGCCTTCTATAGAGAACTATCGTGGCATAACAAAGCTGTCTGCCATCCCAAAAGTGTTTGAAGCTATTGATACCAATCAGCTTACGAATCCTATCTCTACCTTGATTTTTGACTGCCAACACGGGTTCTGTAAGGGAAAGTCCACCGTTACAAACTTACTTGAATTTACAAATCATGTCTCAAATGGCTTTAGAAAAAATCTGCACACCGACGTTATTTATACTGATTTCAGCAAAGCTTTCGATAAAGTGTGTCACTCGTTACTTATTCATAAACTAGATCAGCTGGGTCTCAATCGCTGGATCTCTTCTTACCTTAGTGACAGAACACAAAAAGTAGTGTTTAAAAACTGTGAATCCGATGTTATTTATGTCTCCTCTGGAGTTCCTCAAGGAAGCCATCTGGGCCCGATTCTGTTCTTGTTGTTTATAAATGACATTTCTACAGTAATAGAACTTTCGAAAATGTTAATGTATGCCGACGATGTAAAGCTTTTCATGTCATTCGCATCATCCGAATTTGCAATAAGCTTCAGTCAGATCTAAATACACTAGTTACTTGGTCCGATTTAAATTATATGCCGCTTAATCTAAAGAAATGTAAATACATGCGTTTTTCGAGAGGAATTTCACAGCCAGCTTCCTATACAATTAACAATTATAGTCTTGAGCAAATGTATGATTTTGTTGACCTTGGGGTTACTATGGATTACAAACTCAGTTTCAACTGCCACATTAACGTAGCAGTCAATAAAGCTAGAGGCGTTCTAGCATTTGTTAAACGATGGTCTAAAGAATTTAGCGACCCTTATGTAACTAAAACTCTCTTTACTTCATTAGTCAGACCGATACTTGAATACGGTTCTATAATTTGGAACCCGCGTTACCAGGTCCACGTGGATCGCTTATAATCAGTTCAAAAACAATTTTTACTATTTGCCTTAAGAGATCTTCACTGGGATCCCTTGCATAATTTGCCATCGTATACGAGTCGCTTAAAACTAATTAATCTTCACAGCCACAGGGAAATGCTTGGAATTGTCTTCATGATTAAATTACTAAATGGTTCAATCGCAAGCCCGTTTCTTTTGAGCGAAGTGAACTTCAATGTACCTTCTCGTCCATCAAGACATTTTAAACCACTTATCTTGAAACAGTACCGAACTAATTTTGAATTAAATGAGCCTTTTCGTTGTTTGTGTCAAGATTATTATTAAGGCCTGTTTTTTTTACACGCATATACACCTGCGTCTGCGACTAAAAAAAAAACGGTCATCCACAATTGCCGTTATTCCATTATCAACGCGCATTCATACATACATTTCCTCTGTGACATTCCGGTTATTATTAAGGGATGATAAACAGATTGCTGGAAGTTGGTAAGGCAGTTTGCAAAATGAATGGAAACTTCTTGGAAGTACTGATTTTATCAGCCACTATTTCGTAGTTGCAGATAAAGTTGTGCGCTTAGCAGTCCATACAAATAATAAGCGCAAACGCAGACGCCGATTAAAAAAACACGGCTATTATTAACATAAAATAAGGCACTGCCTACGTTACACAAAGCACTACTTACGTTACACGTGCGAAAACTGAGTATCTGTACATATAATAAAATTGTAACCGTTGATCTCCAGTTGTGGAGTTATCGACCAATATGTGGACCAAGGGCGATCCAAAATGTGTTAGTATAATATGGTTATCAAATAAAAGGTGCTGATGAGTGCTGCAATAAGTAATTCTATTTATTTTTATGATATCTGTGGTCACAAGCAATAATCGCTTATATTGCTGATTATATATATATTAATTGGTTACAAATAAACGTATATGAAATAGTTATAATTATTTTTATATGTACCCTTGTTTGGATGTAGGAAAAAAAGAAAAAGACCAAAGTGCTTGCAATATTTGCAAAAAAACACTTGGTTTACTTTCCCAGAAAATCGGTCATATGATATTAAAATATAGAACTTTCATGTTCCAAAAATGATGAAAAAATTTCAGATCTTTCTCTCAAACCGAATCGAAAAGCGCAACTTCGTTTCGATCATGCACATAGTTAGACTCGTCCACTGAAATAATAGAAAGATCCAAATCTTCCTTCAGTACACAAATGTTATGCAGAACAAATGCACTAAACACAGTTTTGATACAATTTTTAATATCTAGATCTAGATCTCGATTGAAAATATTTCTCCATCTGTTCTTCACCATTCCGAAAGTTTGTTCTATAATAATACGGCCTCTCCTATGCGCAGTAATAAACCTAGCTTCATTTGGCGTCAAAGGTTCTTTAAAAGGGGTTATTACCGGAACTGGTGCAACTTGACACGGATATCCCTTATCGCCAAATAAATAATATCCTCGTGGTGGATAGATAGGTTTCGCATACAAAGGACTATTGAGGAAAACTCACGTGTCATGAACGGAACCAGGAAACCATTCCATTAATATAGAAATAAGCAACGAAAAATATTTTCGCAGTAATCTTCTCATTTTTAATTAAAAAATTAAATTTTATTCGGAAAATGTAACTTTTCGCGAGACCATTTACATATGTCAAAATTTACAACTCAAAATTTCCCATTTCATTTGGCACAGCAAAATGGAAAATATTTGTACACCAAAGAAAACATGTTCACCTCATTTTTCCTCTGAGTAAAATGCTACCGATTGGCACACAGCCTAACTGAAAACTAGATTAATCAACTTACTCGATTAATCGAATAAAGGCGCATCCCTAGTATATACTATACTATACTATATATGGCCCATTCCATGAAAAATTTGCCACTAAAAATTTAAATCGCCTGAAATAAAGCTTTTTATGTTTAAAACTAAAAATAAAACGACTCGTATTTTTTTGTTTTGTCATGGCATGTTTTGTTTTCGAGTTACAAGGTTTTTGTGTAAAAAATCAAGAAAATCCATTTTTTTTCAAAAATTCACAGTTTGAAGAAGACGAGACGTGAAGAAGCGATTCTTTTTGACTGATTTCGGTATTCTTTTGTCTTTTAACCTATGAATGGTTGAAATTTTTTTTTGTTAGTTTTATTAATTATTAATGTAATTGTTTTAAACAAATGGGAATTGCACAAAATGGACCTAACGAAAAAAAAATTTTCATCATACAATTATTTCAAATTATATAGTTACGATCTGTGCAAAGTTTCAAAGTGGTCATTTTAGTGGTTTTCGAGATATTATTAAAAATGTGAAGACGATTAAACATTATTTTACTCGCGTACCCGAACCGTGCCTGTAGGAACAATTTCTTGTTGACACGGGAATTTGTTGTAATTGAATAAGTGTTTTAAAGTGCTTATATATAGTGTCTGTGGCTTATCGTTATTTTATATTTAATACTCATTCGCCAGTTGGTTTTCTCTTAGCGATCGCTCATTCTGAATATCGGTTTGCAAGATGTCTCGCCGTCAATTTAAAGACCGTTGTTGTAATCCTTTTTTTTTTATTTGAGCCGGTTATTTTGAAAGTGGTTCAAGTTCATTTGTTCTTTTTGTTCTGAGATATTTAAGGGTTTGCGTTTGCATTGTTTCAAAAATATTGTTAACAGGTATCAAGTTGTTTTCATGGCTTTGCGGCCGTA
This sequence comes from Sphenella marginata, assembly GCA_951509765.1. Lineage (NCBI taxonomy): Eukaryota > Metazoa > Arthropoda > Insecta > Diptera > Tephritidae > Sphenella > Sphenella marginata. The sequence continues at coordinate 43,531,475 of OX608080.1, forward strand.
CACATGTTAGAATATATAATGTAATACGTTTTATAAACTTTACTAGAAAAGTAAGATGTATTTCAGAACCTCGAATGGACTTAAACCACTTTCAAAATTAATAAAATCACTTTTTTGTTTATCAAAAGGAATATAAGTCCACTTCGTGTTCTTTACTCAAATGATTGTAAGTCAATTATTTTACTTAAAATTACTCCACTACCTTTATATGAGTAAAATAAAATTATTACATGGGTTTGACAAGCAAACAACATACTTTCACAATAACATTAGTCAAATTACCCAAAGGAATTGTATATCAAATCGGTTTTGATACTACTTTGATGAAATTAAATAATAGAAATTGTAAATACCTTATTTTTAATGCAGATGAATGTAATACTTAAATGCCATTAACCGTATGAACGGTTTTAACCTACCAACAAAGCTGTTGAGTTTCATTGGAAACTTTTTACGTTGCGGCGCACAATTTGCAGTAGGAATTAGCAAAAGGAATATGCCCGTCGGACAGCGCCAGCAGGTTAAATCGTGGATTTTAGTCGCATTTTACGACAGCCATACCAACCGCGGGTATATTGTAACCCCCTAACCCGATTGGTATGAATGTAACAGTTTGAAAATAAATACGGAAGCTTTTAATTTAGATACAGATTTTTATTTATGTAATGTATTTATTTATGTAATTTTTCCCGTTATAAATTTTACTGCTTTGTAGTGAATTTTATTGCTGTACTCTGCAATGATGCATTTGTGGGGAATTTTGTACCATAAGACATTCCATATGCAAGTTTTGTTTTTCAGTGGACTTAAACCACTTTCAAAATAACCGGCTCAAATAAAAAAAAGGATTACAACAACGGTCTTTAAATTGACGGCGAGACATCTTGCAAACCGATATTCAGAATGAGCGATCGCTAAGAGAAAACCAACTGGCGAATGAGTATTAAATATCAAATAACGATGACACGTAAGTCACAGACACTATATATAAGCACTTTAAAACACTTGTTCAATTACAACAAATGCCCGTGTCAACAAGAAATTATTCCTACAGGCACGGTTCGGGTACGCGAGTAAAATAATGTTTAATCGTCTTCACATTTTTAATATCTCGAAAACCACTAAAATGACCACTTTGAAACTTTGCACAGATCGTAACTATATAATTTGAAATAATTGTATGATGAAAATTTTTTTTTTCGTTAGGTCCATTTTGTGCAATTCCCATTTGTTTAAAACAATTACATTAATAATTAATAAAACTAACAAAAAAAAATTTCAACCATTCATAGGTTAAAAGACAAAAGAATACCGAAATCAGTCAAAAAGAATCGCTTCTTCACGTCTCGTCTTCTTCAAACTGTGAATTTTTGAAAAAAAATGGATTTTCTTGATTTTTTACACAAAAACCTTGTAACTCGAAAACAAAACATGCCATGACAAACATAAAAAGCTTTATTTCAGGCGATTTAAATTTTTAGTGGCAAATTTTCCATGGAATGGGCCATATATATTATCTATACGAGTATATAGATAAATAAATAATTGCACGCTTTCCTTATGTCCTGTTAATTATGCTTGGGTTGGGTTTTATTGAGTGCACCGTGCCTATGAATGTTTTTTTTTGTTTAGAGGAATAGAGGGGGTCCCAGAAATCACAGAATTAAAGCCCGAACTTGGAGGCAACTCATATTTTAAGAGAAATTCGAATTTGAAGATTCGAATTTTCCCAACCAAAATGTGTAAATTTTAAAACACTTTGATAGCACTATACACACAAAACTATCACCCCTGTCATGGAATCCAAGTCGGTTTTGCATTTTATCGGAATTGCAAATCAATATTGATTTCATTTGGTGTCATGAAACCGTGTCGGTTTTGTTATTTTCGAATGTAAACAAAACCGATGTTCGAATCAGCTGTTTTGTGTGGATCGCAAATTTTATTATCGCTTTTTTAACAAAAATTTGTGAAATTCAAAAGTATATGAGTAAAAAATGGCATCTGCAGTTGTAGCGTTTATGTTAATGGAAGAAGGAAGTTGCGAGAAGGTCAAAAGGAAAATTTTGAGGGATTACAGCAACCCGCTTGAGCTGCCGGAGACAGCGTAAGTAAATTTATTGCAAGGTGCGCTTGTAAATACTTATAGGATATTTGCAGGTTCATAGCGTGCTATAGGCTAAATAAAGAGGCTTTCCAAATGGTGCTTGACACTATTGGCGGACACTTGACACGATCTCAAGTTCCACCAGTACTGCAGCTAGCAGCTACGTTAAGATTTTTAGCTAAAGGATCTTATCAAAGATCAGTTGGAAACGATTCCAGCATTAGTGTAGCTAGGAGCACGGTGTCAACGATTTTGGGTGATGTGCTTACGATTATGAATCAGTTGCTTAGCCCAGAGTGGATAAAACTAGAAATGGACTTCAACGAAAAACGCAGATCGAGAGACTATTTTTATACGAAGTGCAAAATTCCCTCGATAATTGGCTGTATCGACGGGACACACATTAAAATCATCAAGCCGAGTACTGATGAACATTTATTTTATAACCGAAAGGGATATTTCAGTTTGAATGCCATGATTGTAAGTAGACGTGAAAACTGATTTACTTATAAACATTCATTTGTATGTTTATGTTTAGATTTGTGATGGTGACATGAAAATTCGAGCTGTCGATGCACGGTATCCCGGATCCAGCCATGACTCATTCGTATGGAATATTAGCAGAGCCAGGAATTATTTCGTTCGGATGTATGAGTCAGGGGACCGGACATCTAAGTTACTGGGAGATTGTGGTTATGGCATAGAACCTTTTTTATTGACACCCTATAGAGATCCACACTACAATTCCCTGGAATATAAATTTAATTTGGCCCATACATCGGGTCGAAATATTGTGGAGCGAACAATAGGAGTTCTTAAAGGGAGATTTCGCTGTTTATTAGGTACATTACACTACCATCCAGAAAAAGTAGTGAAAATTGTAAATGTCTGCGCTGCGCTGCATAACATCTGCAGAAACTACAAAATAGAGCACAATGAAGACGAACAACCAGCACCATCCAATGATATTGAATGGAATATAGAATCTCCACAAAACGCGACACTGCAAAGTGAAGGCAGAAGGATTAGGGATGAAATAGCAAACACTTTATAAGAAAGAGGATATGGTGTTTCAGTATTGCAACGATAATTCTTATTTATTTGTCAGAACACATACATATATACATATATTTATATACACTTATAAAAGAAAATAAAAAGATATAAATTCATGAAAACAAAAAAAAAATTCATTAAAAAACTATATAAAAAATAAGGTAAAATTTCAGTCATTTCTTTACTAATCCTAATGTACATATCCAGGTACTATTTTAATCACACTTCCTTGCAGAAAATGCTTTTCTGGTTTGACCATAAAAATTCATTTGGTCACTTTTTATTTTTCTCAAAAGTCAAGTTGCTGCTTTTTTATTTCATTTTTTTCTTGCAATGCAGTCAAGACTTTTGAATTGATGCGGACATATTCATTTTTAAACTCGGAAACTGCATTTGCAGTTGCATCATTGCGTTTTTCAATTGCCCTATAAATACGTCTGAGGCTGCTGGCGTTTTCCTTTTCCACTTTCACGAGCTCGTCCAATCGTTCAGTTATTTCTAACTTCCTTTCATTATCCTCATCAAGGAATTTTTTTAAGCGTTCCCCAGTACTTTCAGTCCTTCGCCTCTTAGGCGTGCTGGCAACTGGGGACGCTTGTCGCTTCGATGACGTTGATGGCATTTCATCATCACTTTCATTAGGGAGACCAGGTGCATTGCCAGGTACACCTACCACGTTCTTTGTCATTGCACAAATTCTTAGTATGGCCTCTTCCGCTTGTGACAATTGCTGCTTGGAAAAGGGTCCCCCGCCAGTTGCTCGAGACTCGGAGTTGTTATGCGCTAACTTTCTTTTAACGTCGCTCTTCCACTCCGTCCAAGTCTGAAAATATATAAAAAAATTGCAATTTTAAGGCCCAATTTAATTTTCAGTACTAAAAACTTTTACCTTCTTCCATCCATTCGCATCCTTTTGTGGTGGACCGGCACTGTTCAGCGACTCTACCAACTCTTCCCAAAGAGCATCCAAGCTTGGTTTATCCCTTTTCGTGAATCCCTTCGCAATATCGGGATACCTCTGCATAAACTCGATGAAAATAGTTATCTGCGTTGCATTTTTATGTTTTCCCCTAGATTGAATAAAAATATGAGCCTCATTAATGTATATTTTTATTTAAAACCATCATTTACTCACATTTTTATTAAATTTTCTATCTGCGAGTGAAAAAAAATGATATGCAAAGAAAATCCAATAGCTGTGAGCTGCTTGGTTTGTTTCCGATAGCAAAACCGATAACAATTGTTCCTGTGACACCTAAAACCGACATAATTCCGATTCGAACATGAAACCGATAACATTGGATTTCATGACACCAAAGCAATTTTTCTGTCGGTTTTAAATCCAATTCCGACAACTATTGGATTCCATGACAGGGGTGTATATTACATTACACAAAAACCCGCTTCCACACAGTCCCGCACTGTTTTTTGACCGAGTTTTGCGCGAATAACCGCTTTAAACATTTAAATTTTTTATCACAGAAAGCCCGACATGTTTTTTCACATGGCAACAACAATGCCTTCGGATTAGTTGCAGTTACAGCGAGTAGCAACTGCTGATGGCTCTGAAGGAATAAACAAACTATGTTATGGCACGTTCACTTTATTATTTATTCTTCATTTTATGAGTTATTTTATAGATTTTCTTTAATAATAGTTAAGAAACGCGGAGATTTATCACGTTTATTAACCACGAACAGATATACAGGGCTGTCATGGAATCCAAGTCGGTTTTGCATTTTATCGGAATTGCAAATCAATATTGATTTCATTTGGTGTCATGAAACCGTGTCGGTTTTGTTATTTTCGAATGTAAACAAAACCGATGTTCAAATCAGCTGTTTTGTGTGGATCGCAAATTTTATTTTCGCTTTTTTGACAAAAATTTGTGATATTCCATTTTTTCTACAATAAATCATAAAAATTGAATAGAAATAAAAGTATATGAGTTAGCTGAGCGGTAGCGTTCATGTTGATGGAAGAAGGAAGTTGCGGGAAGGTCAAAATGAAAATTTTGAGGGTAAGTAGATTTATTGCAAGGTGCGCTTGTAAATACTTATATGATATTTGCAGGTTCATAGTGTGTTAAAGGCTACATAAAGAAGCTTTCCAAATGGTACTTGACACTATTGGCGAACACTTGGCACGATCTCAATTTCCACCAATACTGCAGCTAGCAGCTAACTTGCGATTTTTATATTTTCCCCATGTACGAATAAAAATATGAGCCTCATTATTATTTATTTTTATTTAAAACCATCATTTACTCACATTATTATTAAATTTTCTATCTGCGATTGAAAAAAAAAGCAAATCCAATAGCTGCCAGCTGCTTGGTTTATTTCCGATAGCAAAACCGATATTATTGGTTTCTGTGACACCTAAATCCGACATAATTCCGATTCGAACATGAAACCAAAGCAAGTTTTCTGTCGGTTTTAAATCCAATTCCGACAACTATTGGATTCCATGACAGGGGTGATAATGCCGAAAACTAAGCAGCTTGCAACGAGATTAATTTGAACTAGTTAATAAAAAAAATGTTGCCAGACCTTCCAACAGTAATTGCAACAAAAACTTCTTATATTTTAGGTACTGGTTCAGTTTATGGGGCCCACCCAGATGCGTATTCACGTCTAGATTTAGAATTTTAAATGAGATTTTTGTTTTTTTCAACCGTTCAAAAGTTATTTGCAGGTAAAGTTCACAATTTTCTGTCATTTTTATGTGGTTGTTGTAATGGCACATTAGGTTATTTTTTTAAGCACGGCCGAAGGCCGCCTACGCGAAAAGGTGTTATGCACATAAAAAACATGGATCACGCCCCGAGTTGGAAAGTTTTACCCTCATAACTTTTGAACATTCGAAAAAAACAAACAAAAATCTCATTTCAGATTCTAAATCTAGATGTGAATACTCGTCTTCCACTTTTTGGTCTAGTTTTCCACGTTTTTGGTCTAGTTTTGGGTGGGCCCCATAAACTGCACCATTACCATATTTTATTACAACTTTATCAAATATGTATGAAAATTATGAGAATATGTTTGTAAAATTGTAGTTGATAATACAATTTAAATCTTTATAGCTATATCTGTTTAACTTGTTTTGTTGAAAGCCCCCTTAAGTTTCTGTAATTTGCATGTGCTTCTGGCAGACATAGATATAAGGTATGGATGTACAGTATTACCCAAAGTTATTCATCCCGAATGTTCACTTGAGGCGCTATTACACTGAAAATACCTGTCATGCCATGTTTTCTTGCTAAAAACCTGTCTCAGTCCTCAACTTCAGTTTTTGAAAAATCTGCATATTTATTTACACATGTCTGGCACCTCCTATTACTCGCTGACGATTCAACTAGTACCAAACCGCCATTGTTGTTCACAAGTGATTCGGCCAAAATAGAAAGCAGTTTATTTGAATGTTTTTTTTTCGAGTTATATATTTTAGAAGGCTAAAATATTAAAAATATGCAGTGTGGTGAGACATATCGTTCGGTGTGAAGTGTTTTTAATTCTTTAAAGTGAATAATTATAAGCAAATCGGGTAAATTTTGAAGCTTCCTTACATACAATATTGCAAATTTAAACACGATTTTTTCTCAAAATATATAGCTTGCCTCCAAGTTCGGTCTTTGGTTTTGTGTTCTGTGCGACCCCCTCTACCCCTCAAAAAAAAAAAATTCCTAGGCTCGGTACATCATCTAAAATATTCCCCTTATGCTTTTGTTATATTTTATATATTTGTATAGTATGTTTCTGTTCTGTGATAATACCTGTGATATTAACAGTCGATATTTCAACTGGCAAACAGCAGAAAATGTATACTAGAAGGAGCGCTCAGAAAAACGCCGGGTTGAAAGATAAAAAAATACATTTTTGTGCAGTCTGTTATCCAAATTTGATATTCCATCAACACAATAAACGCACAACGCACTTAAGTGTATTCAGAGTATGTTGTCGTTGTTGTTTTAACAACTAAAACACTCCACGAAGGTTTTAAGGAGTGACAATTAATATAAACACCAACATGAACTCATAACTACATGTGTTTGCTGCAGTACAGGTGGACTAAACGCACAATCAACTAAAGCTTCATTATGGCATGGGATCTTCCAGATAGCGTTCAAATTCAGGGTCTCGAGATTCTTGTTCTACATCTATATCTGGTGTTTTCCCCCAAAAATTTTCTTTCGAATCACGTATTTGCTTATTTGAACACTAACTAAGCGATGAAATTTCTTTTGAGAACGAAGAACTTGACTTCAAAGAATTATTAACTTCGCCATCTGTTGCCTTAGCTACTTTGCTTTTCCCATGGTGCTGTAAAGAATGTCTAAGGCGTTTTACTTCTCGTTTACGGGCAGTGTAATTCAATTGCTCGGAATGAAAGGGGCATAGTCGAAGTTTTACTAAGGAATTTTTGCGCTCCCCTAAGTCTATATAGGCCAAGTTTACTTCCCAACTTCGCTAATTTTCTGCTTACACACTGGAATTGACCTTTGCCGGATATAAATTCGCCTTCAGTACGCCAGCGCAAGGCATATTTGTTATTTTTGTACCGAGTTAAATCAGCTACACAGTATTCCTAAAATAAAGATCAAAACATATATCAACAAATTAAGTAACACTAAAAAAAACCTTCGAAAATTTAAGCGGTTAGAGTGTAGTTTAAGGTAGTCCATCGGATATTTCGTACAAAGGGTATCCGCCCCGTAGCAACACTTTCGAAGAAAACTAATTTTTTATGTGAAAATATATACAGTGAGTCGCACTCATAATTGGACACCTCATATATCGAAACAAATTAATTTTCTTCATTTTAATGGTTTTGTGAATAGTAACTAGATCAACCACCACCAAAATAGTTGAGTTTACTTCTGTAGTGCCTGTTTGTTTTTTGGCTAATAAGCAAACAGATGTAATCTATACTGATTTTAGTAAGGATTTCGATTCAGTGAATCATGAACTTCTGATTCAAAAGCTTGATTTAGTGGGGTTCCCGAAGAATTTGCTTCTATGCCTTACAAACTATAAATAAAATATCAAATCTAAATCAATTAATGAGTCCTCTGGTGTACCTCAAGGTAGTCATTTGGGCCCACTTCTGTTCACCCTTTTTATAAACGACTTGCCACAGATTTTGCCTCATTGTCATAGGGGTGATTATTTTAACAAAGACTATATGAAAGCACGTATCAACGTCTGTTAAAAAAAACTATCAATTTTGTTTTAAAAATGAACACAAAATTCGCAAAAAATCCAAGAAAGTTCAGAAAGATTTTCAACTTCTTTCATACAATTTTCAGAGCTTTTTAGAGTATTCAGTTTTGTAGGCCATTAAATACTAGTATAGTAATGTGTTAATCTTATGTTCGTAACTCATTTTAATGATTTTTACCAATTTTTTTTTTATATAAAAGAAACCCCTTTAGCACTCCGGGAAAAAAATTGCCAAAAATCAGCGGAATGCGTCACGAACTTGGGATTAATACATTGTTGTGCTAAAATTGAATGGCCTATAAAAGCTAATACTCAAAAAAAATCGCAAAACTCTATGAAGAAAGTTGAAAAACTTGCTAAAATTTCTTGGAATTTTCGCGAATTTTTAGCACGTTTTTAAAAACTTATAGTTCTTAGAACACACACTGAGACGTGATTTTATGTAGCCTCTGTTAAAATAATTTTATTAAGCCAAAATTTGTGAAACTGAGACTTAATTTTATGTAAACTGCTGTGCCTTACCTACCCGTGTCATTTTAACATATTTAAATTAAGTTAATTTTTATAAATTTTCAGAGTTTTATTGTTGCTCTTTTAAATGTTGTGCCTTACCTACCTGTGTCATTTTAACATATTTAAATTAAGTTAAGTTAATTTTTATAAATTTTCAGAGTTTTATTGTTGCTCTTTTAAATGTTGTATTGGTGATTTTCTTACATATGATATTAAAATATGGAATTTTCATGTTCCAAAAATGATGAAAAAATTTCAGATCTTTCTCTCAAACCATCAGCAGAATCGAAAAGCGCAACTTCGTACCAATCCTTCACATAGTTAGACTCGTCCACTGAAATAATAGAAAGATCCAAATCTTCGTTCAGTACACAAATGTTATGCAGAACAAATGCACTAAACACAGTTTTGATACAATTTTTAATATCTAGATCTAGATCTCGATTGAAAATATTTCTCCATCTGTTCTTCACTATCCCGAAAGTTTGTTCTATAATAATACGGCCTCTCCTATGCGCAGTAATAAACCTAGCTTCATTTGGCGTCAAAGGTTCTTTAAAAGCTGTTATTACCGGAACTGGTGCAACTTGACACGGATAACACTAAAAAAAACCTTTGAAAATTTAAGCGGTTAGAGTGTAGTTTAAGGTAGTCCATCGGATATTTCGTACAAAGGGTATCCGCCCCGTAGCAACACTTTCGAAGAAAACTAATTTTTTATGTGAAAATATATACAGTGAGTCGCACTCATAATTGGACACCTCATATATCGAAACAAATTAATTTTCTTCATTTTAATGGTTTTGTGAATAGTAGATCAACCACCACCAACCTAGTTGAGTTTACTTCTGTAGTGCGTGTTTGTTTTTTGGCTAATAAGCAAACAGATGTAATCTATACTGATTTTAGTAAGGCTTTCGATTCAGTGAATCATGAACTTCTGATTCAAAAGCTTGATTTAGTGGGGTTCCCGAAGAATTCGCTTCTATGCCTTACAAACTATAAATAAAATATCAGATCTAAATCAATTAATGGGTCCTCTGGTGTACCTCAAGGTAGTCATTTGGGCCCACTTCTGTTCACCCTTTTTATAAACGACTTGCCACAGACCAAAAATCAGCGGAATGCGTCACGAACTTGGGATTAATACATTGTTGTGCTAAAATTGAATGGCCTATAAAAGCTAATACTCAAAAAAATTCGCAAAACTCTATGAAGAAAGTTGGAAAACTTGCTAAAATTTCTTGGAATTTTCGCGAATTTTTAGCACGTTTTTAAAAACTTATAGTTCTTAGAACACACACTGAGACGTGATTTTATGTAGCCTCTGTTAAAAAATTTTATTAAACCAACATTTGTGAAACTGAGACTTAATTTTATGTAAACTGCTGTGCCTTGCCACAGATTTTGCCTCATTCTCATAGGGGTGATTATTTTAACAAAGACTATATGAAAGCACGTATCAACGTCTGTTAAAAAAACTATCACTTTTGTTTTAAAAATGAACACAAGAAAGTTTAGGAAGATTTTCAACTTCTTCCATACAATTTTCAGAGCTTTTTAGAGTATTAAGTTTTGTAGGCCATTAAATACTAGTATAATAATGTGTTAATCTTATGTTCGTAACTCATTTTAATGATTTTTACCAATTTTTTTTTATATAAAAGAAACCCCTTTAGCACTCCGGGAAAAAAATTGCCAAAAATCAGCGGAATGCGTCACGAACTTGGGATTAATACATTGTTGTGCTAAAATTGAATGGCCTATAAAAGCTAATACTCAAAAAAATTCGCAAAACTCTATGAAGAAAGTTGAAAAACTTGCTAAAATTTCTTGGAATTTTCGCGAATTTTTAGCACGTTTTTAAAAACTTATAGTTCTTAGAACACACACTGAGACGTGATTTTATGTAGCCTCTGTTAAAATAATTTTATTAAGCCAAAATTTGTGAAACTGAGACTTAATTTTATGTAAACTGCTGTGCCTTACCTACCTGTGTCATTTTAACATATTTAAATTAAGTTAATTTTTATAAATTTTCAGAGTTTTATTGTTGCTCTTTTAAATGTTGTGCCTTACCTACCTGTGTCATTTTAACATATTTAAATTAAGTTAAGTTAATTTTTATAAATTTTCAGAGTTTTATTGTTGCTCTTTTAAATGTTGTATTGGTGATTTTCTTACATATGATATTAAAATATGGAATTTTCATGTTCCAAAAAAGATGAAAAAATTTCAGATCTTTCTCTCAAACCATCAGCAGAATCGAAAAGCGCAACTTCGTACCAATCCTTCACATAGTTAGACTCGTCCACTGAAATAATAGAAAGATCCAAATCTTCGTTCAGTACACAAATGTTATGCAGATCAAATGAACTAAACACAGTTTTGATACAATTTTTAATATCTAGATCTAGATCTCGATTGAAAATATTTCTCCATCTGTTCTTCACCATCCCGAAAGTTTGTTCTATAATAATACGGCCTCTCCTATGCGCAGTAATAAACCTAGCTTCATTTGGCGTCAAAGGTTCTTTAAAAGGGGTTATTACCGGAACTGGTGCAACTTGACACGGATATCCCTTATCGCCAAATAAATAATATCCTCGTGGTGGATAGATAGGTTTCGCATACAAAGGACTATTGAGGAAAACTCACGTGTCATGAACGGAACCAGGAAACCATTCCATTAATAAGCAACGAAAAATATTTTCGCAGTAATCTTCTCATTTTTAATTAAAAAATTAAATTTTATTCGGAAAATGTAACTTTTCGCGAGACCATTTACATATGTCAAAATTTACAACTCAAAATTTCCCATTTCATTTGGCACAGCAAAATGGAAAATATTTGTACACCATAGAAAACTTGTTCACCTCATTTTTCCTCTGAGTAAAATGCTACCGATTGGCACACAGCCTAACTGAAAACTAGATTAATCAACTTACTCGATTAATCGAATAAAGGCGCATCCCTAGTATATACTATACTATACTATATTAAAAGGTATCAGGTGGCTGTGTGCTTTGACCAAATAAAAGAATGTACCAGCGGCTTCGGTTGCTCAAATCGAATTGACTCGTCTCGTTTTTTATTTTACTTTACATCATCGTTTTTTACAAAATGGTTCTTACTCGCTATTCTTAATCGCTACTTCTTATTCTTAGTACTGCCAAACTTAATCTAGTACTAATTACAAATACTACTTTGGTTAGGTGCGTTCACACCGTATCCTTAGGAATACCATAAACTTAGCAATAATCTAATGCTTGGTGCAGACGTATTCCTACAACTCGGCCATCCTGACGTTTTGAATCTCCTGATTCTACAGTAGACTGACTTTAAAATTTGTTATTACTACTCAACCCTTGGCGAGTCTAACTTTTATATCCGTACCACGGCTTTAGGTTAGTAACTGACCATACCCCTTTATATGGTATTTGCGTTTGCTGGAGGCCCTCCACATCTTCTATCACATAACGATCGTTTTCCAGGACTTTTGTTATTTTATAAGGACCTTTGAATTTGGGTATAAGCTTGCTAGACACTCCTGTTTGCGAGCTAACATTAAGGGTCATGACGTAGTCACCTATACTAAACTTGCGGGGTGCTTGCCTTTTACTATCTGTGTAATTTTTGTTATAGTTTTGTGATTTAACCTGTTCCGTTTCTGCTTTATCTCTAATCTTTTCTAACGCGACTGGATTGTTTAGTTGCAATGGTTCTAGTATATTCTCCTGTAAGCTGTCTATAGGTTTACCCCTTTGCCTTACCCCAAAAAGCAATACGCTAGGCTGTTCTTTCGTTGCTTTGTGCACTACGTTATTCATTGCATGTTCTACGGATTCTAGTATTTTTTCCCAACTAATGTCTTTTTCTGAGTCTACCATTTTTGCCACCATTGGCCCCAGACTTTTGTTTACAATTTCAACCTGGCCGTTCGCTTGGGGTGAATTTGTTGCAACTTTTATATGTTCTATGTTGTTTTCCTCTAAAAACCCTTCAAACTCCTTAGATGTAAAACAGGTACCTCTATCCGATACAACCAATTTCGGCCTGCTGTACGCTCTAAAGTATTCTTTTAGTGACGCAATAGCTTCTTTCGATGCCGTTGTTTTCGCTGGATATAAACGAACGAATTTTGTAAACGCATCTATTACTACCAATACATGTTTGTACTTCGTACATTTGCTGTGAATCGGTCCATAGTGATCAATATGTACCATTTCAAAAGGTACTTTCCCTTTTGGTATCATGTGTAAAAGTCCGTCTTTTTCGCACTTTTACTAGAAAACGCGATACACTTCAAACAATTTGCAACGTGTGTGGCTGTTTCCTTTCTTATACCCGGGAACCAATAGCTTTTCTCAACTGTCTCGACTACCTTGTCTATACCTAAATGTCCTAACTCATCGTGATACTTATAGAGGACATGCTGTTCCATTTCTTCTGGTACGTAAAAAAGTAGGTTGTCCTCTTTCTTTTTGTATACCACGCCATTTCTCATTTCATAATTGTTACTTTCTCTCTTTTCTAACTCTTTTTTTATCGACCCTATTCGTTCGTCTCTACTTTGACATATAATCAAATTTTCTTCGAAGGTATTTGAGTGAATCACTAATACATTATTTACCCTACTTAGAGCGTCTACGTGCTGCATTCTTTTTCCTGCTCTATGTTCAAGCTCGTAATTATAGTTTTGTAGCTCTAAGGCCCATCTTGCTATTCTCGGGTTCATGTCTTTTTTGTTAAGGGTTAATGTTAAAGAGTTGCAGTCGGTGACAATTTTGAACTTAATACCCTGTAGGTAAATCCTAAATCTCTTCAAGGCGTATACGATCGCTAAGGTCTCTAATTCGAAGCTGTGGTATTTTGATTCTGTCGTTGTCGTTCGTTTGGAAAAATAAAATATTGGATGTAACTTTCCGTCTTTCTTTTTCTGAAGCAGTATTGCCCCGAATCCTAACGCACTGGCATCACAATGCAATTCTGTCTCATCATTTGGGTCATAGATCGCCAAAAGCGGGGACGCAATAAGCTTTTCTTTTAGCTCCTTAAATGACTCTATCTCCACTTGCCCGAACTGAAATTTTCTGTCTTTTCTTGTTAAGTCGTGAAGAGGTTTTGCTATCGTCGAAAAATCTTTGATGAATCTTCGGAAATATGAACATAATCCCAAAAAACTTTGAAATTCCTGCGTTTTTGTTGGAACCGAAAATTTTGCTATCGCTTGAAGCCCTTTTTCATCTGCTTTGATGCCTTCGCCCGTGATTACGTATCCTAAATATGACACTTTTGACTGCAAAAATTAGCACTTGTCCAGCCGGAGCTCTAAATTATTTTGTACTAACCTTAGCAGAACTTTCTCTAACACTCCTAAATGCTCTTGTAAACTTTGCGTTGCTATCATAATGTCATCCAAGTATATTATGACTTCCCCGTCTCGAATCATGTCAGCGAAAATTTTATTTATAAATTTTTGGAAAGTCGCAGGCGCATTTTTTAACCCAAACGGCATTCTTAAAAATTCGTATTGTCCTAAGGGTGTTGTGAAGGATGTGTACTTTATGGAGCTTTCGTTTACAAACACGTGAAAGAATCCGTTTTTAACTTAGTGAAGATAGTCTTGTTTGCTAATCTGTCTAACAAGTCATCTATCAACGGCATAGGATAATTGTCTTTGGCTGTAACTTTGTTTAATTGTCTATAGTCGACGCACATTCTAAGTTCGCCTGTCTTCTTTTTGACTGAAACTAGTGGAGACACAAATTCTGACTCACTCGGCCGTATGTATCCCTTAGTTAAGTACTCGTCAATTATCTTCTGGAGTTCTGACTTTTCACTATAGGATAATCTTCTAGGTGCGCAAGCAAATGGCTTATCACTCTCTAATACAAGTTTTATTTCTTTTCTTACGTGAGGTTCGTTTGATGTTTTATAATTTAAGTAAATTTTTTTTTAAAAATTTCATTAAATTTATTCTTTTCGTTGACGCTAAGCTGTTCGCCTATTTTTAGGTTTAGATCTGTTTCCTCATAGACATTTATTGACATTATCTGGCTGAGCACTTCGTTAATACTTTCATCATCGCTTATTTCCCTATTATCCGAGTCACAACTTTTCCTAACCTTTCTTATGCTGTTATACTGCTCCCTGGACTTGCTTACTTCTTTACACGCTTCTTTGTTCTTTACATTGTCAAAATTTTTCTCTTCTTCTCGTTGTCCCATACTATTAAATAACTCAACATTACCTATTTTCAATTTCGCGTTGCTTCCTTCTATAAAATCTCTACCTAGTAAAACTGGGTAACCCATAGGCCCATTAGGAACCACCAAGAGTTCAATAGAAACAGATTTATTCAAAACTTTTATTTCAGACTTTAACTTTCCAATTACATTTAGCCTCGATTTATTTAGCCCGTGGTACGTCTCTTTCACCTCTTCTAACGCTACACCTGACGGCACTAACGTCTGCTTTACCAAGCTAATGGGACTTCCTGAATCCACTAAACATTCTACAAATATTTCGATGTTAATATATGCTAGTATACATACTTTAAAATAACTTACGAATGTGTTTTTAGGTTTTTTGTATGACTTGCAACTGGCAGCAAAATGTCCTTTTTCTCCGCAAGCAAAACAAGAGCCGTCTTCTCTCTTTGGCTTTCTACAGTCCTTTGCCATGTGTCCAGCGCAGTTGCAATTGTAGCATTGCATACTTTGTCCCGTTCGTGGTCTTGCTGTTGGATACTCTGGTAAGCTGATTGAACGGAATGCTCTTATAACCTCTTTGGCTGAACTGAAGTTTTGAATTTTTGCCTGAGTGCGTAGTTGCTTATCCGGTATACCTTCGACTATGTAGTCTGCCAACTCATCTTCGCTTAGATGTAACTCGCTGGCAAGCAAGCATTTTTCATTGAAGTAGTTTGTAAAACTTTCCTCGCGTTGCCATACGCGCTTCTCAAACTTTTTGCGACGATCGAGTTTACTTTGTGTTGGCGCAAAAACAGATTTCATGTCTTGAAGTAATTCGTTGATATTTTTTGGAAATTCTGGTAGTGCATTATACCATGCTAAGGCAGCGCCTCTTAGCTTGACATGAATCGCGGCTCCTAACGATGCGTCGTCTATTTTAAATATTTCTCTGTAGTGGCGAATTTGATTGCACCAAACATTAAAACCATCACCTCCGTCATATGTAGAAATAACATTTTTTATGGTGTCGAAATTTGTATGTTCGCGTGCTGCTCTACATGTTGAAGTAGTCATCGCATTTTCTTTTTCCAACAATGCCTTTTGCAACTTGAGCATTTCAATCTCGGTTTCTAGCAGCTTGATTTTAAGGCTAGCTTCGCTTTCGCTCGAGTATTGACTGGACGTATTTTTGTTAAGTTTGGTTACTTGCTGTCCGAACGTACCAGTTACGTTTAGCGCACCATTGTCATCTTCAATATCGGTCATTCCATCAATTTCCTCGCGTCGATGTGAAATACGGTTACCACTACCATTGTGCTGACCGTTGTTGTTGCTCTCACCATTGCTTTGTCGGCCATTGCTGCTACCATTTTCGCCACTACCATTGTCTTTAATTTGATCGTTGTAGTTGTCACTACCGTTGTCACCTTCGTTGGCATCACCGTTACCACTACCGTTGTCTGCGCCGTTATCATCTTCAGCTTCCAAATTAGCATTTTGTGGACTTTTTTCGTAGTGTTTTCCGGCTACATTTGGGCACGATCCTCTAGCTTCGGCCGGGATATTGTTAAGCCTTCCAGCTAATAACGCCTTAGCGCCCGTTGAGTTGACGCCCACTGCAGTGCACCACGCTTTCAACTGTAGGAGCGTGTACCGATCTGCACAAATATTGTCGGCCATATTTAACAAGGCGTTTGATAATTTATACGAAAACAACTTTAACTTCGATTTTTAAAGATAACTTACGACGATTAACGATTTACTTTTCTTTTAATACAATGAATGGTTCAAAGACCACTTCTGATAAAAGGTATCAGGTGGCTGTGTGCTTTGACCAAATAAAAGAATGTACCAGCGGCTTCGGTTGCTCAAATCGAATTGACTCGTCTCGTTTTTTATTTTACTTTACATCATCGTTTTTTACAAAATGGTTCTTACTCGCTATTCTTAATCGCTACTTCTTATTCTTAGTACTGCCAAACTTAATCTAGTACTAATTACAAATACTACTTTGGTTAGGTGCGTTCACACCGTATCCTTAGGAATACCATAAACTTAGCAATAATCTAATGCTTGGTGCAGACGTATTCCTACAATATATATATTATCTATACGAGTATATAGATAAATAAATAATTGCACGCTTTCCTTATGTCCTGTTAATTATGCTTGGGTTGGGTTTTATTGAGTGCACCGTGCCTATGATCGTTTTTTTTGTTTAGAAGGATAGAGGGGGTCCCAGAAATCACAGAATTAAAGCCCGAACTTGGAGGCAACTCATATTTTAAGAGAAATTCGAATTTGAAGATTCGAATTTTCCCAACCAAAATGTGTAAATTTTAAAACACTTTGATAACACTATACACACAAAACTATATTACATTACACAAAAACCCGCTTCCACACAGTCCCGCACTGTTTTTTGACCGAGTTTTGCGCGAATAACCGCTTTAAACATTTAAATTTTTTATCACAGAAAGCCCGACATGTTTTTTCACATGGCAACAACAATGCCTTCGGATTAGTTGCAGTTACAGCGAGTAGCAACTGCTGATGGCTCTGAAGGAATAAACAAACTATGTTATGGCACGTTCAGATTTTCTTTAATAATAGTTAAGAAACGCGGAGATTTATCACGTTTATTAACCACGAACAGATATACAGGGCTGTCATGGAATCCAAGTCGGTTTTGCATTTTATCGGAATTGCAAATCAATATTGATTTCATTTGGTGTCATGAAACCGTGTCGGTTTTGTTATTTTCGAATGTAAACAAAACCGATGTTCAAATCAGCTGTTTTGTGTGGATCGCAAATTTTATTTTCGCTTTTTTGACAAAAATTTGTGATATTCCATTTTTTCTACAGTAAATCATAAAAATTGAATAGAAATAAAAGTATATGAGTTAGCTGAGCGGTAGCGTTCATGTTGATGGAAGAAGGAAGTTGCGGGAAGGTCAAAATGAAAATTTTGAGGGATTGCAGCAACCCGCTTCAGCTGCCGGACACAGCGTAAGTAGATTTATTGCAAGGTGCGCTTGTAAATACTTATATGATATTTGCAGGTTCATAGTGTATTATAGGCTACATAAAGAAGCTTTCCAAATGGTACTTGACACGATTGGCGAACACTTGGCACGATCTCAATTTCCACCAATACTGCAGCTAGCAGCTAAGTTGCGATTTTTATATTTTCCCCATGTACGAATAAAAATATGAGCCTCATTATTATTTATTTTTATTTAAAACCATCATTTACTCACATTTTTATTAAATTTTCTATCTGCGATTGAAAAAAAAAAGCAAATCCAATAGCTGCCAGCTGCTTGGTTTATTTCCGATAGCAAAACCGATATTATTGGTTTCTGTGACACCTAAATCCGACATAATTCCGATTCGAACATGAAACCGATAACATTGGATTTCATGACACCAAAGCAAGTTTTCTGTCGGTTTTAAATCCAATTCCGACAACTATTGGATTCCATGACAGGGGTGATAATACCGAAAACTAAGCAGCTTTCAACGAGATTAATTTGAACTAGTTAATAAAAAAAATGTTGCCAGACCTTCCAACAGTAATTGTAACAAAAACTTCTTATATTTTAGGTACTGGTTCAGTTTATGGGGCCCACCCAGACGCGTATTCACGTCTAGATTTAGAATTTTAAATGAGATTTTTGTTTTTTTCAACCGTTCAAAAGTTATTTGCAGGTAAAGTTCACAATTTTCTGTCATTTTTATGTGGTTGTTGTAATGGCACATTAGGTTATTTTTTTAAGCACGGCCGAAGGCCGCCTACGCGAAAAGGTGTTATGCACATAAAAAACATGGATCACGCCCCGAGTTGGAAAGTTTTTCCCTCATAACTTTTGAACATTCGAAAAAAACAAACAAAAATCTCATTTCAGATTCTAAATCTAGACGTGAATACGCGTCTTCCACTTTTTGGTCTAGTTTTCCACTTTTTTGGTCTAGTTTTGGGTGGGCCCCATAAACTGCACCATTACCATATTTTATTACAACTTTATCAAATATGTATGAAAATTATGAGAATATGTTTATCAAATTCTAGTTGATAATACAATTTAAATCTTTATAGCTATATCTGTTTAACTTGTTTTGTTGAAAGCCCCCTTAAGTTTCTGTAATTTGCATGTGCTTCTGGCAGACATAGATATAAGGTATGGATGTACAGTATTACCCAAAGTTATTCATCCCAAATGTTCACTTGAGGCGCTATTACACTGAAAATACCTGTCATGTCATGTTTTCTTGCTAAAAACCTGTCTCAGTTCTCAACTTCAGTTTTTGAAAAATCTGCATATTCATTTACACATGTCTGGCACCTCCTATTACTCACTGACGATTCAACTAGTACCAAACCGCCATTGTTGTTCACAAGTGATTCGGCCAAAATATAAAGCAGTTTATTTGAATGTTTTTTTTTTCGTGTTATATATTTTAGAAGGCTAAAATATTAAAAATATGCAGTGTGGTGAGACACATCGTTCGGTGTGAAGTGTTTTTAATTCTTTACAGTGAATAATTATAAGCAAATCGGGTAAATTTTGAAGCTTCCTCACATACAATATTGCAAATTTAAACACGATTTTTTCTCAAAATATATAGCTTGCCTCCAAGTTCGGTCTTTGGCTCGGTGCACCATCTAAAATATTCCCCTTATGCTTTTGTTATATTTTATATATTTGTATAGTATGTTTCTATTCTGTGATAATACCTGTGATATTAACAGTCGATATTTCAACTGGCAAACAGCAGAAAATGTATACTAAAAAGAGCGCTCAGAAAAACGCCGGGTTGAAAGATAAAAAAATACATTTTTGTGCAGTGTGTTATCCAAATTTGATATTCCATCAACACAATAAACGCACAACGCACTTAAGTGTATTCAGAGTATGTTGTCGTTGTTGTTTTAACAACTAAAACACTCCACGAAGGTTTTAAGGAGTGACAATTAATATAAACACCAACATGAACTCATAACTACATGTGTTTGCTGCAGTACAGGTGGACTAAACGTACAATCAACTAAAGCTTCATTATGGCATGAGATCTTCCAGATAGCGTGGTCATTCTGTATCACTTTCGCAAACGTCAGTTCGCTGTGAAGTTGATAAATTTTTTCTCTGTGTTTAATATTGAAAAAAAATTAATTCTTTTAATTTCTGGTCATCTCTGTGTGAAAGTTTTGTGCAAATATTAAGTGTGCCGCTAGTGATTCTATAATTTATTTGATTTTGTTATTATATTCACATTTTGTGGATACAATTAAATTCATATAATTTTGCTTTAATTGCTTTTGCCGAGTCATTTTGCATATTGTTTTTGTTGCAGTTGATTGGCCTGTTGATTATTCTTGCTTTTGTGTTTGTGTGCACTTTTTGTTTTCTTGCCTAATTCTTTTATCACAGCTGTTTGCGTTGTGTTTATTAAGTGTTACAATTACAGTGCATCTCAAACTGCTCGCTACTATTGCTTTTCAGTGTTGCCTTTTTATTAACTAATTTTCCCATTTAATTCTAATCTTTAATTCGTGATGTCTTGCATTTTTAATAATTGTCAAATTAAAAGTGAGTCAGAACGCCACTTGTCGTGCTGGCTTTGTGATGGGCTTGCTCACATCAAGAGTGCTGGGTTGACCGGTAGGGTCGCGGATATTGTGCTTGAGGGCAAGGGCCTACGTTGGTCCTGTTTAAAATGTCGTTCAACCGAAGTTGATATATTTAAAATATTTAGGCAAATCCGTAATGGATTTTCTGAAATTGGTAAAGACCTTTCAATGTTGAATGAAAAATTCAACAAGTATGATACGGTATTTAAAACTTTTAAATGTTTGGACGAATTTTCGCCCGACTCCGGGAAACGTAAACGTACGGACGATTTTTCTGTTGATTTAACTCCTGTCCCAACTCCAGTTCCATTCCGTCTATTCCAGTCCCTGTTCCGACTATTCCAGCCCCAATTCCCACTAACCCACCGCCATTATCAATCGAATTGATTAATTTAGCCTCTCCCAATCCGGCAACAGAACCATCGTCTTCTAGGTCTATTAACTTGAGGCCAAGGAAAAAGCCTGAACCACCATCTGTTAGGGTAGGATCAGAACCAACGGTTAAGAATCTGGTTGTGGTTCCTCGAAGAAAATCGATCTTTGTGTCTCGTTTCGAAAGAGATACTACTGAAGAAGATTTGAAGCATTATGTAAGTTCTAAAATGAAAACTGATAACTTAAAAATTATGAAATTTAAATTTAGTCGCGAAAGAAGCATTTCTTCCTTTAGAATTGATGTTTCTGCTAGCGATTTTGACACCTTATTAAGTAGTTCGTTTTGGCCGTCCGGGGCATTTGTGAGGGAATTTGAGTTCAGACCTAATAAAATCGTGGAGGCTGCAGCTAAAGTCCCAAACCAGAGTACAGCTTCAAAAAACTAAGTACTCAATCTGTACATTTTTATTATCAAAATGTTAGAGGTCTAAATTCAAAACTAACCCAACTTTACTTAAAGGCTCTTAGCTGTAACTTTAAAATTATTTGCCTTACTGAAACCTGGCTTAAGCCGAATATTTATAACGCCGAAATCTTGCCTAATAATTATCAAGTATTCAGAAGTGATCGTAAGAACAGAGTTGGGGGTGGTGTCCTGATTGCAGTTCACTCGTCAATCCCTTCTGAGGAAGTTAATGTACCTGTCATTGATTCAATTGAATTTAAGTGCGTCCGTATACAGCTTGATAGAGCTTACATATACATAGCGCTCAGCTATATTCCTCCTGTTTCTGACAGTTCTGTCTATTTGCAGCATGTCTCCCTTTTTAAAACGGTGAATCAAATGATGAAACTTTCTGATTCGATTGTCATTTTGGGTGACTTTAATTTACCACATGTATCGTGGAGTATCTTGGACCAAAACATTGTGCCAGTTTCAACCAAAGCAGTATTTAATGAATTCCTAGATGAAATGTCAGATCTTTGCCTTAATCAATTGAATATTGTCCCTAACAAGTTCGGGAGGGTCTTGGATCTTGCATTTGTTGATGATTCATCTAAGTTCTGTTTAAATCGATGTGATCCTCTGGTTTTACCGGAAGACGTTTACCATCCTTCACTTCAGATCGTTTACGGAATCATAACTGATGTAGAAGGTTATTACAGTAAGCCCTATGAGCCTAGTTTTCACTTTCGATTTGATTTCTCTAAAGCGAACTTTAAAGCATTAAATAATGAGTTATCTAAACTATCTTGGCCTGAATATTGTGGCAATATTGAGCTTGACGTTTTACATTTTAATAATACCATTTATAACCTTTTTGAAAAGCACGTACCTAAACGTAAATCTTTCTACAGTGAACCAATACAAGCTTGGTTTACTAAAGAGCTAAAAGTTTTAAAAAATAAAAAGAACCGTTCTTTCAAGTTATACAAGAAGTCCGGTACTTAAAGTACTCCAATCTACGTCTGAAATATTTTGAACTAAATAAAAAATGTTACGCAGCTTATATATGCAAGGTTAAAAAGAATATTATTTGCAACCCGAAGTCATTCTATGATTTCGTAAACTCTAAACGTAATGTAACTGGTTTTCCGTCCGCCATGAAATACCAAGACTGTATATCCAGTGATAATCAAGATATCGCAAATTCCTTTGCACGATTTTTTAAATCCAATTATTCTTCCGAAGCCCTTTCGCAATTTTATGAATATCCGTACCAATTGCATGCAAACAACTTTATCAACACTCCAATCATATCTCCCGAAGACGTTCTGGTCTTTCTGAAAACCTTAAAAGTATCAACTAAAAGTGGTCCGGATATGATCCCTTCATGTTTTCTTAAAAAATGTGCAAACTACATTTACCAGCCCTTAGCTGTTCTCTTCAATCTGTCTTTAAAATGTGGCGTTTTCCCCGCTGCTTGGAAAGAATCCTTTCTCATACCACTTTATAAGAGTGGGAGTAGATCGTCTATTGAGAATTATCGTGGCATAGCAAAGCTATCCGCCATTCCTAAAGTATTTGAAGCAATTGTTACTAATCAGCTTACAGTTCCTATTTCCACATTGATTGCAGGTTGCCAGCACGGCTTTTGCAAGGGAAAATCAACAAGTACTAACCTTCTTGAATTTACAACTCATGTCTCAGTTGGCTTTAGAGAAAATATGCATACTGATGCAATATACACAGATTTCAGTAAAGCTTTCGACAAAGTATGTCATTCGTTACTCGTTCACAAACTTGATCTTCTGGGCTTTCAACCGAGCCTCTGCCGTTGGTTATCTTCTTATCTTCGATTCAGGTCTCAAAGAGTGGTCTTCAAGAATGTGCTATCGAATGTCATTGACGTGTCTTCTGGAGTTCCTCAAGGTAGTCATCTTGGCCCGATTCTGTTCTTGCTGTTCATTAATGATATATCTAGTACTATAAAGTTTTCAAAAATCTTGATGTACGCGGACGATGTAAAGATTTTTAAGTCCTACGCGTTGATCGAAGAAAGAGATTTACTACAATCGGACCTTGATAATCTGGTTACTTGGTGCGACTTAAATTATATGCCGCTTAATCTTAAAAAATGTAAATATATGTGTTTTTCTCGCCGAACTTCACAACCAGCTTCTTACTCAATCAACAATCAAATTCTGGAAGAAGTGCATGACTTTGTGGACTTGGGGGTTACGTTGGATTGTAAACTTAGCTTCAATCTTCATATTAATGTAACTGTAAATAAATCTATAGGTGTTCTCTCTTTCGTTAAGCGATGGTCTAAAGAATTTGGTGACCCTTACGTGACTAAAGCCCTTTTTACAACATTAGTAAGACCAATTTTAGAGTATGGCTCAATTATTTGGAATCCAAGATATCAGGTCCACATAGATCGAATTGAATCGGTTCAAAAACAGTTCTTACTTTTCGCCCTAAGACATCTTCCATGGAATTCTTCATATAACCTGCCTCCCTATACTAGTCGCTTAAAACTCATTGACCTTCCTACCCTTGCTAGTCGCAGAGAAATGCTGGGAACAATATTTATGATCAAATTATTAAACGGGTCAGTATCTAGCCCATTCTTGTTAGGCGAAGTTATCTTTAAAATTCCTTCTCGGCCATCAAGATATTTCAAACCTCTACTTCTGAAACAGTGTAGAACCAATTTTGAGTTAAATGAACCCTTCCGTTGTTTGTGTGAAAATTATAACACTCACTCCAGCACATTTGATGTTACAGACTCCCTTTTTAGCATTAAAAAATCAATACTTTGCTCTCTTAATCAATAACAACAATAATGTTAACATTTTTTCTATTTTTATTTACGAAATTCTTTGAATGTTTCATGTTCTTTGTTCTTATGTTACTTAGCTGATGATTTTTCTCTGTAGCTGAGCAGTTTTAGATCTCAACACTTAACAAACCCCCGCCTCTCAACAACTCGGCAATATATATGAAAAAAAAAAAAGGCCGTGCGTTGTGCGGATGCGCCCCTCGTGTCGGTTGGGCGGGATGGTGGGTTATTCCGTTGGGCATTATTATTATTAATTCAGTGTCTCGAGATTCTTGTTCTACATCTATATCTGGTGTTTTTCCCCAAAAATTTTCTTTCGAATCACACATTTGCTTATTTGAACACGAACTAAGCGATGAAATTTCTTTTGAGAGCGAAGAACTTGACTTCAAAGAATTATTAACTTCGCCATCTGTTGCCTTAGCTACTTTGCTTTTCCCATGGTGCTGTAAAGAATGTCTAAGGCGTTTTACTTCTCGTTTACGGGCAGTGTAATTCAATTGTTCGGAATGAAAGAGGCATAGTCGAAGTTTTACTAAGGAATTTTTGCGCTCCCCTAGGTCTATATAGGCGAAGTTTACTTCCCAACTTCGCAAATTTTCTCGCTAATCACATTTTCTGATTCCACACTGAAACTGACCTTTGCCGGATATAACTTCGCCTTCAGTACGCCAGCGCAAGGCATATTTGTTATTTTTGTACCGAGTTAAATCAGCTACACAGTATTCCTAAAATCATCAAAACATATATCAACAAATTAAGTAAGGGGCCGTTCCAGTATTACGTAAGCACTGTTGGGGGACGGGGGGTTTTTGTTTTGCTTATTTTCGATGACATGGGGGGTGGGGGAGTCTAGATGATGATTACGTCATCAGTAGTTATTTATTTATTTTATTTTTTACACGAATGGCACAAATGGCACCCTCACATTGTTTTTGCTTGAACGAAACGAAACGCATTTTCGGGGATTCCCGCAAATAGTACATACGTTGGCGGAACTACCGTGTTCTATTTACTAAATCCATTTTGTTATTTTAAAATTTATAATTATAATATAAAAAAACCACACATTAATTGAAAATTTTTTACGTAAGCATGGTTGGGGGGGGTAACTGCTTTGCTTATTTTCGATAACAAGGGGGGTGGGGGGGTTAATAATTGTATTAAATCTGCTTACGTAATACTTAAACGGCCCTTAACAATAAAAAAAACCTTTGGAAATTTAAGCGGTTAGAGTGTAGTTTAAGGTAGTCCATCGGATATTTGGTATAAAGGGTATCCTTTGATGCAGACGAGCTCGAAGATGCATTGGATGAACTCATAGATGAAGCACCAAGTCCCCAACGTGTTAGAAATCAAGCCGAATGCAACTATGAACTGTTGGATGAAGATTCAATTCACCAGTCATTTTTAGAAAAGATGAATGATGACGATATGAACATGTCCATGTTAGATTAGATTAATTGCGAGGATAGCACTGCGACCGGATGGTCTATTGTGCCCTCATTTTCTTACAACACCTCATCCAAGCCAATTTGCCTTAAGAAGGTGATTATCTCAGTTGGCTTGAGGGCTTGTATTTGTTTATGCTCTGGCCATGGTGATCTCAGGGCTTGTGCTCTCTTTCTGGCGATGGCGTCGCATGCCATGAGGATGTGTTCTGCAGTTTTATTTACAATTCATTTTATTAAAAAAAAACATTTATTAAAAAAAAACACATTTAATTTATTTGGATAACTCTTGTTTTCTTTTCTTCTTCTTCCCTATTCTTCTCTGTTCGTTCTTATTGTAAATTACAACCCAATTCTATCTTTTCTCCCTTTTTCAAATTCCTATCTTACTTTTGGTTATTTAACTATATACATTGTTCTGTTCTGCTTATTTCGATTTTTATTTTGTTGTGACTTTATTATTGTTATATTATTATGTTAGTTAACATATTATTATGTTATTTTATTTTGCGGCCTTTCGTTGTTTATAAGAGTAATTTGTCTATTTATTTAGTTAGGCATTTGATTTATTTGATTACAACGTTTGTTTAAAACGTTTGTAATTATCTATTTTTATTTTATGTATTTAATGCAATTTATCTTATTTTATGCAATTTCTTTTATTTTTGTTATTTATATATAGTTGATATATTTTGATTTTTTTGTATAGTTATAAGTTAAATTTTCCTTTTTCTCCTTGGCTAACCAAACTCTAATTTTAGCTAATTTTATTTTCTTACAGCTGATATTTTCTTTATACAATTGCATAGTTAGGATTATTTTTTTCCCTTTTTTTTTCTTTCTTAACTCTATTCTATTCCAATTGTTTTGTCTTCTTATATCCTACCTATCAATCTTAATTTACTTTAATTATTTGGGGTTTTCCCAGTTAGAAAATTTGTAGTTCCTTCTTTTCTTATTTTAATATCATTTTAAATTATGTTCTCATTTTTATTTTTTTTTTATTTTTTCCTATTTTAAAAGGTATACGCAAAAAAAAACTATACTATATTGGCTAGGTCTCACCCGGTTGTTGCAGTAGGCCGTTGGTGGGGCGCTACTGTTGTTGTTGTTACTGTTTGTGCGGGGGGCCTATAACAGGTCGGCCCTGTTGTTGTTGTTGTTTTAACAACAAAATCACTCCCCGAAGGTTTTGGGGAGTGTTGTCGAAATAACAGTCCCTGGCCGGATATGAATCCGGTACGCTCCGGTACTCCCTTGCGGTACTGCCCGACTGTCGTGGGAGCGATTTTGTATGACCAGTGCAACCTTCTAGGTCATGTCATCCCTCCTTCCGAAAGGAAAGAGAAGATGGGTAATGAGAGGTGGGAGGCATCATATCCGTAGATCAACCATCGAGTTGCACATCATTACCTTTGTGCATATTGGTCGCCTCTTACGACCGGTATGCCTACCGCGGGCATATTCTAAGCCCTAAGCAGGTCGGCCCTCGCTGTTGTCACTGCTGGTGGTTGGTGTTGTTGTTGGTGCCGGTGTTACAACCGGTTGCTGTTGTTGTTATCGGTGTTGTTTGAGCGGTGGGCCTGTAAGGATGCGGCCCCCGCTGTTGTCAATGCTGGTTGTTGTTGTCGGTATTTGTGCGGCGGGCCTATATCACGTCGGCCCTCACTGTTGTTACTGCTGGTGTTGTTGTTGTTGTTACAGGTGGTTGTGCGGCGGGACTATATGAGGTCGGCCCCCGCTGTTGTTATTGCTGGTGATGTTGTTGTTGTGGTTGCTGGTTGGACGGCGGGCCTATACGAGGGCGGCCCCCGTTGTTGTGCTGGTGGTTACGGCTGGTTGTTGTTGCCGGTGGCGCGCGCGATGATTGTGCGCTGTTATGGTGGCGCGCGCTGGTGGTTATTGTATGGTGGCGTGCGTTGGGAATGGTAGAGCGCGCGATGTGAGCGATGGTGGGGCGCACTGAACTAGTGCAAATAACAAGCAATTAATAGAACTGTAAATAACAAGCAATTAATATAAAAAAAACCCCAATTTTAAAAGGGAAGAACGTTTTACTATAAAACTTACCGAAAGTAACTTTGTAGCTGGTGGTGGGGGCAGTAAAGTTGAGCGCGAGCAATTGGAAGCCCGTGGTGGTGGTGTTGCAATGGTGGCGCGTCTGAATCTGATATCTTGAGTTTGAGACTTAGTCCTTTTACCGATTCAACGATTAAAAAAAACCATTTGAATGGAAATGATGAAGTTTTGATAGGCTTTCAAGAAATTATTATGTAGTTAGCTGTAGAAAATGTTTTACGAAGTTGACCACTAATTCATACACTTGACGAGTGTCAATTTGTAATAATGCTGTCGAAGAGTTAAATTTCGGTACACCACGGTCTATTTGCTTTTGATGGAAATGTTTGTTAAACGCTCCTCCCGTTTAAAACTTTTATTTGCACTATTGAGAATTTACCAGTGGGCACAGCACTACGATGAATAGTGTTTATTCATAATTTTCAAACATCTACTCCTAGCGTATAATCTTTGTTTTCCCGACTCTTGGTTAATTAAAATGAGCTCTATACACCGTTTAACTTCACTTTCAGATTTTTAACACATTTATAGCTTCATATGTTCTACGATTTGATACTTTTTTTTTGAGCATTTGAGTAAAAATTTGCTATAATTTTGCAGAGAGCATCTTGTAATTCTGTCGTAAAAAGCTTAAACTTCAATTAAAAACCAAAAGTTGCACACACACCGCGTACACACAAATGCGAGCGAGCACCGCAAAAGCCAAACAATATAATTTTTTTTCTTTTCTTTTTATGGTTTTGTATTTAAGGTGTATCTTATTTCAAACGAAATTAACTTCCGTACTTTTCCATGCGGTCGAGAAGATCGGAACAAGAAATTGGTGGCTAAGATTTTTCAATTCTACCACTTAAAAATTTCCACGACACATCACACGACCGTTTGCACCGAAAAATTTTCACATTTGAATGGTCGAATGCCAAAGTCGTCGCGGTAAAAAAAAGTGTCGGTCAACTGCGACTGCGCAATGGAATTATTCCGTTACCCTGTCAGACATGGCGTGATCGTTGCCTGGTGGGACACTCAGATTGGTGGTTGCCATCAGGGTTCGGACTTTTAGTATTATTTTAGGTACTTTTTTTGTACTGCCAAATTTGGTAAAATAACAGTCCGGTTTCCGAAACAAAAAGAAGCACAATATGTTATTAATTTTAAAGTAGGAGATATGATTTTACTTCCTGACAGTAGATTTTAAGAGATTTGACGCGTAGAAATTGCTTAAAATTGAAAGTTCGGTGATTACACTTTTATTTTAAGGCTTTTAAAAAAAAGGAATTTAGTACTTTTACTCTTACTACTATTTTGTTCTTTAGTTAGTTTTATTGCAGGTGAATTTTCACGTATGGAACAAAAGTTGAAATTACAGAAGGTTAACAACGAATAATTATTTTACGGGAAAGTTTGAAGTCAGAGAAAAAATTTAACTTATCAACAAAAAATCATATTATGGTACTATTAAATGGGAACATAAAGCGTAGTAGATTTGTGTAAAGTGGATTGAGTATTGAAATTACTACAATTTTAATTAAGTCCGAACCCTAAAGGCACGCTTTCGTTGGCGCGCGAAAAAAGGAAGGTTCTAGAACTTGTGTTTGGTGTGTCCCTTGGTGGTCCGCGGAACCCGACGTTACTGGGTTTTAGGATAGGAGACACATGAAACTCCTTATCCGACCCTGCCATGGATAATACTATAATACATGAATATTGCCGCCGTTAAAATGGTTAAACTCCCATCTTACAAATGTTTTTTGCCAAATACTAATACTTATTGCCCCTTTGGTTGCACCTTGTTTTGGCGATATGATGAGTTATTCATCGAGTCAAGGTCAGGAATCAGGACGGGATTCCATGTGTCTCCCACCCTACTAATTGATGAATTAATATAAGTTACCCAATGATATACGTTAATTTCCCCTACAAAAATTAAATGCTATTTACTTAATGTCAAATGCCATTTAATTCACTGTCATTTTTCGGGCAATCTGGTTTACCCTATTATTTATTTCTGGCCACACCGAGAACACACCAACCACTTGTTTGTCTGGAAATTAAAAATTCCGTTATTGGTGCCTTTTTCCATTTTATGGAACATTTGGTGCTGCCACCTCGGCAAAAATCCGCCACTTCCCAGAATCTATCGATTTATGTCAAACCGCAGGGTGAACATAAACTGTCACCTATCCAACCGCAGTGAGTCATACCAATCAAACTCAATAAAAGAAAATGACTATAAGTTGGAAGTAGACCATAACAAGTAACTCCAACTTATATCGCCTTTCTTTCTATTTTAAAGGTCCTTTCTTTCTTAAAAATTATTTTAATGCGCCTTTCTTTCTTAAAAATTATTTTAATGCGTCTTTCTTTCTCAAAATGATTATAATGCGTCTTTCTTTCTCAAAATGATTATAATGCGTCTTTCTTCAAACAAAAAAAGTTTGCGCCTTTCTTCGTCGACAAACAGCTTTGCGCCCTTTTTCGTCGATAGGAACGATATATATTATCTATACGAGTATATAGATAAATAAATAATTTCACGCTTTCCTTATGCCCTGTTAATTATGCTTTTGTTATATTTTATATATTTGTATAGTATGTTTCTGTTCTGTGATAATATCTGTGATATTAACAGTCGATATTTCAACTGGAAAACACCAGAAAATGTATACTAGAAGAAATACATTTTTGTGCAGTCTGTTATCCAAATTTGAATTCCATCAACACAATAATTGTATTCGCACTTAAGTGTATTCAGAGTATGTTGTCGTTGTTGTTTTAACAACTAAACCACTCCACGGAGGTTTTGAGGAGTGACAATTAATATAAACGTAGAAGAAATAAGCCAGGAAAAATATTTTCGCAGTAATCTTCTCATTTTTAATTAAAAAATAAAATTTTATTCGGAAAATGTAACTTTTCGCGAGACCATTTACATATGTCAAAATTTACAACTCAAAATTTCCCATTTCATTTGGCACAGCAAAATGGAAAATATTTGTACACCATAGAAAACTTGTTCACCTCATTTTTCCTCTGAGTAAAATGCTACCGATTGGCACACAGCCTAACTGAAAACTAGATTAATCAACTTATTCTATTAATCGAATAAAGGCGCAGCCCTAGTATATACTATACTATACTATATATATATTATCTATACGAGTATATAGATTAGGGTGGGTCAATTTGTATGGAGCAAAAAAAATGTTTTTAACGAAAAACTTTTTTTTTTTTTGTTTTTTTGATAATAAACGAAAGTTTCTCGTTAAAAACTCGGAAGCTAGTTTACGATTTTGATAACCGCTTTGTCAAGAAAAAAATTGACCCACTCTAATATAGATAAATAAATAATTTCACGCTTTCCTTATGTCCTGTTAATTATGCTTTTGTTATATTTTATATATTTGTATAGTGTGTTTCTGTTCTGTGATAATACCTGTGATATTAACAGTCGATATTTCAACTGGCAAACAGCAGAAAATGTATACTAGAAGAAATAAATTTTTGTGCAGTCTGTTATCCAAATTTGAATTCCATTAACACAGTAATTGTATTCGCACTTAAGTGTATTCAGAGTATGTTGTCGTTGTTGTTTTAACAACTAAAACACTCCACTCCAAATCTGCTTACGTAATACTTGAACGGCCCTTAACAATAAAAAAACCTTTGAAAATTTAAGCGGTTAGAGTGTAGTTTAAGGTAGTCCATCGGATATTTGGTATAAAGGGTATCCGCCCCAAAACCCGCCCCGCCCCGTAGCAACACTTTCGAAGAAAACTAATTTTTTATGTGAAAATATATACAGTGAGTCGCACTCATAATTGGACACCTCATATATCGAAACAAATAAATTTTCTTCATTTTAATGGTTTTGTGAATAGTAGATCAACCACCACCAACCTAGTTGAGTTTACTTCTGTAGTGCGTGTTTGTTTTTTGGCTAATAAGCAAACAGATGTAATCTATACTGATTTTAGTAAAGTTTTCGATTCAGTGAATCATGAACTTCTGATTCAAAAGCTTGATTGAGTGGGGTTCCCGAAGAATTTGCTTCTATGCCTTACAAACTATAAATAAAATATCAAATCTAAATCAATTAATGGGTCCTCTGGTGTACCTCAAGGTACTCATTTGGGCCCACTTCTGTTCACCCTTTTTATAAACGACTTGCCACAGATTTTGCCTCATTCGCATAGGGGTGATTATTTTAACGAAGACTATATGAAAGCACGTATCAACGTCTGTTAAAAAAACTATCAATTTTGTTTTAAAAATGAACACAAAATTCGCAAAAATTCCAAGAAAGTTTAGGAAAATTTTCAACTTATTTCATACAATTTTCAGAGCTTTTTAGAGTATGAAGTTTTGTAGGCCATTAAATACTAGTATAATAATGTGTTATTCTTATGTTCGTAACTCATTTTAATGATTTTTGGCAATTTTTTTTTATATAAAAGAAACCCCTTTAGCACTCCGGGAAAAAAATTTCCAAAAATCAGCGGAAATTGTCACGAACTTGGGATTAATACATTGTTGTGCTAAAATTGAATGGCCTATAAAACCTAATACTCAAAAAAATTCGCAAAACTCTATGAAGAAAGTTGAAAAACTTGCTAAAATTTCTTGGAACTTTCGCGAATTTTTAGCACGCTTTTAAAACAAAACTTATAGTTCTTAGAACACACACTGAGACGTGATTTTATGTAGCCTCCGTTAAAATAATTTTATTAAGCCAAAATTTGTGAAACTGAGACTTAATTTTATGTAAACTGCTGTGCCTTACCTACCTGTGCCATTTTAACATATTTAAATTAAGTTAACATATTTGTAAGTTTTGCAAGCTTGAGATCAGAGAAACAATAATTCGTAATGAATTTTAATTGTCAGTTTTTGGGAAAAATTGATAATTGAGAAAAATTACATTGTTAAATCACAGCGATGGATAGGATTACATGTTTCAGAGTTTCCAAGCTCATCATCAGATCCCTTTTCGGACACTGGTTCATATCCCAGTGTCCGAAAAGGGATCTGATGATGCGCTTGGAAACTCTGAAACATGTAATCCTATCCATCGCTGTGATTTAACAATGTAACTTTTCTCAATTATCAATTTTTCCCAAAAACCTGACAATTAAAATTCATTACGAATTATTGTTTCTCTGATCTCAAGCTTGCAAATCTTACAAATATGTAAAAACAAGAAAGATCGCAAAAACCAACAACAAAATATTAAGAACCGTAGCACGGGTTTACGTACATAAATATGTACAAACAAAAAGTCCAGCACACGCATTCGTTCGTATGACCGAAGGTCTAACAACAATGTGTGCTCACTGTTGGCAAGAACAAACAAACAAAAGGGAATTAATTGAAGTGTAGATAAATGCATTGTGACGTCACAGGGCATCATAGCTTAGATGTTAGAATTTCCTAACAGCGGCTTTGGCGCAGACACTGGTTCATATCCCAGTGTCCGAAAAGGGATCTGATGATGAGCTTGGAAACTCTGAAACATGTAATCCTATCCATCGCTGTGATTTAACAATGTAATTTTTCTCAATTATCAATTTTTCCCAAAAACTGACAATTAAAATTCATTACGAATTATTGTTTCTCTGATCTCAAGCTTGCAAAACTT
Source organism: Sphenella marginata (assembly GCA_951509765.1). Classification (NCBI taxonomy): domain Eukaryota; kingdom Metazoa; phylum Arthropoda; class Insecta; order Diptera; family Tephritidae; genus Sphenella; species Sphenella marginata. The sequence continues at coordinate 43,565,031 of OX608080.1, forward strand.
ACAAATATGTAAAAACAAGAAAGATCGCAAAAACCAACAACAAAAATTAAGTTAAGTTAATTTTTATAAATTTTCAGAGTTTTATTGATGCTCTTTTAAATGTTGTATTGGTGATTTTCTTACATATGATATTAAAATATGGAATTTTCATGTTCCAAAAATGATGAAAAAATTTCAGATCTTTCTCTCAAACCATCAGCAGAATCGAAAAGCGCAACTTCGTTTCAATTCTTCACATAGTTAGATTCGTCCACTGAAATAATAGAAAGATCCAAATCTTCGTTCGGTACACAAATGTTATGCAGAACAAATGCACTAAACACAGTTTTGATACAATTTTTAATATCTAGATCTAGATCTCGATTGAAAATATTTCTAAATCTGTTCTTCACCATCCCGAAAGTTTGTTCTATAATAATACGGCCTCTCCTATGCGCAGTAATAAACCTAGCTTCATTTGGCGTCAAAGGTTCTTTAAAAGGGGTTATTACCGGAACTGGTGCATCTTGACACGGATATCCCTTATCGCCAAAGAAATAATATCCTCGTGGTGGATAGATAGCTTTCGCATACAAAGGACTATTGAGGAAACCTCGCGTGTCATGAACGGAACCAGGAAACCCCACAAAAACGTCAGTAACTTTTGAGTCGCTATCTGCGACTGCTTGCACTTTGATGGGTTAAAACTTTTTGTGGGTGATGTACTCATCATGCTTATTCACATGACATTTAATTCTTACATGAGTGCCATCTATAGCGCCAATGAACTTGGCGAAAGCTTTATTTTTTGCCTTGCGGCAAGGTTTAAGTCCAATTCGTTGGTAGTCACTTGCAGAACCGTGGTTAATCAAATAACCCAATTTTACAAATTCGTCCAACATTTTATGTACCAAAGTCCTCACTGTGTACCTACTAAATCCCATAAAAGCACCTGCAACCCGGTAACTGCAACCACATGCCATCCAAAACAAATCACTTCATACTCGAGCGACCATCCATGATGTTTTTTGGGGAATAGCTACAAAACCTTTCCTTAAAGTACTCGGAGATATCCTTAAATGTGCACTAGTTTTCGTTCTATCACCAGACATTATGTCGTTCAAATCTTCAGATATAACTCGCCGGTGAAGGTAAACAATATCCCGGAAATATTTATTAAAAATCAAACAAAGAGCTAGCATCTCTTAACGAAGATATTACCTGACGGCTTACACGTTCTCTAAGCATCTGAATGAAAGCCAAATCATCAAAGGAATATATGTAGGGATGCAAACGATACATCGATGTTTTTAAAACATCGATAGTATCGGACGAAAAGTCGATGTTTAACATCGATGTTTGGAAAATACTCAGTATCGAAAAATCACCGATACATCGATGTCAATCTTATCGATTTTTCAACATCGGCGTCCCCAAAATGCTTTCATTGACGCCATTTTGAACGTTTCTTTCTTTTTAATTTATGGACATAAAAAAGGTAATTTAGCTAATAAAATAATAAAAATATGATTTTGTATAAAGATTTTATGTAAAATGAATGCGCAAAGGTCTGCTTAGACTATAAGGTGAAAACTTTACAACGCAAGTGATGCAGATGCCAAAGGGTATTTACCTAATGCATTTGCATTCATATTTATATGCATATAAAAATCGATTTCATACTTTACTTTGCAAACAATAATTTATTATACTCTATGTGTTTTGCAGATTTTGGCTCCTACTATCTTTAGTGCTCTTCTGGAATCTTTTATTTTCATTAGCTCCGTTCTGCCTTATACGAAAGGATACTTTTATAAGCATTGGCGTACTGCTTTAGATTTGTATGTCTTTCAATATTTGTACTTTCAGTGCTAAACGCTTTTATTTTCAGACAACTTCCCGAACATTACTTCCAGTTTGTCATTGGCTCCTCTTTTGTGATTACCAACGCTTCTAACATAGAACTTCGAACAGCTTTTGAGATACATAAAGTGAGTATAACTGTGGATTTGCCAAAAACAGAGGAAGTGTCTATTTGTACATGACCGCATTTTTTTGAAGTACAAATTCTCGTAAGAGATTATTTCAGTTGCTGCTTCTACATCATTTAATATGCCTCAGTCGTGTGCAAATAGCCTCGTCCAAAAATATAAACTTAAACTATTTCACACTATCAATTATTTTTATTTTCTATAGCTTTGCTACAATAAATATGCCAAACAAAAGTATAGTATGGGGCTATTTTCAAAAAAATATGTCTAAATTATGCAAGGTGTCAACTATGCCGCAGTTGCAACCTTCCGGGGATGGAAGAGACGGTGGAGCACCTACTGTGCGGCTGTCCTGCGCACTGCAGGAGCAGAACAGAATTTCTGGGTAAACCTTTGTTCGGGAGTCTTTCTGAGCTCAACGATGTTAAGCTTGGGGAACTTCTAAAATTTCTGGACTCAACGGGATGGATATAGTTAGGATAGAGGGGTGAGAGTCCCACCACGCAAGTTTTCTGTCGTTGTTGTTGTTGTTGTTTTAACAACAAAATCACTCCCCGAAGGTTTTGGGGAGTGTTGTCGAATTAACAGTCCTTGGCCGGATATGAATCCGGTACGTTCCGGTACTCCCTTGCGGTACTGCCCGACTGTCGTGGGAGCGATTTGGTATGACCAGTGCAACCTTCTAGGTCATGTCATCCCTCCTTCCGAAAGGAAAGAGAAGATGGGTAATGAGAGGTGGGAGGCATCATATCCGTAGATCAACCATCGAGTTGCACATCATTACCTTTGTGCATATTGGTCGCCTCTTACGACCGGTATGCCTACCGCGGGCATATTCTAACCCCCAACCCGCAGGGGTTCACGAGCTGTGGTATCAAAACGGCGCGCTAGCGCTAATTGGAGTCACTGGGACTCGCCACTCCAACCAACCAACCAACCATGCAACAAAATTCTGCAGACTTCCGGCAACACATCCAACTTACATGTCTCACTAGGACAAAATCCATGGTCACGATTTAACTCAGGAGTCGGATGAAGACCCACAGCCTACAATGAGGCAAACAAGCATACCAGATTTTACCGTTGAAAGTCTGAATTGTCTTTCTGAAGCACAGGATGCAAACATCCCTACAACATCTAAAAATGCAAGTGCAGTAAATCGTTCAGCGTCTGAAAACACTACTGATACACAGTTTGTTCAACCCACTGTAGATTCTATGTTCGAAACAATTAAAAACACTTCTAGCAAAGATGGTACCCGTCATCAAAAAATAACCGAAGCAATCGTTAATTTTATTGTGCTTGATAATAAGCCATTTTCAGTTGTTGAAGGTAAAGGCTTTTTACAGCTCATGTAAAAAATAGTGCCACTCTACAAAGTTCCCTGTAGAGAAACGTTCAAAGCTCGAATAGATGAAAAATACATGGTAATGTCAAACATTTTTAAGCAGTCGCTTCAGAAAGTTGAATATTATTCTCTCACTTATGATGTGTGGACAGAAGTAATGCAAACAAAGTCTTTCGTTGGTGTTACTATACATTTCTTGCAAAATGCTAAACATGTAAGAGTTGACACGTATATTTAATGACTGGGGAATATGCGACAAAAAAGTTATGGCTGTGGTATCCGACAATGATAGCAAGATGTTAAAACTAAGTAGAGAACTCTTTGGAGAAAGGAAAATTATTTCATGTTTTGCCCATTCTACTAATCTGGTTGTTACCAATGCTCTTGATAATTCGACCGATGTTTCTTCTGTAATAACACATGTTAGGAATATTGTAAAATTTATAAAACGATCCGTTAATGCTAGTGATGAGCTAAGGAAGAAGCAAACTAGAGCTGGTGTGCCAGAAGGTCAAACTAAAAAAATGATTCTTGATGTAAAAACGAGATGGAACTCGTGCTTTTACATGCTTCAACGATTCGTTGAGCTAGCTGGATTTATCCCAGATATATTGCTTTCCCGATCAGATGCGCCAGCAATGGTTTCTGGAAATGAATTAGACATTATAAAGGAAACGATTGAAATATTGCATCCTTTTGAAACAATCACAAAGGAGTTGTCCGCTGAAAATTACGTGACTGTAAGTAAGGTAATACCACTAGTAAACTGTGTTCGAGATGTGCTTCGGACTAAAAACTCGAAACATAATTGCACAATTCAACTTAAAGGCGAGCTTCAAAAACAGGTCGATAAAAGATTTAATCGGTTGGAGCATCACTCCATTATCGCATTGGCCACTGTGTTGGATCCCAGGGTTAAAACTTTGCACCTACAAGATCCTTTGGCTAAATGTTCAGTAATAAATAATTTAAATGCTTTGTTAGAACGCCTAGATAGTACAGTTGGATCTAAAAATACCACCGTAGATCAATGTGACCCAGGATCCCATGAATCAAGAGAGTTTGACATATGGGAGTACCACAAACGCTTAACTCTTCATAATTTAAAACAGCGACAACAGCCGACAACGTTATTTGATAGATATATGTCCAGTGAAGTGCAAATGTATCTTAAATCTCCTTAAACCCTTTGCATATGAAACAAAATGAGATAGAAGTGTGGGAAGATCTTAAAACTTTATACCCAAATTTGTACAAAATTGGCATACAGTACTTGCGGATAGTTGCAACTTCTGTGCCGTCTGAAAGGCTATTTTCAAAAGCAGGGGCAACCATAACTCAAGCACGCAATCGTCTAAGTGGAAAAAGATTATCCAAACTATTATTTTTAAACACAATGGATTCTGTTTGTAATATGTAATCAATCAATCTGAAATGCATATACGTTGACTCTTACAAATACGTAACATTTTAAGTTTAATTTATACTTGTAACTCATCTCGTTTTTTTTTGTAAATTTTTTTTTATTTATACTATTTACATATACATATATGCTTGAAGCATATAAAGCCATAACCACGAAATTTACGTGAGCGATCTATCATCCGCATGTGGTGCACACAGTGTTCGGTGTCCATGGTTTTTAGGCTCAATTCCAAAACACTTATAGTATGTAACTTTCAAAGGATTTGAAAACACACGTCTCATACTTTTAACAATAAATTTACCGCAGATGAAACAGAACATATCTGGATCATTTGTTCACTCAAACTCTCGCGCCCTTTTATTCATTTTTTATTTTTAAGTAAATGACGGGTTATAAACTGCAATTATAAACTGAACAGTATCCGGCGAGCCTTGCTGATATTATGAAGGAACAAGGCGCATGTACTCTTATTTATACTTAGATCCAGTAAAAATTCAAGCCTACCTAAACAAAAAGGTTCCCTAGTTCTACAAAGAAAACACTACCTGCCTCACAAATATGCCCTTGTTTAAAATGTACCTAGGTTTGAGAAAACGACACTAACAGCTTTTTGTATCTAATAACTTTTCGAAAATCTACCTGCTAACTAACTGATATACGAATACTAACACATATGTACCAGTAGGGTACTTAAGCATTAAATGGATATATTTACTTGAATGCTTATAACTTTTGTATTAGTTCATCGATTTGTAATAAAACAGAGCTTAGAGGGGGGAAAAAATATCTGCAAAAAAAACAAAAAGTTTTCGAGATGCTTCCTCGCAAAGTACACATTTTTTTATATTTTCACAAAAAAAATTTAAAAAATCCGTAATGATTGTTCAATATGTTTGAATCTGCAGGACCTAGCAAAAAGTGTTGTATGTACTGATTATAGTAAATTTTATAAGCTTTCAAATTTTTCAAACCGTTTTGGAAGAGCTCAGTTTGTTCTTGAGATATACACGATTAAGTGGAGCCATCTTTTTTGTTTTTTGAAATAACGGTAAATCGTAAATATCTCAAAAACGGTACCACTCAAGTAAAAATAACCTTAATTTTCGGAATTAGGAGGTGATTTTACATAGGAATTTCACTATGGTGTCTCTGGTGCATTTTGGCTGTAAACCAGTGTAATTTGGGGGTATTTTGGAAAGTATCTAATATCCCGTAGGTATTCCATGAAGTTCTCAGTAATAAAGCGAGAGCAGGAGGTGGACCTATCCTAGGCCACCACCATGCGAATTTTACAACACATTTTCCATATGAAAAATTATTACTTTTGGAGTTCTCCTATAGTCCTTGCTTTTGCACATGACTTAGCAGAATGCTCGAAAGGAATGCGGAACAGATAAATTGCTATTTCAAGACGGGAACGCATTAATTCTGGGATGAACGCATGCCTTAACACTCTGGAGTCATGTAGTTTTCGCGAAATTCAGCCAAAAAAAAAAAGCATCCCTAAATATATGGCTTCTGTTTCCATTAATATAGAAATAAGCAAGGAAAAATATTTTCGCAGTAATCTTCTCATTTGTAATTAAAAAATTTTATTTTATTCGGAAAATGTAACTTTTCGCGAGACCATTTACATATGTCAAAATTTACAACTCAAAATTTCCCATTTCATTTGGCACAGCAAAATGGAAAATATTTGTACACCATACAAAACTTGTTCACCTCATTTTTCCTCTGAGTAAAATGCTACCGATTGGCACACAGCCTAACTGAAAACTAGATTAATCAACTTACTCGATTAACCGAATAAAGGCGCAGCCCTAGTATATACTATGGCCCCTATTATGATAAAAATTCGATCTTCGACTGTGATCGAAAAAGTTGATCGAACGAAATTTCATTTGGTATTACCACAGCCATTCGACAAGAACTGGCGTCATTGTGAATTTCGATGTTTTTATCTGTTCACAATAACACATTTCTGTCAGCTGTTATTAAGTAAAAGAAAATAAACAGATCAAAACAAATCAAGTGCGGTATTATTTATCTATTTTTGTGAAGACCAAAAAGTTAAATACAAAATACATATGACTACGACGGAAATGTGGTTCGATAGTTCATCAGGCGAAGAGGAGAGCTTACTGGAACTAGCCAGAAGTAGAAAACGTTTGAGGGATGCCTCCAATCCTTTGGAAATGAATACAGTGCGTACGTATATCTTTAAAAAAGTTAATCAGTTTGTAAAAATGATAAATTTATTTTATAGATTTACAAATAATTTTAGATTGCCCAAAGGAGCGTTTATGGACTTGCTTTCCAGCACAGACGAGCTCTTAAACCAATCTTCAAGAGCCAAATCTATACCAAACATTTTAAAATTGGCAACAGTGCTTAGATTTTGTGCTCAAGGATCGTACCAACTGAGCATTGGGAACGATAAAGCACTTGGACTTGCACAACCCACTGTGTCTGTGGTGTTATCAGAAGTGCTAGATGTTTTAGAAAACACTATTTGTCCAAGATGGATAAAATTCCATTACGATGACGCTGAACTGCAAAGAGCAAAATCGTATTTCTTCAACATAAGCAGAATTCCAGGGATTATCCCACCTTTTTGCAGCCTGGGCTTTTGTATATACACCTTTCGCCAGGTTCGGATTTTTTTCCATTATGGAAATCAACGTTTCCAGCTGTTGTTTCGTGCTTACGATCTTTGACCTATATACAATAAATGCAAATAGATAAATATTTGCATTATAAATCAAAAAAGTAAAAGATAAATACAAAAACTTACATTTCTTTGCAATTGTTTAAAAATTCGTTTATGGATCGACAGCAAAATTACATTCGATCAAATAATAGATACACAACGAAAATTTCGACAGCGATGAGCTACTCATAATACGAATTTGAAATTCGATTTTGTCTTCTCCATGTTTAAATAAAAAAAGAAAATGTATAAATATTAAACAATTTAAAGACAAGTTTTGATTTAGCTCTGTTTTTATTTTCTTATAAGACGTCAAAAGAGACGTCACAGAACAGTCACTTCAATGCGTTCGGTCCTTTTTTATGCAGTATCAATCAAGCAAAGCGCTCGAAAAAAATGTCATGAATTCTTCGCATTACCTCTGTAATTTGGTTTGAATGCGTGATTTTGAGAATGCGATTTGTATGGGGAAATGCTACGCATTTGGACATTTTGTCCGAAATGACGCATTTGGTGCAGTGTAAATGTAGTATAATAATTATAGAAACCAACAGCGCAACTTTTTTATAAGCGATTTGCCGAACAGGCAAGCATCAACGTTGAATGGAAGTTAATTCGTGCGAAGGTGCGGAATATGCGGCTAAATTACAATAAAGCCAAAGCATGGAAGTTTTCAACTGGAGCCGATAGTATGGAAGGGGAGAGATTAAAAAGTAATACATATTTCTTTTAACGGAAAATCTTGCTTTTACTTAAAATCATCATCTCTTTCAGCTACTTTACTCAAAATGTTTTACTACGAGTTTGACGAATTATTTGGTGGTAGATTAGTGGACACAGCAGTTATAGCAGATAGCTTGAATGATATTAGCAATGAATCTTTTAGCTTGCCGCAGCTCCAAACCGAAGAAACTTTCACTCCAACGACCTCCATTAGAGTAGAGGGTGCGGAGCAAGTCATTCGCAGAGGAATATATTCAGATACAGCTCTATCTGATATACGAGAAATTTATTCGGAATCACTTAATTTGAAAAAGGAAAAATTGGGTCAGGAAGGTGCATTGAGGGAAAGATAAGTTATCATTAAAGAAAGAGAGTTGGCTCTTCGGGAAAAAGAAATCAATTTAAAGATGAAGGAGTTGGAAATGAACGAACGGCTGGCGATGGCCGAACTGGAAGCTAAGTACAAATGAGTTGGTACATGAAATGACAGACTCGCACAGTAAAATGTGAATATCTACGCCCATATGACTAAGAATTAAACAATTTTTTTTTATAGAAGAAGTTTATTTATGTTTTAATTTAATACAAATAACTACATATAGCGAACTATTAGGACTTTTAATACTAAATTTCCCTTGATTTTATTTGCAAGTTTTGCGTACACTGAAATGGAAGTCATGCAAGTGATTGTTTGAATTTTTGCGCAAAATTTAGCGAAAATCTGACACATAATTAAAAATTTTGTTTGCGCTCTCAAGAAAAATGTTGGCTATACAATCGTAAAGCATTGAAACTTGCACTTAATTTCATGGGATGAATTTTCTGTCGTTTATTACAGTGTAAGCAATACTTGAAAATAAAATTTAGCCAATATTATCGCGAAAGTCATTTGTGTTTACAACTCGCTTATGTTCAGTTGCAAATGTTATGCACAATACCGTATATAAACAAAAGTATGTAGGTATGAACGTAAATTTGTGAATTCAGCCTCAATTTTTGAAATAACTTTCACTTATTAAAAACTCAGAAACAAGAAAAGAAATCCAATTAATTTTGTGTTTGATTTTGTATGAAATGTAGCAAGGCAGCTCTGGTGTTGCTTGGTGGCGGTATGTTATATTCGGATGGCAAAATATCTTGCCCACATTCTCTTTCTTTATATTCTATCAGAATGTTATACAGAATGCAGCACACCATTATCCAATCGTTGCATTCTTCTTTGTTTTGATCGGTTAGCAATCTGAATTTAAGCTCTTTCAAACTTCCAAATTTTTCCTTTACCAACCCGAAGCCATTTTTGATCCCCACCCTATATTTAGAAAAGTGTTTGTAAAATAACTCCCTAGCTTCTCTTGTATATTCGTTGCTATTTTGACGAAATGGAGTAATAAGGAACGGTTTTAGTGGATAAGCGCTATCACCTGCAATCCACTGAGAAGTATCTAAGAAGCGTTCGGGATGTTTGGAAAGCGGACAGTCCATAAAAATTTTTGCATCGTGGACGCTGCCCGGGTAGCCAATTGTCAGCTGCCTTATTCGTAGTTTATAAATAGCTTGTATTTTGATAGCATACTGGCGCTTACGAGAAAAGTAGAGCTGGTGATTCTTTACTGGTGCTTCGGCTAATTTAATTTCAGATCCGTCGATGTAGCCTATACAACCTGGTATTTCGTTTCTTGTAGCAGATACAATTTGCAGCCTTTCTACTGCATTTGGCCACTTCATAAATCTACCTTTAACAGATAATATTGCTTTGAAAACTCTTCGTGCCACATTCTGTATTGTACCACCATCGCCTATTCCAAAAAGTGACGCAATTTTTCGTACCGATAGCCCATCACCGGTAGAGCCTAAACGATATAAAACAATTTGCAACTGTAAATCTATTGGAAGCGGATATGAATGGGCACTTGTTTTAAACACATCAGCTTATTTTATTAAGTCCAATATGTAGACGAACTCCGCCGGCTGAACCCGCACCATTTGATTGAATCTACTGTCATCAAAATTTTTGAAAGAACTTGTAATAGCGTTTTACTTGTATCGGCTAACATCATGTCCACTATCTGATTTGTACACATGTAAGAAATGATTCCATTTTTTTCAGATTCCCTTGGCATTTTTATCCTTTTTACGGAATCAGCTGATCAAGACGGAAAATATTACTCAAAGTTATGATGGTGTGCTCTATATTTGTATATGACATATGACTTTAAGACACCTTGTGAATCCCCTAATTATCTATACGAGTATATAGATAAATAAATAACGCTTTCCTTATGTCCTGTTAATTATGCTTTTGTTATATTTTATATATTTGTATAGTATGTTACTTAAGTGTATTCAGAGTATGTTGTCGTTGTTGTTTTAACAACTAAAACACTCCACGAAGGTTTTAAGGAGTGACAATTAATATAAACACCAACATGAACTCATAACTACATGTGTTTGCTGCAGTACAGGTGGACTAAACGTACAATCAACTAAAGCTTCATTATGGCATGAGATCTTCCAGATAGCGTTCAAATTCAGTGTCTCGAGATTCTTGTTCTACATCTATATCTGGTGTTTTTCCCCAAAAATTTTCTTTCGAATCACACATTTGCTCATTTGAACACGAACTAAGCGATGAAATTTCTTTTGAGAACGAAGAACTTGACTTCAAAGAATTATTAACTTCGCCATCTGTTGCCTTAGATACTTTGCTTTTCCCATGGTGCTGTAAAGAATGTTTAAGGCGTTTTACTTCTCGTTTACGCGCAGTGTAATTCAATTGTTCGGAATGAAAGGGGCATAGTCGAAGTTTCACTAAGGAATTTTTGCGCTCCCCTAGGTCTATATAGGCGAAGTTTACTTCCCAACTTCGCAAATTTTCTCGCTCATCACATTTTCTGCTTCCACACTGGAACTGACCTTTGCCGGATATAACTTCCCCTTCAGTACGCCAGCGCAAGGCATATTTGTTATTTTTGTACCGAGTTAAATCCGCTACACAGTATTCCTAAAATAAAGATCAAAACATATATCAACAAATTAAGTAACACTAAAAAAAACCTTTGAAAATTTAAGCGGTTAGAGTGTAGTATAAGGTAGTCCATCGGATATTTCGTATAAAGGGTATCCGCCCCAAAACCCGCCCCGCCCCGTAGCAACACTTTCGATGAAAACTAATTTTTTATGTGAAAATATATACAGTGAGTCACACTCATAATTGGACACCTCATATATCGAAACAAATAAATTTTCTTCATTTTAATGGTTTTGTGAATAGTAGATCAACCACCACCAACCTAGTTGAGTTTACTTCTGTAGTGCGGGATTGTTTTTGGCTAATAAGCAAACAGATGTAATCTATACTGATTTTAGTAAGGCTTTCGATTCAGTGAATCATGAACTTCTGATTCAAAAGCTTGATTTAGTGGTGTTCCCGAAGAATTTGCTTCTATGCCTTACAAACTATAAATAAAATATCAAATCTAAATCAATTAATGTTACATCTGGTGTACCTCAAGGTAGTCATTTGGGACCCTTTTTACAAACGACTTGCCACCGATGTTGCCTCATTCTCGATCTTTAATTTATGCGAATGCTGTGAAAATTTGTTATGCGTATTTGCCTTCGGACTTGTCTTGCCCAAATCTTCTAAAATGGATTCATTTCAACGTTGGTGTCAAATAAATGCACTAGTTACTGTTATAAATGTAAGGTTGTGACATTTCTCCGCGTGAAGCCTGTTCTGTCACCCTACTTGCTTATGGGACTGCTATGGAACGGATATCTGAAGTAAGCAATATAGGTGTTCTGTTCGACTCAGATATCGCTCGTTCCATTGTAAACAGGGTTAACTAAAAATTCTAATTTTTTGGGAAAAAGCAAATCAAGTTTTGTCTATTCAAACAGTTAACTTTTACGGCTAATGTAGTTGGTACCAGAAGGGTCACGTCAATATACATACATATAACGTATGACGGCAAACTCCAAATACTAAGCTAGTATACTGATAAGCAAAATATTTATATTAATGTGAGGGAGATGCTGAATTTCATCCAAACTTTTTTCATTCTAAGATAATTCACTTTACAATAAAAAATTTATTCAGAAAAAAATGCTTCACGGAAATTTTCTAAATAATACAGTTTCATACAAAAAGGAAAATGGGTTTTTTGAAATAATGCGTTTTTATTTTCTAATAGAGTGAATCAACTCGAAATCAAACCACTTTTTCATCTAACAAAACCAGAGAACATGTTTGTCACTTTACATTGAACAGATAAGCTACGAAAATTTATAATACACAAATACAAATACATCTATTTCCGCCACTTTTAGTTCAATGACTATTTTATAACGTTGAATATAATGACCTTGGGTAGCTATTAAAATGTATCGTACTATCTAAAAAAATTTATTTATTAATTTATTTATTATACGGGAGTTAGGTGATAGATCACCAAACTACCTTTCCAACAGCACTAGTAGCTAGGACCTTCGGCTCGCTTGTGAGTTTTTCTACTAACTTAACATTTTTGCTATTTATATGCGGCCTCGGAACAAATTACTTCGGGCAGGCCAGCCCTGGACTGGCCCTACTGGCCATTCCCGACTGGTGCGCCAGCCGGTTTTGCTCCGAGCTCGTCACGTATACTTAAATCTATATTAATCTATTTAGTTTTGTCGACATTACATATTGTATAATCTTCTCTGCGCTTTTATTCTCGACTTTTAAACAATCTGATGGTGTGCAGTTTTGAAATATACTAGCTCTAATCTCGGTAAAATGTTGGCATTCGTCAAGCAGGTGAAATACGGATAGCTTGTTTGAGTTGCAGTATGGACATGGTGGTCGGTTTTCCCCTTTGGCTGTGTGTTATGATTGTGTGCCCGATTCGTAAGCGGGTTAATATTTGTAAATTTTTACAAGGGATATCTTGAGTGCAGATGAGCTTGTTCTTTGTTGTGCTAAACTTACTGTAGTGATGTTGCGGGTTCAGGGATAGTTGAGGTCTGAGTTTAGTTGATTGCGCATATGCCAAGCGTACAATGTCGTCTTTGAGGGTCCATTCAGTGGTGTGAAGTGGTTCTATTGTTGCAAGTTTGGCTCTCTGGTCGGCAGCTTCGTTACCTCTGATTGTCACGGGGCCAGGAATCCACATAATTCTTGTCGACCCTTTGCATTCCAGCAATTTGTTCTTCAATTCGCTAAGAAGATGGGTTTTTTCTTTGTTGTTGGCAAGCGAATTGACTGTGGAGAGGCTATCGGTACAGATGACCCATTTGTCTCTGGTTCTGGATGCATACTCAACTGCCTTTATAATAGCTACTGCTTCATATGTATGTCGAGCAAAATGGAAACATGTTGCATGTGCATTAAGGTGCCTCGCCAAAAAAAGTTGCACTGTTTCCACCGGAATTTGAAAATTCACTCTTTTCTAAGGACTCCCCCAAAATATTTCGAAAAAATATTAAGTTTTACCGGAGCTAAACCGCGTTAAAAAAACGCTAAAAATATCCTTTTTTATAAATAAAAGGAGTATGAGAAAATATTTTATAATAAAAAGCATCTGAGATGATAGAGTGCAAAAGGTAAGCATAAAAAAGTTTAAAAATTTTATCAATACTATTATTGCATACCTGTGTGCCAATATTCGCAATGTGTAAAATTGGACCAAAAAGGGTTAAATTTTGCAGAAATGACAACGTCTCGAAAATACCTTACAAATGATACCCTAATCGTCCAAATCCGTCAATAATTGGCCGAGGTATTAAAGTTTTCCACAAACCTACCCCTCGAAATATGACCAAAAACAGCATCATACATTTCAATATTTGGATTGCGTTGATAAAATTTTCAAACTTTTTTATGCTTACCTTTTGTACTCCAGATAATTCATCATCTCAGGTGCTTTTTATTAAAAAATATTTTTTCATACTCCTTTTATACATAAAAAACGATATTTTTAGCGTTTTTTTAACGCGGTTTAGCTCCGGTAAATCTTAATATTTTTTCGAAATATTTTGACCAAGGTCTTAGAATACATTGAAGTTTATAATTCCGATGGAAACAGGGTGTCCATTTTTTTTTGTATGGAGCGTGAGGCGCCTTAATGTGCATATAGTAAACGAGTTTGAGTCAACGACGGCATAAGTTGTTTGAGATATAGTTGCGTCGTTGTATAGGAATTTCCAACCCTTCTTTAGTAGGTCATTTGCGATATCGTTGAACAATTATTGGTACATCACCGGGTTTGCTACGCTTTTGCGATATTTTGCTAAGTCCGAATAAATGAAGTTGCTTAGGAATTTCCAGGGTGGGGGGCTTTTGAAACCCTCGTCCTTTATGGCTATGTGGATTTCCAAATCTTTTGCTGCGGATATGCATCTAGCTACAGTGGACGGCTGGCGGTGCTTTCTTTTTCTATTTGTTTGCGTTTTATCTCGCTTGCGAACCAAAGGATTGCTGGTTCGCAGAAGTTTAGGTATTAGTTTGAGGGTGTTAAACGATATGCGCTCTTTTATAGAAGACAATCCAGCTTCCGAGAGCGTATACACAGTTGTCGATGAAGTGAAGGCGCGGATGCTTCTTTTTGCCGCTACATGGTATGGTGGAGTTATCAATTTTATGTTGGTTTTTGAGCACTGTCCGTATATCGGTAATCCATAATCCGTTTTTGATAGTACTAAAGCTTTTGTGATATTCACGAGCGTTGACGGATGTATTAAACAATGTTTTGACGACAGATATTGAGTCGTTTGCTTAGCTCTGTTCTAAGATATTTACAATGGTCTTTAAATGTTAATCTTTTGTCGAATATTACACCTAGTATTTTAATGCTATCAGAGTTTTCAATATTTATGCGTGTTGAACCTTACATTCGTTGTAGGCAAGAGATGCCCCTGAGGCTTCTGACCAAAGGGAGATCGCCGTCAGAATTTGGTGGAAATCTTCATGGACTAGTTGTCGATTTCTACATTTGTTAAACAATACAACGCCACCCGCGCAAGTTATATGCGATATTCTTTTAAAGGTACAAAATATTCTATTTATCTCATCGAATGCAACTATAAATAATACCACTGACAGGGGGGGAACCCTGTGGTATTCCATTATATAACTTTATCGTATTGGAATATTTGTTGTTATATCTGACGGCTAAGGTCCTGTTGGTCAGGAAAGTCTTTTCATAATTGTATATTTTGGGACCGATTTTCCATCGAGCCAATTGTCTTAAAACTACGTGTATGCCTATCCTATCGTAAGATTTTCGAAATCGAGGCTGAGAGTGAAGACATGGTTTTTTGTTGCAATGGCATTATTGTGATTTTACATTTTCAAATAGGTCAAAAAAGGACCGTAAATAAAAAAAAAAAACATACATAGTCTTCGAAAACGAGCAAGGCGTCTATGGTGCCTTGCCCTTCTTTGAAATCTGTCTGATGTGGGCTAAGAAGATTGTTGGTTGTCGCAAACCAAATAATTCTTTTTGCTATAATTTTCTCGAGTACTTTGCTCACGCAAGGCCGAAGGCTAATTGGTCTGTAACCCGAAACATCGGTGCTTGGTTTATTAGGCTTTGGAATTGGCACCACTATGGCATGTTTTCAGGTTTGTGGCATAATGCCTTGGTCAAGAATCTTATTGTACAAACTGACTATTCGGTCTTTGGAGGTTGTTGGAGCGTTTTTCCGCATAGCATACGAGATTCTATCTCTACCTGCTGTTTTCCCAGTCTTTGCGATTTTTCACTTTTTTCCCTCCCCTGCAAATCAACCCACTCTATTGTACACCCTCTTCCAACTCTTTGATTTCCTTTTTTAAATTTAAAATTCGTAGTTTCTTATTCAGTTGTGCTTCAATATCTTCTAATTCGTCGGTAGCGTTAGTGGCGGCGGCGCTGTCGACGTACTCTGCTGCAGTTTTCATGTGAGTTGGCGTTTTGATTTTTTTTGAACCTGATGCCGACGAGGGTATGTTATCCCTTTCAGCCTGCACGTGAGTGAAAATTGCTGAGGCAAGTAAAAGCTTCAGTTGAATGATTGTTGCAGTTTCCGGGAACGAAATTCCCAGTTCTCGGAGACCAGCCGCAATTTGTTGCTTTTCAGTCGGCATATTTAAAAGATCAAATTTTCGATTCTTGTGAAATTTTCCGATTAAAGTTAAATTTTTCGAAGCGGTGGATTTTTCCACGCTGCCGAATCAAGGGACATTTTATTATTTTCAGCATTTGCATGTACAAATATTTACTTATAGTAGTGCTGCCATGACATTGGAGTTACCATATTGTTAGTACTACCGTATTGTTCAACTAAGTCTATTAATCAACTACAACATATAATACAATTGTAACAGGTCAATGTCTGTACATTGCAGACATTCAAGAAAAACTGATAGGAGAGGTCGCTGTTGGACCAACGGAACCCAAATCTACAATTTTTAGACAACTTTGATTTGAATATCTCATCCAGTTCCCGAGTTATTGACCAGAATGTGTCCAACAATGTGTTTTTTTTTTATTATGAAGCCCGCGTCACACATATACTACTGCATAGCAATGAATTAAACTTTCAATAACACAAGTATACACGGTTTTCGATCTGGGCAACTAAAAGTGGTTTTTAAGTCAATTTATGACGCTGAATCCGAATCTGCATTCCGTTTTTTAAGATTGATTTAAGATTTCGAGATATCGGTAATTTTGTGTTTTTTTAGGTATCACTTCATTCAAAAAATCGTTTCGCCAATTTTACAAAAGCGACGAACGGAAGCAATAGCTTGCTCGAAAGGTAATTAAAATACGCTAACGACGTATAATATGTAGGGAAAGGTCAAACCATCGCTGAGCAATAGCTGGCCAAAGTCGAAATTTGGTCGAATTTTTACGATTTTTGAAAAAATGTTGATTTTGAAATGGTTTTTTTGTACGAAGTTGTGTAAATCAGGACAATTTTTTTTCCCTAAAATTAGTGTGTTTAATAGCAAACACTTTTAGCAAAATATTAGGCAGATCCGGCAAAAATTATTTTTGGGGATTTTTTTTTGTAACTTTCAACAAAATTCAAAATAATTTTTTAAGATTTTTGTCAAATAATATTCATTTTATTAACTTAAAAGTAACAAATCAGAAGTGAAGATTGATGGAACTTTGCCTTTTGTATTGTTTAGTATCTGTTTCGCGTATTAGAGTCGAACAATAGTCGCTCATCATGCCTTCATCCCAAAATCCTTGGTATCGTCTTTCAATTTTGGCTAGATCTTGATGTAACCGCTCTCCCTGTTCGTCGCTCGTCTCACCCAAGTTTTCGGGAAAGAAATCGAGATGGGAATGAAGAAAATGCATCTTTAGAGACATTCGAGCTCCAACCTTTCGATAATTTTCCAACATATCGCCAATAATTTCCTCAAAATTAGGGGATTTGTGATTACCAAGAAAGTGGTGAACGATATTTTGAAAAGAGGCCCACGCGGCTGCTTCATCGGGCGTTAAACATTTTGTAAATTCTTTATCAGCCATTAGCTTTCTAATATCAGGTCCCACAAATATTCCTTCTTTGATTTTTGCATATGACAATTTAGGAAACAACTGGACTAAGTACTGAAAAGCCGAACGAACGAAGTTCTTTATAAGGCCAAGTTTAATGTGAAGAGGTGGCAGGAAAATGTCTTGTGGATTTACAAGTGGTTCAGGGGAGACGTTTTGCTGTCCAGGCTCATATTGAGTACGACTTTGCCGTTCTTTCCTCACATAATGATGTTCAGTTGCGCGGCTATCCCACAAGCATAAGAAACAACAAAATTTGGTTAATCCAGATTGCATCCCAGTTAAGATGCCAATAACTTGTTGAAATAATACATCCATACCTCGCTATACGGCCTAAATACGTTCCACGAAAGTTGGCCGTAAAGCAAAAAGCCGCATAACGAGTCAATTATTCAATACAAATTCATACAAATTCAATGGGATCGGTTCCAAATTTGTAAAATTGCATGGTTAAAAATAAATTTTATATTTTATTTGTTATTTAAACTAAAAAATCATACATAACAAGTACATATGTACATACATTTGAACATAAAATACTAAAAGACAAAAACAACTCCATATAATATTTTTTAAATGGCTTTAGTCTGAAGAAGACTGAATGACGATCGTAAACAAGTGTAAAAAGAAAATAGTGTGCATCGAAATTGCGCTTGCGCAAAATTGGCAAAATGTAAATATGTATGTATATCGAAATCGGAAAAACGGTTTTTTGGCCGTTATAGCGGAACATTTTAGGCCGTAAATCGAAAATTAGCATGAATTGAAGAGGGCCATTATAACGAAAGGCCGTATAAAGAGCGGCCGTATAACAAGGTATGGGTGTATAAAAAATAAGTGTTTTCGATTTAATTGGAATTTATGTTTATATCTTTAGATCACCACATATTTTCCATTTATGATCATTGTTTTTGATGAAGCACAGGATCTTCCGCATTGTTTCGTGGCATTCCTTCGGTTGTACTGCATGAGCAATCGGAATAGATGGTTTGTTATTCCCGTTGTGGAGAAGAGCAGCTTTTAGGTTGTATTTGGAACCATCATTCGTTTCGATCGTAGGGTGAATTCATTTCATTAAATAAACCATTAATATCGTTACAGACACTTATGTTGTCTTCGTTTTTGAAGAACGGTCGAAGTGCCTAATTTCTGTTTCTGTATACAGTAACTTGTGTTCGAGAGTCTAGATTTTTCCATTGCTGCAGCCGTGATGCTAGGAACTCTGCTTTTTTTGGACAAACTCAAGTCACGAATCAAATCGCTTAGTTCATCTTGAGAAATTAAATGTGGCCCTTCCATGACAAAGTCGCTTTCACTGCTCGGGGGTGATGGAGTTAAAGTTTCCAGGACGTTTGCACTTATACTTCGATAAACTGGCAATGGATCATTAGCAGTATGTGGAACTGGCTTGGATACTGATGATACATCAGGATAATTATATTTTGCTAATTTTTTTGCATTTATACCCGTAAATTTCATCAAACAAAAGTTTATACTTATCTTTCCTCAAGTGGACTGTATGTGTGTACATAAGTGTGTGTATGTGTGATAGGTTTAGGTACCTTATCCTGTTTGTTTTGTAAGTATGTATGTATGACAATATTATCTTAAATTCTAGTGGACTGTATAAATTTACTTATTTTAGAGCGGCGTAGTTATATGTTCATACTTTTATGAACATTCTGCCATTTTTACTTACTTATCAAACAGTGCCACGATTTAAAAGCTGTTATAACAGCACAATGGTGCTATCATGCGAGATCTCGGAAACTAGAATCAATCTTGAAAAACTGAATGCAGATTCGAATTGAGCATATCAAATATAGTTAAGAATCGCTCTTATCTGCTCAGATCCAAAAGTTGACCTGAATTTGTAAACTTGTGTAATCGTTTTCTAGCAGTGTTGCCAGACTTTTTTCGAGCAATCCGGCTAGATCGAGAAAAAAAAACGGCTAAAACGGCTAAAAAAATATAATTTCGGCGAGAAAAATTACAATTTTGGCCGGAAAAACGGCTAAAAATTTTTAATCAACTTTTCACACGTTTTATTCGATTTTTTTCATTAAAACATATAATATAAAAATTTTATAATATTAAGTTATTTGTACCGCTAAAGCTAACAGTTTTAAGTCAAATTTTCACATGTTTTATTCGTTTTTTTTTGTCATTAAAACAAATGATATAAATATTTTACAATGTAAAGGAGTGTTTCTCATCTAGCCTTAAATATAAAAGTTCACTCTAAACAAAAATTTTGTTTTAAAAAATTTAGATGAATTTTAAGGTTTACTTGAGAAAATGGCTCCAATTTAATAACAATAACAAAAGGTTTTTATACAGATGCTTTGCATCCTAATGTACAGAGCTATAATATTTCAACAATTCAAATCTGTATTTTTTAAAATAGCCTCAATATAAAGCTTACATTTACATATATTTGTTATATCTATTACATAGATGTGCTTATATAAAAGGTACAACGAGTAAAATTTTAAGCAGAGCTTACTGTTTTAAAAATAATGTGACTTAATGAAAGGTCGCAATAAAATAACGCATCAGGTAACGAATATATTTTAAATAACATATACTTTCATGGCATGAAATGAAAAAAAAAAATGTATAAATTTGAAGGAAATGTACATATGTATATACATTTTACAATATTTCTATATCACAATTTCTATATCTTGCTCTGAACTATCATAAATGCTAGAGCATATATGTAATACTCCTATATTGCTGGAAAGCACATAGTACATTCCCCCATATCAGAGTGCAGAAATATAAAAAATTAGAAAGAGAGATCCGACAATGGAATGTACCTAAAATGACAACTTCACTTTAAAAAATACATGGGCGGATCAAGCCTTCATAGAAAAATCCTTTATATTTACATGTTGAAGAAATTATTTAAAAATTGTTAAAAGCAAAAAATATTTATAAACCAAAATATATGATGGTGAGGCTATGCTTTGTGTGCAAAAAAAATACAGATAAAGAAGAACATCTTCATGCGTAAGTACATATGTATATTCCAATTTTTTAAGAAGCTAATAAACACATTTTCCAAACCAGATTACCCAAACATGCAGAGCTTCTCAAATGTTCTCATAGGCCACTTTCATTTAATTTGCTTTTTTCTTGGCCCCTTTTGTACTTTAACCGCCCCTGTAATTATTTGAATTTTCAGTCTATTTGACAATTTACAAGTTTACATTTATACTACTACAAGCTCAAAAATTGATGTAGTCTGTCTCGTTTTGGTTTCGTTCTCAAAACACATTACGAGCATATCCCACCCGCAATATAGAAGTATTACATATATGTGCTAGAGTTATTCATAAGGTATTTTTGGTCAATTTTGGAAAGAGGTGTTGAACTAAGTTTATTTAAAAAAAAATTGTTTGTTACATTGGCAAAAAAACTAAAAACGGCTAAAAAAATAAAAAAAACGGCTAAAAAACGGCTAGCGGCTAGATTCAAATTTTCTCGGCTAAACGGAAAAAAACGGCTAGATCTAGCCGGAAAACGGCTAAAATGGTAACACTGTTTTCTAGATGCCTCTCCTAAAATTTAAGACATCTTTTACTTGGATATCTTTTCGTTGATTAAAGCTCGGAATGAAAGCGGCTCTAAACCAAGTGAATAAAAAACAAGCAAGTAGTTTTTTTGAACTTTCCTTAAGTTTTGAAGTTTTCTCAATACAGAATTATGTTGCAATTTCCGAAATCTCAAGTAAGGTCTTTACTTATATTTTTTTAACACACGGGCCATTAAACAAAAAATATATATATGTATAATAAAAATATAAATATAACTTTTATGTTGAAAAAACACATTATTGAACACATTTTTTCCACCTTTTGGTCAATAACTCGGGGACTGGATGAGATATCCAAATCAAAGTTGTCCTAAATTTTTGCGCGCACAATCACACATACCAACATTCTAGAAATTGTAGATTTGGGTTCCGTTGGCCCAATATCGACCCAGGGCCGCCGAGAGAAAATCCGGGCCCGGGGTCAAAAAAAAAATTACAAAACCAAAATTGCCATCATGTATATTTAAGCGTATACATGCATACATGCATTTTATATTCAATCATTTTGTTGTTAGCTCAATAGTTAGCAATGCGTGCCAAAATTTCTCTAATAAGTGAAGTTAGCAACTTCCAAAATGGATCTATAAGAAAAGCTATGGCGGTTGTCTTTAAATTTTTCCTGTTCAATTCAACAAAAACTTTTAATGATTAATAAAAAATTATTAAGAAACCCAAAAACAACAATAATTTTTCGCTGCAGAAAAAATTATTAATAGGCCCAAAGCTCGTACCGAACCAGGATACTTCAAATATAAAGGCCGGAAACACAAGCTTGTTGTTTGTGTAAAATCTCAATAACAATCCATGTATGAAAAGATGAATAACATTTGTCTTATTGCAAATTTCACTATATGTAATTGTTTTTGGAAATTATTCTTGATTAAGTATGTAACAATATATATTAAAACAATCATTAAGAAATAGCTATTTTATTTTTATTTTTTTATAACAATTATGCTATGAACAATTTTAGGGGGGCTCGAAATTAATTTCAGACACATGGTCCCATGGGCAATATTACTCAATATGACCCATAGATTCAGAAACTGAACTTACATATTTATAATTTATAATGTTGCTATCTACGAAAGGTGATTAAAGCTGTTGTTTGTTTATTTTTCGTAAGTAAAAATCTTGGATAACATTTTAAGATTCCCGGGCAATTTAAAGCCCGGGACCGGGGTAAATGACCCCTAAGCCCCCCTCCCCCTCTCGTAGGGCCTGTATCGACCTCTCCTTTCAGTTTTTTTTAATGTCTGTAATGTACAGACATCTACAATTGTATTATATGTATTAGCTAGCAGGGTACCCGGCGTTGCTCGGGATGTAAGTAGTTAGGGGGCCTTTCAAAATCAATAATATACTTTAATATTTCATATTTATATAATAATTTTGAAAATTTTGAAAAAAAAGTATTGAAAACCGGTTTTTTGCGGTATTCGTTGGTAACGTTAGGGGGCCTTTCAAGAAATCAATTTTGACAAATTGTGCCAGGATGAATGCAAATTCAAATGTTGATTTGATACCATATTGTAGAGTTATATTAAGGTTTTTATGCAACCGCATTTTTACCGATAACTCAGTTATAGATAAATTTATCGAAATATGTCGAAGTCCAAATGAAACCTGGGTCCATCCCCTTTCGTTTGATACCAATATTCACCCCTATTCTGCATTACAATTACGTTCCCGCTCTACGCTCCGCTTGGATCGTAAATATGCATTCTGAGTTACGCTTGGATCGAAAGAAGAAGAGGAAGAGTTATAAGTTTTTCGAAGTCAGCTGTTTGCCTTGGAATGTCTGAAATTGAAACATAACAAAGCAATTTAAATTACACAAATTATTACTTTTGAAATAAAAGTAAAGCTTTATTATGATTTATAATCTTAATTGTATATTTTTGAGCATTATTGAATAAATTGAGTGAAATTTTATAGATCAGTTGACTGATTGTAGCAGACAACGAAGGATCAACAAAAAGCAAGAGGGCACTGTTGGTGGATGTTACCACATCGTCAGTAGGTAGCTGGCATTTTCCATAGAGCTAGTGCTAGAAGAGTGCGCTTTGTCGACCAGGTACACAGATGGTTGGCGTCGTTGGTGGGGCCACACCATA
The DNA here is from genome assembly GCA_951509765.1 of Sphenella marginata. Lineage (NCBI taxonomy): Eukaryota > Metazoa > Arthropoda > Insecta > Diptera > Tephritidae > Sphenella > Sphenella marginata. Next base: position 43,588,462 of record OX608080.1, read on the forward strand.
CGCCGAGCAAACATTAGACATGTCAGGGTTAAGTCTGACCGCAGGTGGTACTTTTCGCTGTAGGAAGACATTGGCCGCCCCGGAACTGATAACGAACTTTACAGAGTATGAGTAGGTGCTGTGGAGTGGCCGCCGGTGCACGTTTGGATATAATGGCAAAGTCAAAGCCATTACCTTAGTTTTAATTTCGTTAGTAATATTGTTTGGTGTTTTGAATGCTAGTCCAATTTGTAATTGTTTACAACCGGTGCCGATGCTAATGCGCGTCCAAAAATATTAGATCTCCGTAGGCGGATTCACATTCCTGGCATCGAAACGCGTCTTTTGATATCCCTCCCTACATTTTTGGACAAATATTAGCACTCGCCACCGGTCGCAAACAATTACCCTGCAAACATATCAAAAAACATCATTAGAGCACAAAAACAAAATATAGCGAGCGTTTTACAACTTTTACATACGAGTTTTACTTAAATTTCAAGAATTTCAACAAAAAATCGCGGGAATTAATCGTAAATTGCTTGCAAAATAAAAAACAAGCATTTATCCGCCAACAAAATTCCAACGTAGAAAAACGGAGCTACGATCGAAATGCAGAATTAGCAGAATTGGAAGTTTCGAAGTTGAACGTAGCGGAATTGAAACGCAGAATACCAAAGTTGCCAAGCGGAGAAATTTTCGATCCAAGTCGAAATGCAGAATAGGGGTGATTGTAGGGTAATATTAAGGGTTTTCGGCACTCGCATTTTGACCAATAACTCAGTTGCCGATAAATTTATCGAAATATATCGAAGTCCAAATGAAACCTGGGGCCATCCTATACCTATATGCGAAATATCATAAGTATAGGTCAAGTATACTCAGAATATTATGGGAAAAAAAATTTTAAAAGTAATGGTCCCTAGAAGCGTCCGAACCCCCAAAATTAATATAAAAAAATAGCCTATAACTCCTTCCAGACTATAACCTGTATGAGTTCCAAACTTCATCAAAATCCGTCTTGCCATTCTCACGTGATTGAGTAACAGAAGAAAACGTCTGGAAATCCAAACATCGCTACATTCACATTTATAATATTAGTATGATTATTGCCTACTGAAGAATTTACCAAATTCTAATATATTTTGAAAAAGAATATTGAAAACTGGTTTTCAAAAATTTTCTTTTGAGGTATTCGTTGGTAACGTTAGAGGGCCTTTCAAGAATTCAATTTTGACAAATTGTGCCAGGATGAATGCAAATTCAAATGTTGATTTGATACCATATTGTAGGGTAATATTAAGGTTTTTATGCAACCGCAAATTTATCGAAGTCCAAATGAAACCTGGAGCTATCCCCTTTCGTTTGATACCCATATTGTAGGGTAATTTTAAGGTTTTTGTGCAATAACATTTTCACCGATAACTCAGTTATCGACCTTGCATCACCATCGCACTCATTAAGAAATTCCATAAGAAAATACATAGTTGCGCCGTTCTAGATATAAAAATTTCCCAAAACGAAGGGTTGCATTTTCATAGAGTTGCCAGATCTTAAACCTGGTATGCCTAAAAAATACCCAAAAATTAAGAGAAAATGCCTAAAAATATCCCAAAAATATGGAAACGGCCCAAAAATATCCAAATAATTTCAAAACAATTTCTTTTTTTTTAAATACGTTTTAATGAAAATGTATACCCTAACTTTAAGAAATATAATACAAAAATGACTTACAAGTTATTATACACATTAGAGTACCCGTGGGATATATGAAAAACACCGACATATCTATTTATTCGCTCCCCGCGCATTTTCGGATAGCTTGAGGAAAAAAAATAAGGTTTGCATTAAAAAAAGGATACCTCTAGTGGGAAAATCCCAGGCCCCCAGGACCTAAAGGGTAAAAATAGGGTAAAAAAAGATACTAATAGAAAGCTAGTTATAACTCTTTATTAAGTTATCCTATGTAAAAAATGCATATAAGCAATATGGTCGAGAATAAATTAGTGAAGATTTCTTGGGTAAATACTTTTGACCACCGAAGTGCTTTGTTGCACTTTTGTGCACTTGAATGCAAAATTTTAGTGCAATAAATTTTTTGAAGCGCTTTTTTTAATGTTTTAAAGCCCGTGAATTACATGAGCTTGGTACTGCTGAATAAGGAATTGAATGCACTTTAACCCATGTTAAACACTTTTTGAAAATGTTTACTTTTGTAGGTGAGAAAACGAAAAGAAACAAATTTTTTTTTATTAAATTTTAGTATGCGACCGATTGAATGAAAGCTTGCAGGGCATTGGGAAATTTTGAGTATTAGAAAGGTATGTATGTATGCATTTCAAAGAATTTCAAAATAAGTTCATGAATATTTTTGGATAAACGCTTTTTACCAGTCATGCGCTTTAATGCACTTTGGTGCAGTTTAATTAAAAATTTGATTGGATAAATTTTTCTGATTTTTTTTTTTAATTTTCAACCAAGCTAATTATATAAGATTGATATCATCAATTAGAAAATTTAATGCCACTTAACCCATGCTAGCCTTTTGAAAATATCAGAAGCGAAGAATTATTTTTTTTTATTAGGTGGTACTAAATAGTTGGTAATTGACGAAAAAATAATCCTCACAAAAAATGAGCGCCATTGCTTAACCCTTAGGGGTCGCTATTTTTTTATTAATTTCTCCATACATTTTTTATGGAAAAAAATAATTTTTTTTTTCAAAGTGAGTTTTCTCATAATTTTTGAAACGTTTTCCAGCTATTTGGGCACAAAATTCTAGTTATCTTTCGGCCAAAGAAATCGTTAAAAAATTATTGGTTGTAAATGACATTGCCGAAAGAGGAGTCTCGCTTATGACCCGGTTCAATGCAGTTTTGACACATCAGGAGCAGCAAAAACAATACATTCTCCATGCGATGGAATGTTATTATAAGGCTTTGCCAACAAAACAATACTCAAAAGAAAAATTTTTAGAATATTTAAATAAGAACTTTCCCAAAAGTACTATCGCACCCTCATTGTAAAAATAAGTACCTACTTTTATTTACTTAAATTGTTTCCTTGCACTACATTTCAAGTTATTAATATTTAAATTTGAACTATTATATTTAAATTTGAACTATTATATTTATATTTAATGGAACGTTGAACTGAAAATACCGTTTGTCTCGAAATCCTTTTCACACCATAAAATTCCAATTTTCCCATGAATTACTTACTAATTACTTACTATAAATAATATTATGAAAATATACGCAAAAATACAATACAAATACATTAAACTAAAACTTAGAAGTTTTTACAAAATTCAGGAAAATTTCTCGAGTTTTCATCAAATGGATTTTCAAAAATGGGATAGCATGGGTTAAGTGGCATTAAATTTTCTAATTGATGATATCAATCTTATATAATTAGCTTGGTTGAAAATTAAAAAAAAAATCAGAAAAATTTATCCAATCAAATTTTTAATTAAACTGCACCAAAGTGCATTAAAGCGCATGACTGGTAAAAAGCGTTTATCCAAAAATATTCATGAACTTATTTTGAAATTCTTTGAAATGCATACATACATACCTTTCTAATACTCAAAATTTCCCAATGCCCTGCAAGCTTTCATTCAATCGGTCGCATACTAAAATTTAATAAAAAAAAAATTGTTTCTTTTCGTTTTCTCACCTACAAAAGTAAACATTTTCAAAAAGTGTTTAACATGGGTTAAAGTGCATTCAATTCCTTATTCAGCAGTACCAAGCTCATGTAATTCACGGGCTTTAAAACATTAAAAAAAGCGCTTCAAAAAATTTATTGCACTAAAATTTTGCATTCAAGTGCACAAAAGTGCAACAAAGCACTTCGGTGGTCAAAAGTATTTACCCAAGAAATCTTCACTAATTTATTCTCGACCATATTGCTTATATGCATTTTTTACATAGGATAACTTAATAAAGAGTTATAACTAGCTTTCTATTAGTATCTTTTTTTACCCTATTTTTACCCTTTAGGTCCTGGGGGCCTGGGATTTTCCCACTAGAGGTATCCTTTTTTTAATGCAAACCTTATTTTTTTTCCTCAAGCTATCCGAAAATGCGCGGGGAGCAAATAAATTCAAACTTTTGTGTGTAACGGGTTCTCTAATACACATGCTGTTTTATTTGTTGCAATAAATTATTTAGCGATAGCAAGAGTGATTCGAACTCAACTATGTTCAAATTCAAATAAACCGCGGGCAAAAATCGTAAAAATGAGTGTCTCTCGTTATTGTAGTCACGGTTGCCATAAGCTTAACCAAAAAAATTACCAAAAATTACAGAGCAGTACACAACGCAGTCGTATTGAATTATCAGAGAAAGCAACAATTAGATTGTACTTATACTTGGCAGGTGATAATAAAAATTGACGCTAATTTGGCAAAAAAGGATTGAAAAAGGTTTAAAGTAAAAGCCCGGTATGCTGTTGAAAAGAAAATTCTCAAGAAATATTTTCATTTATTTCTTGACCATGAAATTGTCATGAATAGCCAAGAAATTTTGACGTTCCGTTCTGCATTTTGAATAATTGCAGTTTGCCGCTTTTTATATGAATTTCAATGTTATTTTGAAAAGTAGAAGAGATTCTTACGCAACATATTTTTCTTAAGCGTTTCATAAGTGTCATTTTATGTAGAGTTTTTGGATTTCTTTTGAACAGCGTAAAGCCCTGAAAAAGAAAAATATTTTCCAATCCCAAAGGAGGAGCGACCAAGCACGTTCATTGATGCATTAAATAATTGTTCCGTGTCTTTTTTCCCTATGGTACATCGATATATAAAAATTTCTGCAACGCTTCCAGCTTCCGTTGCTCCTAGCGAACGGTCTTTCTCTTTCCTTCGAAGGTTAAAAACTTATCTAAGAAGTACAATAGGGCAGGAGGGGCTGGCTCTACTTAACATCCACTCTACTTTTAAATGAACTCCTGAAGATATCCTAAACAAAATTTCAAAACAAACAAGAAAAATAAATATTGTTTTGTACACTGCTAAAAGTTTTAGCCTAGATTTAAAACCTTTTGGGGCTACATATACACCTAGACCAGTATGTCTGCGTTCAAAGTGTTGTTTGGAATTTCCAGTAATATTAACTTCCTTTGAGGTCCATAAAGCTAGCAGAGCAAAGTTAGCAGAACAAAAAACTAGCTTATGGACAATGATGTGCTCCAAATGTGCTAATTAAGTGCCCTAATCCAAAAAACTGTGCTCTATTTTTGTCAAAAAATGATGTTCTGCTAGCTTTAGGCTAAAGCTAGCAGAGCAATATGCGTAAACAGTGAAAAAAGACAGTTAGCGCAAATATTATTATGCAGAAATTATGTGCTCCAAATGTGCTCTTGAAATAACCTACCCCCAAAAAAAATTGCTCCCCTTTTTTAAAAAAAATTTCATGTTCTGCTAGCTTTAGGCTAAACCTAGCAGAGCAATATGCGTAAACAGTGAAACAAGACAATTATCACAAATGTTATTATGCAGAAATTATGTGCTCCAAATGTGCTCTTGAAATAACCTACGGAGAAAGGTGTACTACGCAGAAGGAATTAGCATGGTGTAGTTCAGGATTGTTTAAAATTAAATTTTAAATTTTACACATACGCGGTTTTGCACCCATAGAAGTGATATCTCAAATGAAATGTAATTTAGTTACCTATCCAATGCAAACAAAATTTTAAAAATCGGTTATATAGCATTGAAGATATTTTGATTTAAAAAAATGCTAATCAACAGTTCGTGTTGCTCGCGTAGAATCCTATGGGCGTTATTTCTCTTTTAAAAAGGAAATAAGAGCCATGGGCTTTATTTCTTTTTGCAGATGGGTGATATTTCCATTTTAATTATTATTTCCTTGGGCGTTATATCACTGCATCCTCCAAATGTGCTCTTGAAATAACCTACCCCCAAAAAAATTGCTCCCCTTTTTTTAAAAAAATTTCATGTTCTGCTAGCTATAGGCTAAACCTAGCAGAGCAATATGCGTAAACAGTGAAACAAGACAATTAGCGCAAATTTTATTAGGAGAAATTATGTGCTCCAAATGTGCTCTTGAAATAACCTACCCCCAAAAAAGAGGCTCCCCTTTCTTTTAAAAAAATGTCATGTTCTGATAAACGAAAGCGTACTAAATTAGCATTAAATATTGGGCAATTTAGTACGATTTCCGTTTGATTGGTCTAGCTTAAGGGAGCTAAAAATATCATCCTGTGCTTTTATTTCATAATTATTAAATATTTGTACTCAATAAACATTTATTAACTCTTTTTGTAAACGCCGAACTATAAATTTTTTTTTTCTTTCACAGCGTAAAAAACTTCTGTGATTTAAAGCAAATCAATTGAAACAAAATAATTAATCCTAAAAATTATAAATCTCCTATATTATGCAATACTTACAGTAATTTCTAGTGATTGAAAAGAATTCACCGTAGAATCCAATGTGAAATCGTTATTCGATTTCTCAAGGCTCGGTAACTCATCAGCTTTACTCTTATTTGTTTTACCATTTAATAAATCGCGAATACCATTTCTATTGCACGAAACATAAGCATACAATGAAGAACTGCTTTTAAAACCACCTAATTATTTTGAAATTTGAGTCCATATCTCGTGAGTTTTCGGAACAATTTTATTTTCGTGGAGAATGATGTCTTTTTTGCATCTTAAAATGGTTTCTTTTAAAACATTTAAATCGACAACTGGCTTTCTTCCCATTTTAATTTTTTAACTAAACAAAGTTTTATAGTTATTTTGAAATAAAAAATTTCGCTTTAAATTAGTTAAAACGGTTCCCCCCAAGAATACAGAAAACAAAAATCCAGAAACACATTTTTTCAGAAAACATTAGTCAGAACCCTTATTTCAGAAAGCCAAAATTAAGAAGTCAAAACTCAGAAGTCAAAATTCAGACGTTAAAATTCAGAAATCAAAAATTCAGAAGTAAAAATTCCGAAGTAAAAATTCAGAAGTCAAAATTGGGAAAGTAACCAGACGGCAGAAAAAACATTAAATTTTGCGCAGATCCCCAAGTCGGGGCCCGATCCACGTTTTTTATGTGCAGAACACTTTTCCGCGTAGGGGGCCTTCGGCCGCGCTTCAAAAAATAACCCTGGGCTACGCCATTCCAACTCCGGATGTGTGCCATAGCCGTGGCTACCGCCACGGTGATGTCCTTCAGCGTGCCACTCTTTTCTCACAGGGTAATGTGATTACAACAACCACATGAAAATGACAGAAAAATTGTGAACTTTAACTGCAAATATCTCGCAAAATTCTAAAAATATCGGATTTCCCCCTCCAGATTATTGTTACGGAGGAGTATAAAGATTTTGTGAATTTTTCATTCATTTTTCTGTTAAGTGATTTCTGAATTTTTCATTCTGATTTGTTGTTTCTGAAAAAAGTTTTCTGAATTTTTAATTCTTACTTTTTGTTTCTGAAAAGTTTTTTCCGACTTTTTCATTCTGACTTTTTGTGTTTTCTGAATAAATGTTTCTGAAAAAAAGTATTTCTGAATTTTTTCTTTCTGAATTTATGGGGGGCACCAGTTAAAACACAACCAAAAAATAATATTTAGGTAAGTGTATTTCAAATAGTACAACACTTTTCACGCACTTTAATTGATATCACACAAGAACAACATATATAAGTATAATGATTACAGAATTCAAACACATTGGGCAGATAGATGATTAGAAATGAGGAGTTACTAAAAAATACCTATCCTTTGCACTTGTTGCACAAGCTGACCAGCTATGATCGCTACTGCGCTAGTTTTTTTTTCTTAATGTCCACAAATGCATAAGTGTATATGTATGTACAAAACAATACATACCCTACCAACCATACGCAGATAAAAAAATGGATAAAACATAGGTCGCGCTATCCACAAATGAGGATAAAAAAGTGGATAGTTTTCTATGGGCCGCGTGCAGATATTATCCACATTCCCCATGTAAATTTCGTGTACGTGTGACCTTGCATCACCATCGCACTCATTAGGAAATTCCATAAGAAAAAACATAGCTGCGCCGTTCTAAATATAAAAATTTCCCAAAACAAAGAGTTGCATTTTCATAGAGTTGCCAGATCGGAAATCTGGTATGCCTAAAAAATACCCAAAAATTAAGGGAAAATGCCCAAAAAAATACCCCAAAAATATGGAAACGGCCCAAAAAATCCAAATAATTTCAAAACGGTTTATTTTTTATAAAATACGTTTTAATGAAAATATATACTTTAATTTTAGGAAATATAATACAAAATTTACTTAAAGTTATAGACATACATATAATGCTGTTTTATTTGTTGCAAAAATTATTAAGCGATTTAAACGAAATTAGCACCAAAAGAAAGGTAATTTAATAACCTTTCTTTTCATGCTAAACAACTATACAATTACAAATTAAATCTTTAAGAAAAATGTAACTTTTGTTACAACTTGAAAAAAATCCATGGATTTTGTTCTATTACACATATGTGTTTACAAAATTGATAAAATTTACAACAAATTATTAAGCGATTTCAACAAAAATAGAATCAAATGAAAGGTAATTTAATAACCTTTCTTTTGATGCTAAGCCACTATACAATTACAAATTAAATCTTTAAGAAAAATGTAACTTTGTTACAACTTGAAAAAAATCCATGGATTTTGTTCTATTACACATGTGTTTACAAAATTGATAAAATTTACAACAAATTATTAAGCGATTTCAACAAAAAGAGAATCAAATGAAAGGTAATTTAATAACCTTTCTTTTGATGCTGAACAACTATACAATTACAAATTAAATCTTTAAGAAAAATGTAACTTTGTTACAACTTGAAAAAAATACATGGATTTTGTTCTATTACACATTTGTGTTTACAAAATTGATAAAATTGAGAATACATTATTAAAAGATACATAGATATATATATGTATATTCGCAGGCTTCGCGTTTCCTTAAGATTGGATACCTGTAAGAAATGAATAAATATTAAATAATCATTCAAATAACATGACATGCCCCTGATCTTGGTCAGGTAAACTACACTAAACTCACTTTTGCCACAACCAAAATATGCAAATGCACAAGCGCATGTCCATTTGTATATTTTGATGACACCCCAACATACTCCTGATCTTGGTCAGGTAAACTACACTTAACTCACTTTTGCCACAACCAAGTTATGCAAATGCACAAGCGCATGTCCATTTGTATATTTTGGTGACACCCTAACATATTCCTGATCTTGGTCAGGTAAACTACACTTAATTCACTTTTGCCACAAACATAACAAACAAATGCACAAGCGCATGTACATTTGTATAATATGGTGACATCATAACCATGTCCTGATCTTGGTCAGGCACACTAAATTCATTTTACGCACCTCAAAATTCGACGGCTAAATTTGCGTTCTTGTGGGCCGACCGGAAAGAACCCCAAAATCATTCAATTATCCGCGGAATAGCAGTCCATAACGAATATACGCCTGTGAAAACATACAATGCATTATAAATATTAATATTTTGTATTAAAAAAGCTTAAAATTATTGTACTTACCTTGATTTTCAATGAAATATATATTTTTAACCAAACACCAAAAAAAAAATTGAAATTGATTTTGACAGAAAATTTAATTTATGAAATCAGCTGTTTAAATTCCTTTTGTTTGCAATTATGAAAACGTTGCTATTTCATTCACTCTCATGGGAATTGCAATAGCGAAAAAAGAGAACGATTTTGTTTGGGAAATATATCCAAAAACTATGCGTTGGTATTGGTAAGGAGAAGCAAAAAATAGAGATGGTTTTGGAAATCGATAAGAAATTCATAAAAAGTGGATAGCCATGGTTGGTAGGGTAGAAAACCAGATATGGTTATTATAGGGTGAGCATGTTTTTTAGGGGAAGTGTATTTCAAGAGCCCATTTGGAGCACATAATTTCTGCATAATAACATTTGCGCTAATTGCCTTCTTTCACTGTTTACGCATTTTGCTCTGCTAGGTTTAGCCTAAAGCTAGCAGAACATGAAATTAAAAAAAAAAAAAAGGGAGCATCTTTTTTGGGGGGTAGGTTATTTCAAGAGCACATTTGGAGCACATAATTTCTGCATAATAACATTTGTCATAATCGTCTTGTTTCACTGTTTACGCATATTGCTCTGCTAACTTTAGCCTAAAGTTAGCAAAACATGAAATTTAAAAAAAAAAAAAAGGGGAGCATCTTTTTTGGGGGTAGGTTATTTTAAGAGCACACTTGGAGCACATAATTTCTGCATAATAACATTTGCGCTAATTGTTGTTGTTGTTGTTGTTGTAACGCCACGTAGCCCTGCCTAGGTAGTCCGTATCTACCCAATAATGTCATCAGGCTCTTCTAACGGAAGTCCTAGAAACCTAGCGGCTTCGATAGGGGCGGACCAGAGGGATATGGGTGTTAGAAGAGTAGGCTCAGCTGAGCAGACGAAAAGGTGGTTAGTATTATGGGGGGACAAGCCACATGCCGGACAAACATTAGGCAAGTCGGGGTTCAGTCTGGATAGGTAAGAGTTTAACCTATTACAATATCCAGACCGGAGTTGGGCCAGCATCACTCTAGTCTCCCTAGGCAGCCCGCGCTCCTCTTCGGCAACGGGTGGAGTTGTTGCCTGAAGAACGGCGTTCGCTGGAATAGAGCTGACATAGGAATTTACCGAATCGGTGTGGATAAGGGTGAGGGCCTTCCGGTGCACCTTAGGATCAAACGGCGTGGAAATCAGGTGCCGGATCTCATCGAAGTGTTTGCGTAGGTGGCTTCTTATCCTCCTGGGGGGCGGATTTTCGTTGACCAGGCGTCCATTCGGGTGCTGCGGTTTGCAACAGTTGAATAGGAATTGCCTGGTCAACATTTCGCTATGCTCTTTAACGTCGAGCATTTTCGCTTCATTGTGAAGGTGGTGCTCAGGAGACATAAGAAGACACCCAGTGGCGGTTCGAAGGGCGGTATTCTGGCAGACCTGAAGCCTCGTCCAGTGTGTGTCAGCCAGCCCCGACGACCATATAGGCGTCGCGTAGCTCAGTACCGGCTGACCAATTGCTTTGTATGTAGCTAGTAACGTTTCTTTGTCTTTGCCCCAAGTGCTGCCAGCTAGCGACTTGAGGATTTTGTTACGGCTTTGGACTTTATTGACAATTGCGGTAACATGAGCGCCATATTTGAACATGTTATCAAACGTTACCCCTAAGATTTTGGGGTGTGAGACAGTTGGTAGCTTAACACTATCAACGTAGACGTCTAATTCCATGTTCACTTGCGTTGTCCACGTCGTAAATAAGGTAGCCGAGGACTTATTCGGTGACAATGCCAGGTTTCTACCAGCGAAAAATTCCGACACGGCTGGGAGGTACGAGTTTATGCGAGAGCAGAGTTCTTCAACGGAGGGGCCCGTTGCCAGAATCGTACAATCATCGGCGTAAGAGACGATCGAGACACCCTCTGGTGGGGGGGGAAGTTTCGATATATAATAGTTAAATAGAAACGGGGATAGGACACCACCCTGTGGCACCCCTTGTTTAACTATTCTGGGTTTTGATCGGACGATTGACGACCACTCAGATAATTGGCCGTCCAACGTTTAAGACAGGGGGGAAGGGACGAATCTTCCAGGTCTTTCAATAGTCGAGCATGATTGACCGTGTCAAAGGCTTTGGCCAAATCAAGCGCAACTAGCACTGTCCTGTGGTTTGGACGCTTTTGGTTTAGTCCGTCCCCTATCTGAGTGGTAATGGCGTTCAGCGCGGTGGTAGTGCTGTGGTTTTTGCGGAAACCATGCTGATGTTCGGCGAGTCGCAAATTAGCGGTGAAATATGGTAATAAGATGGATTCCAACACTTTCACTACTGGCGAGAGAAGTGATATCGGGCGATATGGCTTGCCAGGCTTTAATAGTGGGACCACCTTTGCCTGTCTCAATCTTTCAGGAATGACAAAGGTGGACAAGGAAAGGTTGAAAATGTGTGTTAAATATCTTATGCCTTCGTCGCCGAGGTGTTTTAGCATCAGCATGGAGATGCCATCGGGGCCTATGTACTTGGTGTTCTTAGATCTCCGTATTGTCTCTTGTACTTCGGTTGTGGAGATGGCAATGGGCGCATCGCTGTTTTTGGGTTTATGCGCTTCCCTGGTGGCTCGGCGAATTTCTTTGTCCAACGGAGGATGCATTACAAACTGTCGGCAGAAAGCGCTCGCGCATCGTTTAGGTTTCGACTGAACCTTATCGCCGAAGGCGATGGATATTTTGTCGTTGGGTTTAGTCGGGTTAGACAAAGATTTCACCGTCGACCATAATTTGCCAACCCCAGCCGAGAGGTTACAAGACCTTAGGTGCTCTTCCCACTTAGCGCGTTTGTGTTTATCTACTAGGCGTCTGATTTCCGCATTAAGATCCCTAATTTGGGGATCCGTAGGGTCAAGGCGTCTAATATGGTCACGTTCATTTGCCAGGGCCGCTGCCTCTGCGGGGAAGAATGGGCGTACTTCCTTTATTCTACCTGACGGAATGTGTTGACGGGAGGCTGAAACTAGGGCCATACGAAACGCCTTTTCCCCTTCTCGTACGTCAGACGGAGTGGGGAGAGCAGCGAAGGCGCTCTCTGTAGATGTTAAGAAACTCTCCCAGTCGGCTTTGTTAAAGTTAACAAAGGTGCGACTGTCAGAAGTGACAAAGTCGGTGGGGCGATCGATAGAGAGCGCAATGGGAAGGTGATCCGAAGCAAGCGTCAGCATCGGTCGCCAGTCAACGCAGTTTATAAGACCTGCGCTGACTATGGTGATATCCGGCGAGCTAGAGCAGTTTACCGCCACTCTAGTGGGGGCATCCCCATTAACTGTGCAGAACGTCGAATCGTCTATTTGGTCAGCCAGCTCCTGCCCCCTACCATCGGCCTGTAAGCTGGAGTGCCACAGGTCGTGGTGTGCGTTGAAGTCACCAAGGATAACACGGTTCTCACCCCTGAGTAACGCACGAATGTCAGGGTGATAATCCCTGGGACAGCAGGTGACAGGAGGTATATATACGTTTATCATTTCCAAGTCGACATCGCCTGACCGGACAACCATACCTTGACGTTCTAAGGTGGTGTCCCTCGCGTCGATGTCAGGCTCAAATAGACGGTACTGCACAGTTTGATGCGTGATGAATGCAAGACCACCCCCAAGCCCTCTCGCACGATCACAACGGTGTACATTGTATCCGTTGCAGGTCAGAAGAGTAGACCTTCCACCGAGCTTTGTCTCTTGAATAGCAGCGATTTTGATATTGTGTCGCTTCATGAGGTTTGTAATCTCAGCTATTTTGCCGGTTAGGCCGTTGCAATTAAATTGCAGAATTGCGAAGTGCGAAGGGGGAGTAGAGTTGATGCTGGGGGTCAGGGACTGATGCGCATGCCTAGGTGGTAGTAGGCTGGGTCGCGCACTACGACGCATTCTTGAAGTCGAAGGAATCGCGTTACCAGAAGGTAGAGGCGATTCAGATGACGTTGAAGGTTGCGTAGCTCGACAGCATGGCGCAACGTACGTATCAGTCCATAAGTTCCTGTTTGCGAGACCAGAGAATATAAGCAGATGACACAGGCCAAGGCAGTTATTGCACCTGACCGATGCCAAAGGCGTGTATAATCTTAACCGACAAACAGTGCACGTAGTATAAGGGACCAGGAGCTGATGGTTGTGACTTATACTCGTGCTGATGCTGGAAGAAGAGGGGCTTACTGAGGGGGCGGGAGATAGCGGACGCTCGGCATTGCTCAATTCCACTTGGGAAGTGCTACGTAGGGAGTAGCTGTGAGCTGCTGTGTGAGATGTTGACGCCTGGGGGCGTGAGCGACCGCTAGGAAGGTCAACTTGCTGAGGTGCATTTGTGATGCTAGTCGTGGAGACTGAGGTGACAGAGTCAGACATATGCGGCGGAGCGATACTTGATCGACGACGGCCACGGGACGTCGTAGGACGTGAACAGCAAGGGGCCACAAAAGTTCTATAAAAACTAGCGGGCCTATGGGTAGAGGGATTTAGTCCGGAGCAACTTGTTAGGTGCAACCACCTATTGCAATTGGAGCATTGTACTGAGTGTGAGCGTTTCACATAAATTTTCTTCCAGCATATACAGCAGATCTATTCTCTTGGTCCCGGGTTGGATTCAATACCAGCCCGGATCAGGAGAGTCTTGAGCAGTCCCGCTGCAAGGAGCTGCTCGGAGGATGACATTATTGGGGGGGAAGATTACTGACGGTTTAGGCAGGGGGGTAGCGAAATAACAGCCCTTGGTCGGGGAAACCCCGAGTCATTCCGGTACGTAGAACCGGCTGTCGTGGGAATGTCGCTAATTGTCTTCTTTCACTGTTTACGCATATTGCTCTGCTAGGTCTAGTCTAAAGCTAGCAGAACATGAAATTTAAAAAAAAAAAAAAAAGGTGACCATCTTTTTTGGGGGGTAGGTTATTTCAAGAGCACATTTTGAGCACATAATTTCTGCATAATAACATTTGCGCTAATTGTCTTGTTTCACTGTTTACGCATATTGCTCTGCTAGGTTTAGCCTAAAGCTAGAAGAACATGAAATTTTTTTAAAAAAAGGGGAGAATTTTTTTTGGGGGGTAGGTTATTTCAAGAGCACATTTGGAGCACATAATTTCTGCATAATAACATTTGTGATAATCGTCTTGTTTCACTGTTTACGCATATTGCTCTGCTATGTTTAGCCTAAAGCTAGCAGAACATGAAATTTTTTTTTTAAAAAGGGGAGCAATTTTTTTGGGGGTAGGTTATTTCAAGAGCACTTTTGGAGCACATACTTTCTGCATAATAACATTTGCGCTAATTGTCTTGTTTCACTGTTTACGCATATTGCTCTGCTAGGTTTAGCCTAAAGCTAGAAGAACATGAAATTTTTTTAAAAAAAAGGGGAGAATTTTTTTTGGGGGGTAGGTTATTTCAAGAGCACATTTGGAGCACATAATTTCTGCATAATAACATTTGTGATAATCGTCTTGTTTCACTGTTTACGCATATTGCTCTGCTAGGTTTAGCCTAAAGCTAGCAGAACATGAAATTTTTTTTAAAAAAGGGGAGCAATTTTTTTGGGGGTAGGTTATTTCAAGAGCACATTTGGAGCACATAATTTCTGCATAATAACATTTGCGCTAATTGTCTTGTTTCACTGTTTACGCATATTGCTCTGCTAGGTTTAGCCTAAAGCTAGAAGAACATGAAATTTTTTTTAAAAAAGGGGAGAATTTTTTTTGGGGGGTAGGTTATTTCAAGAGCACATTTGGAGCACATAATTTCTGCATAATAACATTTGTGATAATCGTCTTGTTTCACTGTTTACGCATATTGCTCTGCTAGCTTTAGCCTAAAGCTAGCAGAACATCCTTTTTTGACAAAAATAGAGGAGCACATTTTTTTGGATTAGGGCACTTAATTAGCACATTTGGAGCACATCATTGTCCATAAGTTAGTTTTTTGTTCTGCTAACTTTGCTCTGCTAGCTAAAAACACAATAAAAATACTGCAACTCAAAGTCACGAACTTTGTGGAAAATTCATGAAAATTCAAGAAAACTTTCATAAAATTTCTAAGTTTTTAGTACAAATTTTTAGATTTTTTTCGAGCATGCCCGTAGCCCGTTCAATTGAAGTGAACAAAGATACCAATCTTAAACCGCTATAAGAGTTACTCGATTTTTGGCAATTTTTTTTCTACCCGACCAAGTGCATTATCTTCCATACAAATTTATAAGCGTAATATTTTTATATTGAACAAAATTATCTTGATGCGCAATGCTCTACCTACTGAGCTACGGCGCACTCAATTTTGTGCGAAAACTACACATATTCGCTGCGTATACGACTTTTGTTGTATTTTTGTTTATCCCAGTTAAGTTTTAAAACTAAACGGCAAAAAAGGCATAAATGCAGAATACCGCAACCTCTAGAATTAAAAATTGAAGTAGTGGGATCGAAAGTTATAAGTAACGTGAGTATAAATATGTAAATTTTTTTCGGTGCAAATGTTAATTATGTTGATAGAGCCGAAAACCTTGGAGTCACCTTTAACAGAACTTTGTCGTGGAATGATCACATTTTCGCCGCTATAGGAAAAGTTTATGGCATGCTCCGTTCTCTATGGTCAACCCAGTATTTCACCCCAATAAACATACGCCTTCTTTTGGCTAAAGTGTACATTATACCTAACCTTCTCTATGGTTCTGAAATTTATGCCAACTGCGACAGTATTTGTAAGCAAAAGCTTAATGTTGTCTACAACAACATTGCAAGATATGTGTTTAGCCTAAAACGATTTGATCACGTTTCTGAATATTCTGAGAAACTACTGAATGTCTCCTTCGATAACCATTTGAAAATTAGAACTCTAATTACTTTACACAAAATCGTATATACTAAAAAGCCACCGCATCTATATGACAAGTTAAAATTTCTTCTCTCGTCGCGATCCTCCATGCTTGTGTTTACTAAACATCGTACCCTCATGTCAGAACGTCAATTTTTCGTTTTTTCCGTTCGTCTTTGGAACTCGCTTCCTTCAGGTTTAAGACAATTAAAGAGCGCTTCGCTATTC
Organism: Sphenella marginata; assembly: GCA_951509765.1. Taxonomy (NCBI): domain Eukaryota; kingdom Metazoa; phylum Arthropoda; class Insecta; order Diptera; family Tephritidae; genus Sphenella; species Sphenella marginata. The sequence continues at coordinate 43,605,070 of OX608080.1, forward strand.
AAGAATCAACTAACTAGCTATTATATTCGAACAATGTAACTTATTTTTCTTGTTACTTAACTTTGTTTTTATAACTTAAATTTATTTTTATATTTATTTTTCTATTTTTATATTATTATTGCATCTACTTTTCTATTATCATATCCGTATTTAATACCTATGACTGACACTGTAAAATAATTGTCTAATTGTTGTGTCAGGATGAAACAAACCAATAAATATTACATATATATTACATATTACATAAACAACAACAACGAAAGTTATTTAGGGTCAAAGTTTATTTGAAGCATTTTTTAAAATTAAAATTTCTCAAAAATCCATGAACTGATTTTCAAAATTTTTTTTCAGTTGGGTAGGTAATTGAATAACCTTTAATATGATGTATTACTCTTTTGGGTGCAAAACCGTGTAAGTGCAAAATTTTAAGTAAGGGTTAAATTTCATTTGAAGTATTCTTTCAAATTGAAAATACTCAGAACCACCGCGTTGATTTTGAAAATTGTTTCAGCGTTTGATAGGTATTTTTATTCCCTTTATGTTATCTTTATTGCCAATTCAGAAAGGTTTTCTGTACAAAAATACCATGGATCCCGCCCATAGAGTGGGAACGGTGGCATGTTGCCACCGTTCAGGGCAACCACCCGGAGTTGGTATGGCGTAGCCCAGGGTTATTTATAATAAGCGCGGCCGAAGGCCGCCAACGCAGAAGTGTGTACTACGCAGAAGGAATTAGCATGGTGTAGTTTAGGGTTGTTTTTAAAATTAAATTTCAAATATTGCACATACACGGTTTTGCACCCAAAGATGTGATATCTCAAATGAAAGGTAATTTAGTTACCTATCCAATGCATACAAAATTTTAAAAATCGGTTATATAGTATTGAAGATATTTTGATTAAAAAAAATGCTTTAAATGAACTTTGACACTTAATAACTTTTGTTGTTGTAGTTTGCCCCAAAAAAAAAATATACCGTTATGTTCAGTGCAAAAATACCTATCGATCCCAATATTTGTTTTTTTATTCCAGAGGTTGCGGTATTCTGCATTTGCTCCGCAAAAAATTTAGAATTTGTGAAGGTGATTGAAAGGTTTGGAGTTTATTTCCAAAAAGTTTTAAAAATTGTGTAAACCAATGAATGGTTTAAAATTTAGGCTCAAATTTTTAGCCGTGTATAAAGAGAAAAATTTCAAATAAATAAAAGTATAAATATGTAATATGTAAAAATATAAGTATGTGTGTATTTACAGGTAATTCTTATTTACTGACACTTTGGCCAAAACCCCCCCGAAATTTTTTTCTGGCTACGCGCCTGATAGCATGTATCCAGCAGCTATTGAATCGTAGTCCTCTTTTTTATTTATCGTTTTGTCTCTGTTTCTTAAAATATGTAGGCTTTCCAGTGTATATCTCGTCAATTCTCGTCAATAATTTTAGTGTCGTTGAAGTCAGTTGTATGGCCACTGTCTATAATGTGTTGGGAGAGAGCAGTAGCGCGATTCACTAACTTTTTTAACCACATTTTCTGACGGTGACTAACTTATCACATAATTTTAACAGCTTTGCTATTCACTAACTTTTGTCACGTTTTTTATCACGGAATACGATAAAACATAATCAGCTGTTATTGTTGTCGTCTTGAAATGTGATAATTTAACGCGGTTTCTTTTGGTGTGGTTAATATATTATTAACGTTTATTTACTTAAATATTAAAGAGTTTTAACTTAAAAAGTGGAATAAATATGGCATTTGAGTTCGTGGCATATAATTTGTCCCAAAATACAGCTGCGCATTGCATACAAGTGGATCGGCGTTTGCTCAGGGAAATGGACAATCCCTTCGAGCTTGCGCCATGTGAGTTCCGGAAGTTGTACCGGGTTAGTCCCGCAATAGCGACAGGCGTTGCAGAACGCCTAGATGATTGCATAAGAGGTCAAAGGGTTACAGCAATTTCGTCAGAAAAACAGGTAGATATGTAATTGTTTACAGAATTTATGCGTTTTCTTCAAATATTTTTTTCCCTTAAAGGTGCTGTGTACACTCCGGTTCTATGCCACAGGATGCTACCAAAGGCCTGTAGGGGAACAGTGGGGCATATCAATGAGCCAATCCTCTATAAGCCGGTGCATCCATCGAGTAACTGATGCCATAAATAGCCGAATGTTTTTTGAGGAAATTAAATTTCCTATGACGCAGACGGAACGTCAAGCTGCAAAGGAAGTTTTTTCTTCGGCGCCTGCACCATTTGTGGGGGGCACAATAGGGGCGATTGATTGCACCCACATATCCATTTTGGCTCCGAAAGTGCACGAGGAAGCTTATGTAAATCATCATGGATATCACTCCATAAATGTTCAAATGGTAACTTTATCCCAAAAAAAGCTAGTGTATTTATATACTAAATTATTTGTAAACTTTTTTTGCAGATATGTGACCCAAATCTGAAAATATTAAATATTAATGCGAAGTTTCCAGGAGCACGTCATGATGCCTACATATGGAGCTCCTGTGCAGTGCGGCGAATCATGCAGAGAGCCCATGCAAATGGATGCAGAAATACATTTTTGATAGGTATTTCTTTTGATAGTTCAGGCGACAGGGTTTATGTAACTTCCATAGGTTTTTTTGGTTTATCTAATTTTCCTACTAGTGGACATAAAAGAGTAAAAAATAATCCCAAAATATGCATAGGCATTTTTTTATTTGATCCTGTAGTGGTAACATTTATCAAAAAATTTTCCTCCACAATTTGTTGCCGAGGTAATTCTCCATCAAAAGTGTGTTAACAGTTTTTCTTGTAAATGCTATAGTTTTCAAGCTATAATCACTTTTTTCCACTAGTAGGAAAGTTAGATAAACCAAAAAAACCTATGGTTAGCGTCACTTCCGTATTCAGTTCATTTTCTGTCTGCGCCTGGACTATGAAGTTAGTTTAAAATGTATTTTATTTTATAAGATAAAACTTCACAGGAGATTCTGGATACCCTTTAGAGCCGTGGCTTATGACGCCATTACCGAGTCAACCCGAAGGTTCTCCCAAATTTAAATACAACGAGGCGTTATGCAAAGCGCGAAATCCTATAGAAAGATTATTTGGGGTCCTAAAAGGAACTTGGCGCTGCTTGTCGCAACAAAGGGTTCTTTTATATGAACCCGGTTTCGCTGGTAAGATTGTTAACGCGTGTGCTACCTTGCACAATATTCGTTTAGGTGACCACGCAAACGAGGTTGACAACCTCAACGTAGTCTTGGACACACAGACAGATGATACCTCTGATAGCTCAAGTTCAGTGTCTTCAGCTGGAAAACGTGTCCAAAATAGACTAATAAACAATTTTTTCTCTTAAATACATGGGTCATACCAATTAGATTAAGGCTGGAAGATTCAATGGATCGAATAGTAAATAAAAAAGACTACAAAAAATGCATGTTTCTTTTAATTCATTTATTACGTACTAAAAAAATCCATTAGTTAAAGAAATTAAAGCTAAAAGTAAAATAAAAAGTTATTATGTAAAAACTATAATACATAAACTAAGCAAAAATTAAAATAGTATGATTATGCTCAAGTTTTGCATTGTGCCACAAAAGAATTCGTACGGTAAAGTTTTTTCCCAAATCATGTATAGAATAAAATAAAATACATACTTAGATAAAATAAAATACATACTTAGATAAAATAAAATACCTACTTGAATGAAATAAAATACATACTTGAATAAAATAAAATTATACGTATACAAACATTATGATAGTGAAGAAACTTGACCGTACGAATGCTTTTGTGGTACAATGCAAATCTTAAACATAATCATACTATTTTAATTTTTGATATAATTAATTCCGGATAGCCCGGACCAGTTCCTCCAAAATGTTTCCCAAGCGCACAATGGCATCTGTCTGCTTGGACTGGTTTTCGGCTAGGATCTGTTAACAAAAGAGAAAATATTAAATGAATGTTTAATTTGTTTTGAATAATTTGTTTACCCTCATGGTTTCTGCTTGGTTTTCTGCGATGTCCAAAAACCTTTGCCGGTCATCGTCGCAACACCCGTTTTCACACCTCCTCTTCGTGCCCCTGCGAGGTGTTGCAGATGCTGCCCTAGATGTAGCTGCTCTAGGTGTTGCTGCCCTAGCTGTAGCTGCTCTGGGTGTTGCTGTAGCTGCTCTGGGTGTTGCTGTAGCTGCTCTGGGTGTTGCTGGTGGAGGTGTTGGTGTTGCTGGTGGAGGTGTTGGTGTTGCTGGTGGAGGTGTCAGCGGGATAATAATAGTCCCGTTGGACTCGGACCAGGGGATTTCATCATCCTCCTCCACTACCAATTGGAATTCCTAGAAATAGACGTTAATAAAACAATAAGGATGAAATAATGGATATGACAACTTAACTATAATAATTTCACCGTACCTCTTCCCTTGGGATACTGTCGTCGCAGACATCTGCACCCTCCACGTATCTATCCCCAATCAAGTCCACTATTCGTAGCTCCAGATCCGTTAAGGGCGGCAAAGATATGGGCCTATTCCCAGTAAGGGCCCTTTGGTTGTTTAGGTCCCGCACATGGTTGCTTGTCCGCCTTTTCAAATCGCGCCATACCTAGTCGCGAATTGGTAAAATATAGATGTATTAAAATCGAAGGTAATTGTTTCGTTTATAAGGCAAGTGCTAAAACACGTAAAACAGCTACCAAACGTTATTGGCCTGGGTAATTTTTTGACCAATAACTTTTCACACAAAGAAAAAATCCAAAATCCGCTTTCGGATCATTGATACCTAGGTCAAAACACGACTTTTGATACCTCCCCGAAGATTTTTGGATGTGTTTTGGCAGTTGCTCCTAAACTAGACAAAATCTAAATGTTTTTTTCTTAAATAACTACTTACCGTATTCCATTGCTCAACTGTCTTTGATGCGCCACCAACTGTGTTGAGCTTCTCAGACATCTCCCTCCACTTTTTCTGGTATTCCAACTTACCATGGAGGCGTTGGAATCTCCCAGAGGCTAATCCCTCCGTTTCGGAAAGGATGTCCACCATCACCCTGAGCTGCTCCGCTGATGCCCGACTCCTTTTTGTTGTTGTTTTTGCAACAGAATCCATTTATTTTAATAAAAATATTGCAATATCGCACTTCTAATGTACCTAGAACTTATTGTTTCAATTTGTTTTTGTTCAATTCCTCTTTGTGCTTTTCGCATATTTTGACATTTCAGTACAAGGGATGCCATATTTTCTTACTATGGATAAATACTTAACTATCATGTTTAAAACGAAGTTAGTGAATCGCATATGTGACAATGCAAACCATTTGTGATAAGGTTAAAATTGTCGTTTGTGGATGTGATAAAAGTTAGTGAATCGCGCTACAGTACTGGGCTTTTGTTTTTTTAATATCTCCTTCGTGTTAAAAGATTAAACTACTATAAACTTTTGAAACAAAATACAGTTTCAGTCTCGCAAACTACTAAAAATATTGGTTTGGCGGAGTTATATGCATGCTCCTGTGACCAAAATGCGTCCCCTGATACCTGTCCCGAAATTGTTTTTTGTGTTTTAGCTTTCGGTAGCCCACATAAACGATTACATTCACACCACGTAAGTAGTTCTCCCGTTCCACCTGCAAGACCAAGTAACTATTTGGGGAAATAACTGTGACTTGCTTGGTTTTGTAGATGTAACGGGAGAACTACTTGGGTGGTTTTGTTGTGGCACGAGAGAGATTTTCCGTATGCTGTAAAGGTAAATTTTTTCTGGTAAGAATATAAAGAGTATTATTTTTGCTACTTAATGTGATAAAAAATAATGGAAATATTATTTAAGTGAGAGTTTAAGAAAGTAAATTTATTTCAATAATTAATTTTTCTTTGAAGATAAGTTGCATATACATATTTAACTGCTTTGCAAAATTAGTCCAAAAATGTCGGTAGGGGAATCAAACGTCGCGTTTCGCACCCAGCAATGTGAATCCGTCTCCGTAGAACAATTATTTTTAGTGTTCATTTATAACTATCAGTGGTGTGGACTGTATAAATGAAATGAAATGCACGATTCAAATGTCGGTTAAAGACTGTTGGCCCTGTAGCCAGATTTATTGAAGCAAAGCACAACACACATGCTTGCATAGTTGCTTCGCTAAAATACTGATATTTGTTTCCTTTAGCACTCAACTGCTAAAACACGTTGAATTGAACTTTCGAGTACATAGATACCGAGGTCAAAACGCGTCTTTTGATACCTTTCCCGATAATTTTGGACGTGTTTTAGCAGTTGTCTCCTAAAAGAAACAAATACCACAACAACAATTTGGGTTTTTTACCATTATGCCGACAACACACAAAAACTACTCCATTGAATTGAATGAAACTTTCATATTATTAGACGTATATCCTAAAGTTTAAGTCATCTTCCATCCGGATATCCTATCCGGTTCCAAATGTGACCCAAAATTAGTTTTTCCAAAATGGGTATCAAACGAAAGGTAGAAATGAGTACCACAATGTGTTGTAAGATTTATTTCAATATATCAAATGATATCGGAGATTTCACACAAAATGTAAAGAGAGGCAATTGTAAAATTAGTTCGTAAAATATGCCTATCAAACGCACGGTACTAGCGGTGTCTCTGGTTGTTTTTATTGTTGTTTTAGCAACAAAATCACTCCCGGAAAGTTTTTAGGAGTGTTGTCGAAATGACAGTCCTTGGTCGGATATCAACCATCGAGTTGCACATCATTACCTTTGTGCATATTAGTCGCCTCTTACGACCGGTATGCCTACCCCGGGCATATTCTAAAGCCCTAACCGGCAGGGTTTCGGTGACTTTTATAATTGTTATTGCTAATTGCTTATCTATACATCCTACTAATCCCTACCAACCATGCTATCCACTTTTTATGAAATTCTTCCCGTAAAGCATATGTACTACTACAAGGCTTTAAAGATATTTTTCCTTCGCTGTGGTTATTTGCATAGCCTGATCTCGGAGAGCTACAATTTAAGGCAAAACTCACACGGACTTGTTTATGTTCCCACATCTCGAACAACTCACTTCAGTAACTTCTTCAGTATTGTTTCTTGCAAGGCTTTCAATGCGCTACCTGGTTCTATACGTGTCATTAGAAATTTGCGTACTTTTTTATTAAAGGTTAAATCGTTTTTATTAGAACAATCACACAACGACATCAAAATTTTGCTGAACCCTTCAACTTAGTAAACTTGAACTAAATCTGTAATCTCATGAGCATGTACACCGCATTTTCATAAAGCAACTTCATTAAATTTAAATTTATTTTACAATGTATAGTTATTCTGAATTTCACCCCACACACTTTAGTTAATGTGCATTTAATTTCTTTTGAGACGGCATTCGATACTAAAATATTAATACTTTTTACAGAATGCCTTACTTTTTCTTTCTTTTAACATTTTATTTTAATTTAAGTTAAGTTAATATTGTAACTATATGTTTACTCTAAAAGAAAAATGAATAAATCAATCAATCAATCAATCAATATGCAACCGCCTCCCCTGAAGGGCATTTCAGAGCACGTAAAATGCAAGAAAGCACGACCGATCCAGCAATAATTATAAAATTTTATTCAGCAAAAGACAGAAACTCATTGTTAAAAAATACTGCCACTGTCAACAAAGACAAAAATAACAAAGGACTGCGACTAGTTCATGCGGGCATGAACTCCGATGCCCCGATCTTCATAAATCCATCACTAACCAAGGATAACTAATACTAATACGTGGCGTGGTCCACGTCAAACAAAAAGCCAATGATGAGCCCATAGCCCTATCCAGTCTGGAATTTCTCGAAAGTCTAGACAAATCCTTTCCCGATTACGTTGCGGCAGCTGCGAGTGATGACGTTGTTGAACCTGCGAGTACCCCCACGGCCGACCATCCGGAATGCCAATGATTGCTCCGTTAGGCTAAGTATATTACCTTTTCAATTCTTCACAGTATATCTCTTTTCTTTTTCTAACACCATAAAAACATTTAATGAACTACCAAGTGTGTCATTCTTGAATTTTAGTGCAATGCATTCATCTTATCCACCTCATGATGATGGTCCCAGATCATAGTTTTCGAGTTCCAGTGAACGTAATCCATAAAAACGCGCAAAGTCTATATAAAAAACTAGACGATCTACGGTTTATTTGCGAAGGTGGTGATATTGATGTGATATGCATTTCTGAGACCTGGTTTTCTTCATGTCATACAAACGAATTGGTGAAATTAAATGGATACCAACTTTTCACGGCCGACAGAGGTGGTCATGGTGGTGGTGTTGCAATATATGTTAAAAGTAGTTTACACTGTAAATTGTGTTGTAGTTCTAGTCCCGGTGATTCTGTAGAATATGTGTTTGTTGAGTTGTTTTCTGATAGTAATAATAAGCTCCTCATTGGCTGTGCATATAGACCTAATCGTCAAGTAAATTTTTCTAGGTTCGTTGAATTTTTACAACCGCTACTTTAAGGTTATGAGAATATTATAATCGCTGGCGATTTCAACTGTAACCTGCTGGTTGATGACAGCTTAAAGCTATGCATGGGATCGTTAGGTCTATATCCCACCAATTCTACACTACCAACTCACTTTACCAGTACTAGCTCGACGTTGCTAGATTTATTTTTTGTAAATAAACCTCGTAAACTGCTCTACTCCAATCAACTGTCTGCATCCTGTTTTTCAAAGCATGACCTCATATGCCTAACATATGACTTTCATACGTCGTGCAGACCATACTCTTTCACGAAGACGTTTGGCTGATAGTCGGAAAGGCAGAGTCATCCTCAAAATTAGATTTAAAAAAATTCAGCGAAAAGTTCGACAGCCTCCCACGCTTAGAGCGAATAAAGTTCCAAAAAGCTTTTGGATTTTCTTTTAAGTCGTTCTCGAGCTTTCTCTCATATTGATTGTAAAGGAATTTATCAAGAATAACTATTAAATTGTTTTACGCTGAGTGTATTGTTCTCTAAGAAAAGAATTAGATGAATCAGAATTATGTAATTTATGAAATTTGTTACGTTTATTTTTTAATTTCTTAAGCGTTTTGTTATACCAGGGGAGTTTATGCACCCTAGGCACGAGAAGAGGGACCTGAGCGCTGAAAACCTTAGTCAACCTCGATAAAAAAATATCTTAACAGACACTGACTTCACCGGAAGAGAATATATTTTCCCAGTCTAATTCAAGTTATGAATTGTTCAGCTCATCAAAATTAGCACTCCGAAAGTTAAAAGAAGTATTCGCCATCTCAGCTGAGATAGGAATAGCATCAAAATTTTGTAGATAGATAGCAAGTCGAACATGGTGTCTATCAGACGCACATAAAGGGAAAGCACTGTCAAAGAGACCCACTATTAAATATTCATCAACAACTGCTAATATGCCTCCAAAAACAGAGAGAGGTATCAGAAGACGCGTTTTGACCCTTGTAAAAAGAATCCGAAAACAGAAAACAAATATTTTTAATAGTTTGCGAGATATTTGCAATCAAAGTTCAGAATTTTCTGTTATTTTCATGTGGTTGTAATCACAAACTACACTGTGAGAAAAATATGCTAAAGTGTGCGTACCGTGGCACGTTGCCACGGTTCAGGAAACCACCGGGAGTTGGCATGGCTTAGCCCACGGTTTTTTTTAAGCGCGGCCCAAGGCCGCCAATGCGAAAAGGTGTTCTGCACATAAAAAACATGGATCGGGCCGCTATATCAGGATTTGGCCTGGATCGATAGTAAGGTGGGTACAACCGCATACTACTTTTTTCGGGGGAAACAACAACAACAAGAGTTATCAAGGGTCAAAGTTCATATAAAGCGGTTTTTAAAATAAACATTTCTCTAAAACCAACGAATGGATTTTTAAAATGTTGGTATCTTTGCATAGGTAATTTAATTATCTTGTATTTGATAAACAACGTCTTGAGTATCTATGCTGTTATGTTGGTAATACTTGCCATCGAAAGTCAACTCTTAATATACGTCCAAAAATCTCGAGAGAGGTATCAAAAGACGCGTCTTGACCTCCGTAACAATAATCTGGAGGGGAAAATCCGATATTTTTAGAAGTTTGCGAGATATTTGCAGTTAAAGGTCACAATTTTCTGTCATTTTCATGTGGTTTTGTAATGGCACATTAGACTGAGCCAAAAAAAATACTTAGGGGAAATATAAGGTTTACAATTTTTTTTTTAAATAAGTGTAATTTTACATTGACTTTATAATGATCATATAAAAAATATCGCTTCCTTGGTCCAACAACGACCCAATTGTCAATTTTAAAGTTTCGAGATAACGCTCGCAAAAACTTTAAAAATTACTAATCTTTGCTGTGTATCAATTTTACGTACAAATATTGAAACTTGCTTCACCAAAACTTTATATTTTACAATTGCGTCGTTGTTGTTGTTGTAACGCCACGTAGCCCTGCCTAGGTAGTCCGTATCTACCCAATAATGTCATCAGGCTCTTCTAACGGAAGTCCTAGAAACCTAGCGGCTTCGATGGGGGCGGACCAGAGGGATATGGGTGTTAGAAGAGTAGGCTCAGCTGAGCGGACGAAAAGGTGGTTAGTATTATGGGGGGACAAGCCACATGCCGGACAAACATTAGGCAAGTCGGGGTTCAGTCTGGATAGGTAAGAGTTTAACCTATTACAATATCCAGACCGGAGTTGGGCCAGCATCACTCTAGTCTCCCTAGGCAGCCCGCGCTCCTCTTCGGCAACGGGTGGAGTTGTTGCCTGAAGAACGGCGTTCGCTGGAATAGAGCTGACATAGGAATTTACCGAATCGGTGTGGATAAGGGTGAGGGCCTTCCGGTGCACCTTAGGATCAAACGGCGTGGAAATCAGGTGCCGGATCTCATCGAAGTGTTTGCGTAGGTGGCTTCTTATCCTCCTGGGGGGCGGATTTTCGTTGACCAGGCGTCCGTTCGGGTGCTGCGGTTTGCAACAGTTGAATAGGAATTGCCTGGTCAGCATTTCGCTATGCTCTTTAACGGCGAGCATTTTCGCTTCATTGTGAAGGTGGTGCTCAGGAGACATAAGAAGACACCCAGTGGCGGTTCGAAGGGCGGTATTCTGGCAGACCTGAAGCCTCGTCCAGTGTGTGTCAGCCAGCCCCGACGACCATATAGGCGTCGCGTAGCTCAGTACCGGCTGACCAATTGCTTTGTATGTAGCTAGTAACGTTTCTTTGTCTTTGCCCCAAATGCTGCCAGCCTTCGTCGCCGAGGTGTTTTAGCATCAGCATGGAGATGCCATCGGGGCCTATGTACTTGGTGTTCTTAGATCTCCGTATTGCTTCTTGTACTTCGGTTGTGGAGACGGCAATGGGCGCATCGCTGTTTTTGGGTTTATGCGCTTCCCTGGTGGCTCGGCGAATTTCTTTGTCCAACGGAGGATGCATTACAAACTGTCGGCAGAAAGCGCTCGCGCATTTTTAGGTTTCGACTGAACCTTATCGCCGAAGGCGATGGATATTTTGTCGTTGGGTTTAGTCGGGTTGGACAAAGATTTCACCGTCGACCATAATTTGCCAACCCCAGCCGAGAGGTTACAAGACCTTAGGTGCTCTTCCCACTTAGCGCGTTTGTGTTTATCTACTAGGCGTCTGATTTCCGCATTAAAATCCCTAATTTGGGGATCCGTAGGGTCAAGGCGTCTAATATGGTCACGTTCATTTGCCAGGGCCGCTGCCTCTGCGGGGAAGAATGGGCGTACTTCCTTTATTCTACCTGACGGAATGTGTTGACGGGAGGCTGAAACTAGGGCCATACGAAACGCCTTTTCCCCTTCTCGTACGTCAGACGGAGTGGGGAGAGCAGCGAAGGCGCTCTCTGTAGATGTTAAGAAACTTTCCCAGTCGGCTTTGTTAAAGTTAACAAAGGTGCGATTGTCAGAAGTGACAAAGTCGGTGGGGCGATCGATAGAGAGCGCAATGGGAAGGTGATCCGAAGCAAGCGTCAGCATCGGTCGCCAGTCAACGCAGTTTATAAGACCTGCGCTGACTATGGTGATATCCGGCGAGCTAGAGCAGTTTACCGCCACTCTAGTGGGGGCATCCCCATTAACTGTGCAGAAAGTCGAATCGTCTATTTGGTCAGCCAGCTCCTGCCCCCTACCATCGGCCTGTAAGCTGGAGTGCCACAGGTCGTGGTGTGCGTTAAAGTCACCAAGGATAACACGGTTCTCACCCCTGAGTAACGCACGAATGTCAGGGTGATAATCCCTGGGACAGCAGGTGACAGGAGGTATATATACGTTTATGATTTCCAAGTCGACATCGCCTGACCGGACAACCATACAAGCCGCAACAAGAGTCACTGGCCGGCAGTACTTGGGGCAAAGACAAAGAAACGTTGCTATAAGGCTATTGGCCGACCGGTTATTGATTATGCTGCGCCCATATGGTCGCCTAACCTTCACGACACCAACTGGAGGAAATTGCAGGTCTGCCAAAACACCGCCATCAGAACTGCGACGGGTTGTTTGCTTATGTCTCCTGAGTCTCATCTCCACCAGGAGGCTCAAATGCTCAACGTTCGCGAGCATGCGGAACTTTTAAGTAGGCAGTTCCTTCTGAACTGCCACCGTCCCAGTCATCCAAATCGACAGCTATTGGATGAAACTCCGCCCCCTAGAGACATAAGGAAGCATCTCCGGAAGCATTATGATGAGATCCGGCATCACATCTCGTTGCCGTTTGATCTGCGGGACGATAGGCGGGCCCTAAAGGACCTCCACACTGAGTCGGTGGACAGATCCCTCAGATCCCGGCCTGTGAACCCCGTTATTGGTGCCCAACCACCCGTTCTTGCTGAGGAAGAACGTGTCCTTCCGAGGGAGACTAGAGTCATGCTGGCTCAACTTCGGTCTGGATATTGCAATAGGCTGAACTCCTATTTGTCCAGACTGAACCCTACCATACCAAACACATGCCCTGCATGCGGTATGGCCCCCCACCACACGCAACATCTCTTTTCGTGTTCTTCGGAACATACTCTTCTAACTCCCTTATCACTTTGGTCCAACCCTGTTGAAACAGCGCGTTTCCTTGGACTTCCGTTAGAAGAGCCCGTTGACAACTAGGAGTGTTCTGGCCCTTTGGGCAGGGCGAAGCACTGCTAACAACAACAACAACAACATCGGTCGCCATTCAACGCAGCTTATTAGGCCAGCGCTGACTACGGTGATGTCTGGCTAGCTAGAGCAGTTTACCGCCACTCTAGTGGGGGCATCCCCATTTACCGTGCAGAACGTCGAATCATCTATTTGTTCAGCCAGCTCCTGTCCCCTACCATCGGCCTGCAAGCTGGAGTGCCACAGGTCGTGGTGTGCGATGAAGTCACCAAGGATGACGCGGTTCTACCCCCTGAGTAACGCACGATTGCCGGGGTGGTAATCCCTGGGACAGCAGGTGACAGGAGGTATGTAAATGTTTATGATTGCAAGGTCGACATCGCCTGACCGGACAACCATACCTAGACGGTCTAAGGTGGTGTCCCTCGGGTCGATGTCAGGCTCAAATAGACGATACTGCACAGATTGATGCGTGATGAATGCCAGACCACCACCAAGTCCTCTCGCACGGTCACAACATTGTACCCGTTGCAGGTCTGAAGAGACGACCTTCCACCTAGCTTTGTCTCCTGAATCGCCGCGATCTTGATGTTGAGTCGCTTCATTAAATTTGTCACTTCAACAATTTTACCGGTTAGGCCGTTGCAATTAAATTGCAGGATACCGAAATTCGAAGGGGGAGCAGAGTTGATGCTGGGGGTCAAGGACTGGTGCGTATGCCTAGGTAGTAATAGGCTGGGTCGCGCACTACGGCGCAATTTTGAAGTCGAAGGAATCGCGTTACCAGACGGTAGAGGCGAGTCCGACGACGTTGAAGGTTGCGTAGCTCGACAGCATGGCGCAACGTACGTATCAGTCCATAGGTTCCTGTTCGCGAGTCCAGAGCATATAAGCAGGTGACACAGGCCAAGGCAGTTATTGCACTTGACTGATGCCAACGGCGTGTATAATCTTAGCCGACAAGCAGTGAATGTAGTATAAGGGACCAGGAGCTGATGGTTGTGGCTTATACTCGTGCTGATGCTGGAAGAAGAGGGGCTGACCGAGGGGTGGGAGAGAGTGGACGCTCAGCATTGCTCAAATCCACTTGGGAAGTGCTACGTAGGGGAGGATAACTGACGGTTTAGGCAGGGGGGTAGTGAAATAACAGCCCTTGGTCGGGGAAACCCCGAGTCATTCCGGTACGTAGAACCGGCTGTCGTGGGAATAGCTGTGAGCTGCTGTGTGAGATGTTGACGCCTGGGGGCGTGAGCGGCCGCTGTTATTGTTGTTGTTAGCAGTGCTTCGCCCTGCCCAAAGGGCCAGAACACTCCTAGTTGTCATCGGGCTCTTCTAACGGAAGTCCAAGGAAACGCGCTGTTTCAACAGGGTTCGACCAAAGTGATAGGGGATTTAGAAGTATCGTCTATTTGAGCCTGACATCGACCGAGGGACACCACCTTAGAACGTCAAGGAATGGTTGTCCGGTCAGGCGATGTCGACCTTGAAATCATAAACATTTACGTACCTCCTGTCACCTGTTGTCCCAGGGATTACCACCCTGACATTCGTGCGTTACTCAGGGGCGAGAACCGCGTCATCCTTGGTGACTTCAACGCACACCACGACCTGTGGCACTCCAGCCTGCAGGCCGATGGTAGGGGACAGGAGCTGGCTGACCAAATAGATGATTCGACGTTCTGCACGGTAAATGGGGATGCCCCCAATAGAGTGGCGGTAAACTGCTCTAGCTCGCCAGACATCACCATAGTCAGCGCTGGCCTAATAAACTGCGTTGAATGGCGACCGATGCAGACGCTTGCTTCAGACCACCTACCTATAGTGCTCTCTATCGATCACCCCACCGACTTTGTCGCCGCTGAGAAACGCACTTACACTAACTTCAATAAAGCCGACTGGGAGGGTTTTCTCAACACCACAGAGAGCGCCTTCGCTGCTCTTCCTACCCCGTCTGACGTACGAGAAGGGGAAAAGGCGTTTCGTATGGCCCTAATTTCAGCCTCCCACCAACACATTCCGTCAGGTAGAATAAAGGAAGTGCGTCCATTCTTCCCCGCAGAGGCAGCGGCCCTGGCAAATGAACGTGACCATATTAGACACCTTGACCCTACGGATCCTCAAATACGGGATCTTAATGCGGAAATCAGACGCTTAGTAGATCAACACAAACGCGCTAAGTGGGAGGAGCACCTAAGGTCTTGCAACCTCTCGGCTGGAGTTGGCAAATTATGGTCGACGGTGAAATCTTTGTCCAACCCGACTAAACCTAACGACAAAATATCCATCCCCTTCGGTGATAAGGTTCAGTCGAAGCCAAAAAGATGCGCGAGCGCCTTCTGCCGACAATTTGTAATGCATCCTCCGTTGAACAAAGATATTCGCCGAGCCACTAGGGAAGCGCACAAACACAAAAACAGCGATGCGCCCATTGCCATCTCCACAACAGAAGTTCATGAGGCTATTCGGAGATCTAAAAACACCAAATATATCGGCCCCAATGGCATTTCCATGCTGATGCTGAAACACCTCGGCGACGAAGGCATAAGATACCTTACACAAATTTTCAACCTTTCCCTTTCCACCTTTGTTATTCCTGAAAGATGGAGACAAGCAAATGTGGTCCCACTACTAAAGCCTGGCAAGCCAGCTGCCGTAGGGGAGTCATATCGCCCGATATCCCTCCTCTCGCCAGTAGTGAAGGTGTTGGAATCCATCTTGTTGCCGTACTTCACCGCAAACCTGCGGCTCGCCGAACATCAGCATGGATTTCGCAAAAAATCACAGCACCACCACCGCGCTGAACGCCATAACCACTCATATAGGGGACGGACTAAAGCAAAAGCGTCCTAAATAACTTGGCATGGGGCCTAGGGGGCACTTAAGTCACAGGTGGGTTGGGGGCACTCACTCGAACACACGGGATATCTGCGGCACTACTTACTCCGGAAATAATACGCTCCAAAAAGTAACAACGCGAGATAAATTCAAATAATATATATAAGTTTATTGCGCGGGTCGATGCGTGCTATCGCTTTTAACTTTGTACAAAAGAGTGATAAGTGTAAACAATGTGTGACAGTTTGTGTGGTGTGTTGTGTTGTGTTTTGGGTGTGTATGTACATATGTGTGTTCGAATGTGTTACATTGTTTTGTGTCAAATGTGGTGTGTTGAACTGCCTGCTGCGACCTCTGCCGGACCGTAGCGCTCATAGGCGAATACTTAGCCTAGTATGCGTTGGAGTTGTTGCAGCGTTTCTACGACGTTGCTAAGCCCGGTGGTGCGTCGGTGAATCGACCGAGGCTGCGAACTAGGATGCGAAGCATGGGGAGGCCGGTAGGGACGACGATGCTGTTGATGCTGCGGGGCTGGATGAACCGTTGGGCGGCGGCGTCGAGGAACGGCAGCTGGTGGTTGATGCCCGCTGCGATGCGCTGTTGAGTTGGCTGGTAGTCGACGTCGGTGGACTCCCATAGCGACCGAATTTCCGCTTGGAACGCGGTGTAAAAGCGTGTGGTGGGGCTGGTAGCACAGCTGGCATACATTAGGTGACGTGCATTGCGCTGCGACATGCGTCTGAGCGAGACAGTTTAGGCAATAGCCATGTGCGGATGCCACTTGTCGGCGTTGCGGTGGCGGCATGCCCCGGAAAATGGGACATAAGCGTAGTGCATGTGGACGGTGGCACAGTCCACATCGTAGCGCCGAACGATCAACGGAGAGCGTCGGTTCGGCCGATGGCAACTCCGGTGGAGCTGCCACGGCTCGAGACACGCGATTACGTGGTGCTACCTGGGGTGCCGCTATGGGGGGCGCGTTAGTGCGCCGGGGCTGCGCGACTGGAAGCTCGGTGCGGCGTCCGGTTGCGGTGCTAGGGTGAGCGGAGGTGGAATCCGTGATCTCCATCGGGAGAGAAAGAAAGTGTGGTTTACATGGGTTTGCATGCTAAGGGTAGGCAGCTTTTTAACTGAGTGAGATTTTATATGGGGTATCGTTGGGACTATTTGGTGTATCTAAATCTTTCGCGACTTGGAGATTTGATTTAATGGGAAAAATGGGGATCTTAATCTTTATGGGGCAGGAAGCATAGTTTGACGAGGGGTCTAGTCAGAACTCCGTTCTGAGTACGGAGGTCTACGACTCGGATATGACCATCGGGGCCATGATGAACCTTTTCGATGCGGCCAAGTCGCCATTCTGTTGGGGGGACACAGTCGTCGCTTATAAGGACGCATTCTCCAATATTTGGGGCCTTTTGTGTGTCTTTCCACCGGTATCGTTTATGGAGGTCTTTGAGATACTCCTCCTTCCATCGGTGGCTGAATTCGTGTTGTAACGCTTTGATTCGTTCCCATCTATTTAAAAGTGGAAGAGAGTCAGCACGTGGCTCAGGGGTGGCCAGAAGTGGTGCTCCTGTAAGGAAATGCCCGGGTGTGAGGGCAGTAAAATCGGAGGGGTCTTGCGAGAGCGCAGAGAGGGGCCGTGAATTGAGAACGGCTTCGATTCGAGTAAGTAGCGTGGTAACTCCTCGAAAGTGAACTTTTGAGTTCCAGCGACCTTTTTGAAATGTATTTTGAAGCTCTTAACGGCGGATTCCCATAATCCACCCATGTGTGGGGCGCTCGGGGGGATGAATTGCCAATCTATACCTTGGGGTGCGTATTTGGCTATGATTTCGGGGGAAACTTCTTCCGCGAATTTTACAAAGTGTCTTTCTGTTGCTCTTTTGGCTCCGACAAAGGTTTTACCATTATCGCTCATCATTCTGGCAGGAAATCCTCGCCAACAAAGCGAGCGAATGCCGCGAGAAAGGCTGGGGTCGTGAGATCAGAACATAGCTCGAGGTGGACTGCTTTTGTAGTGAAACAAACAAAGACAGCCACATAACCCTTTATGTAGATGGAAGTCCTTAGCGTGGAGGCCTTTATCTGGAAAGGCCCAGCAAAGTCAACACCAGTGGTGGTAAAGGGTGGAGCAAAATTGCATCCTTTGTTTGTGTATGGTACAAGCTTTACACATAAATATGCACTTTTTGATTTGCGGCTTTAGACGTGGGATGTAGAACTCTTGCCGGATCATTTGTTGCATCAAGCGGTGTTCGGCGTGAAGCATTAAAAGATGGAGGAAGTTTAGGTAAAGAGAAGCGAATGGGGACTTCTCCGGAATTATTATTGGGTACCTCTCGTTATATGAAAGGCTCGAGTTTGCGAGTCGGCCATTACCGCGAAGTAGGCCCTTGGGATCCAGGAACGGATTCAGGACTAATAGTGCGCTCCTTTTATCAATGGGCTTGGATGATGTTAGCATTGATATGTCACGGCTGAAGTAGCGTGATTGGGTGGCCATGATCAGGGATACCTTTGCTCTCTGTAGGAGATGGTGGTTCAGAGTAGCATGTGGAGGGTTAGGCATTTTGTGAACCTTATTCTTCATGCGCTCGACAAATAAAAACATGTATGCAACAACTCGCATAGCTCGTGGGAAAGACGAAAATCTTTCGAGGATGTCGGATTCATCTGCACTGGTGTGAAAGCACTCAATTTTTCGACTTTCTGGTGGTATTATATTTCGAGCGATAGAATGTGGCCAGGAGTCTGGCGACTCTGTCAGCCAGTTGGGGCCGTTCCACCATAGGGAGCTGGTGGCTAGTTGCAGGGGGTTGCAACCTCTTGTGCCAAGATCAGCGGGATTATCACCACTGGCTACATGTCGCCAAGTGGCTGGCCCGACTAGATCGAGGATTTGAGCGGTACGATTGGAAACGTACGTCTTCCAAGTGTGGGGTGGTTTTTCAATCCAGGCTAAGACAATTTCCGAGTCAGACCACAGATACAGTTTGCTATCGTTAAGATTTAGATGGTTTCGTACGGTTGAGGCTAATTTGGCTAGGAGGAGTGCGCCGCATAGCTCAAGCCGTGGTAGGCTTACGGTCTTTAGAGGGGCGACCTTACTTTTTGCGGCTAGCAATTGGCAATTTGTTTTGTCACAAAGTTGCGTGCGTACATATATAGTCGCGCAATATGCCTTTTCGGATGCATCACAGAATCCGTGTACTTCAACTTGGTGGTCGGGAGAAAAGTTGACCCATCGAGGTATCTGTATCTGCGAGATGGAGTGTAAATCGTTCGCGAATTGGGACCATTTCTGCAAGCGCAATGGTTTCACTGACTCGTCCCAATCAGTTCCGTCTAGCCATAAATCTTGAATAAGCATTTTTGCTTGGATCATTACTGGCGCGAGCCATCCTGCGGGGTCGAAAAGTTTTGCCACAGAAGACAGGATTTGCCGTTTTGTTTTGGCTGATATGGCCATTATTGACTCAAGGGTATATGAGAATTTGTCTGTAATGGCATTCCATTGAATGCCAAGAGTTTTTGTTGTACTCTCCTTTTCAAAAACTAGGAAATTTGAGTCCAGTAGGTGATCTGGATCTATATTCTGGAGTATTTCGGGGTGATTTGCAGTAATCTTTTTTAGGGGGAACCCTGCTGAGCTGAGGGCTTTTTTCACTTGGGATAGTGATTCGCAAGCAAGTGGTATGCTGTGGCTTCCCGACAGGATGTGTCTGTGTTTTTAACACAGGGGTTGCTTTGGGGTATTTGAACCTTAGTTCATCTGCTAGTTCGTGCAGCGTTCGAATTGCTAAGAAGGGGGCGCAATTGACGCCAAATGTCACGGTTTTGAGTTTATAGTCAAGTATTTGACTATCTGGTGAGTTTCGAAATATTATACGCTGGTAATCTTGATCGTCTTTATGTACCAGAATCTGTCTGTACATTTTTTCGACATCACCATTGAAAACGTATTTATACATACGCCAATTTAATATGAGGAGCATTAAATCGGGTTGTAATGTGGGACCGGTGTATAGCACATCATTAAGAGAGTTACCGGAGCTTGTGAATTTTGAGGCGTTGAAGACTACTCTGACCTTTGTGGTTTTTTTGTCAGGTCTTAGCACCGCGTGATGGGGAAGGTAAAATGAGGTATATTTACCTTGGGTTATTTTCTCATATGAATTTGCTTTTTCCATATGATCCAATTCGAGATATTCTTCCAGAGTTGGGAATTGAGGACTTCGTTTGGCATATCTTCAACCTGGGTTGTGAATGAGGATATTTTTTCTGCCACTTGACCACTTAGGATCCATCCGAAGATAGTATTTTGGGCTAACAATGTATTTGAGAGTTTCTCAATACCATCCAACATAATCTGGGGTATGAGGTCACTGCCTAATAGGATATCTATCTGAGCAGGGGTGTGGCAGTTGGGGTCTGCCAGCTTCAAATGAGCAAATTTTTGTCTATCACTGCTATTTAGAGTATAATTGGGGAGCATATTGGTGAGCTTCGGTAATACAATGGCTTGTGCCTGTATTCTAACATTCGCATCGGGGGAAACCAGGGTTAATGAGCACATTTTATTGGAGTTTTGTACCACTCCTCCGCCCATCCCTGAAATTTCAAAGTTTGACGATTGAGTAGGGAGTCTCAACCGGTTTTGGATTTTAGACGAGATAAAGGATCTTTGTGAGCCTTGATCGATTAGAGCTCGAAGTTTGAATAGTTCTCCTTTGTGTTCTATGGAGACTATGGCAGTTGGCAACAGGATTTTACTTTCATGATTTGAATGCAGCGCTTGTACATTCGCTGCATGTGAGCAACAGGGCGTTTCTGTTGCGTTTTGATTATTTTGCATTTCGGGATTATGCATTTCGATATTGTCAGGTGTTGCTGTTGCAACTAGACCTGTTGTTCTTCTGGGGTGAGAACTATTTTGGGGGGTATGAGTATTGTTATTCATGTGGAGCATCGAATGATGTCTCCTATGACTATACACACAGTTAAAATTACTATCACAGTCTTTCAAAAGGTGGGAGCGTGCAAGACAGTTGATGCAGAGATTCTTATTTTTTATCAAATTATATCTCTCGTTTATTGACATTTTTTTGAATTTCTCGCAAGATCGTAAGGCATGACTTCCTCCGCAAGCTTCGCAAGTCG
This sequence comes from Sphenella marginata, assembly GCA_951509765.1. Lineage (NCBI taxonomy): Eukaryota > Metazoa > Arthropoda > Insecta > Diptera > Tephritidae > Sphenella > Sphenella marginata. The sequence continues at coordinate 43,626,167 of OX608080.1, forward strand.
CATATCTGCTTTCAGATGCATACGTTTGCGATCGATTGTAGCTTCGGTTATTGAGACTATATTGGGGTTTTGTGAAGCTTTTATGATAATCATTCTGCATCGTTTTGGGCTTAGATGCTTTTGTGTCTACCCTCTCTGCGATTTCGTATTGGATAGTTAAGAACTCTTTCATTTGCTGCCATGTAGGGCATATTTTTCGGGACGTAAGAGATTGTTCCCATAGCAGTAGCGATTTTTCTGGTAATGCAGAGGCGCATAAATGTACCAGAATGGGGTCCCAGTTATCCGTGGGGATCTTCTGGGTTGATAAAACTGATAGGCAGTTGCTTACAGTGGACTGTAGTTTAATAAACTCTTCGCTTGTTTCTCTTTGAATTTTGGGTATACTCATCAAAATCGCTACTTGCTTATCTACCAGTGCTCTTGTATTTTCATATCTGTCTTTAAGAGCCTCCCAAGCCAGATTAAAGTTGTCATCGCTGAGTGCGAATTGCTTTACTATAGTGCCTGCCTGGCCTTTTGTTTTGAGCCTGAGATGGTACAACTTTTGCGCTTGTGATAACTTCGGATGCTTAATATATACGGCAGAAAACATGTCTCTAAAGGACGGCCATTCGTCGTAGCCCCCGTAAAACACTTCGGTATCACAAGCTGGCACTTTGAGATAAGTGCCTGAGTTCGCTTCTTTGGTTTGGGGATCTTTCGGGGGAGGGAGAGGGGCGTTACGTGTCCCTAGCATGTTAAGCTGATCGGAGATCATAGCTTTAGTTTCTTCATACAGGTCCAGGCAGTTTTCATACTTTGATTCCGCTGAAGCTTTGAAGCCCTCCGGTAAATCGGAATCATCAGTCTCTAAAATATTATCATATGTGGGCTGGAGGCGGGCCCAAAACTCGTCGAGACTTTTATTTTTTATTATCAAAACAGATTCAGTGTTATCTTCTATTGAGGTCGAGGAAAATTTAGTGCAGTACTTAATAAGTCTGTCACTCTCTGCTATGAACTTCGTGGGTGAAAAGTCTTTGCCTTTCTTTGGCTTTGCACCGAGTTTGGTGCGGGTGTTTTCTGCGGGGCTACTTTGGAGTTTTTCGTCGTCACCCGTCTTGGGTGCCTCTAGTAGGGGTGGGGCCATTTTTTATTTAAGTAAGCTGCTTTTATTTTACTCGCGACTATAGTTTTTAAATCAGAGATAATGTTTAACTTTTAATCAAACCGGGTGTTCAAATTATATAGTGTATCAATGTATATAGGTATTTATATTGATTTCGGGCAGTCTATGGGTTTTCCGAAATTGTTGCTTATTTTTTGCACGCTAGTGTTGTTTCTAAATTTATTTTTTGATAAATGATCTGATTTAACGAAAAACTTGAATGGGGTGCTGATGAAGAAAAAATTTATTTTAATGAGACGGTGCACACAATTTTTTGGGGGGTAATTCTTACCAGAACAAGTTTCAATATATATATGTGCGCTTGTTTGTTTATTGTTTAGTGGGAGGGTGGCTGTACACAAGTTTGTGTGATTGTTTATCTGTATACAGGCAAACAATAGGCGAAACCATGGCATACGCATACAGGTAATATCAACTCAGCAGCTGATTAGATTTTTTTTATTTTCTTTTTCTCTAAACTGTTATTTTGTTTTGCTTTTTTCGGTTCGTCAAATTACCTTCTTTTTGGGTGCAAGAAACTTAATTAGTTTTTGACTATTGCTATGCTGGACTGTAGCTTTGTGGTCGAGTATATGTACCTATATGTATATTTGTTTTTGGAGGAATCTCTGGCTGAGTTTTGTTAAGACTTTAATTTCATGCGTTTGTTTGGTTGTTGTGTTTTCCTACAGGGTGGATATTAGATTCATATTGGAACGAATTTCCGTCGTCCCTTGTCAATTTTGGTTTTGTAGCAAACCGGTTTCGTCGTTCTCGAACGAAATAAAGCATTGAAGATGTCGCATCGACGAAACCGGTTTGCTACAAAACCAAAATTGACAAGGGACGACGGAAATTCGTTCCAATAGGAACTTTAATTTCAATTCCTTGTACTGCTTATTTTCTTTACACAATCCTGCCTTTGCTCGACTTATTTATGTATATGGGAATGCAAGCAGAGGGGGTATTGCGGGAAAAATTTGCAAGTGAACACTTGAATCTTTACTTGTTGTTGGAGGGTTTTTTGTGCTTGACAACACGAAAAAATAAGCAGTAGTTTGGTTTGATTTTGATCAATATCAATTTTGTTGCACTCTTTCGTAGGGTCTTTGTTGTGACCCAAACTTCCTTTTGAGGTTCCCTCGTTGACTGTTCCTGATGATCTTCTTGCTTTTCTGTGTGTTTGTTTTGTTGTGGTCGTTGCCTTTGATGTTGTTATTGTTGTTGTTTTCAGTGCCGCCCGATGTTAATTTCCTGTTGTTAATGTCTTGATGTGTTCTTTGTATTCAATTATGTATGGCGTTTTGTTTGTTTTTGGTTTTACGTGCGCGCCCGACAATAATTTTCCTTTCTAATTTATGTATTTCTTATATTTAAAATTTTAAATTTTCTCTGTTTTTTTTCTTTGCAGTCACTGCAGTGTCCTTTTAATTATACTTTTTCACAGTTTTTGTTTATTTTGTTTGTGTGGACTGTATAAATGTATATATATATATAAATTTTTTTTTTTTTTTTTTTTTTTTTTAATTTCCTTGGGTGCCTTTCTTTACGGCGAAAAGGACCATAAATAACTTGGCATGGGGCCTAGGGGGCACTTAAGTCACAGGTGGGTTGGGGGCACTCACTCGAACACACGGGATATCTGCGGCACTACTTACTCCGGAAATAATACGCTCCAAAAAGTAACAACGCGAGATAAATTCAAATAATATATATAAGTTTATTGCGCGGGTCGATGCGTGCTATCGCTTTTAACTTTGTACAAAAGAGTGATAAGTGTAAACAATGTGTGACAGTTTGTGTGGTGTGTTGTGTTGTGTTTTGGGTGTGTATGTACATATGTGTGTTCGAATGTGTTACATTGTTTTGTGTCAAATGTGGTGTGTTGAACTGCCTGCTGCGACCTCTGCCGGACCGTAGCGCTCATTTATCCACGTCCAAACCACAGGACAGTGCTAGTTGCGCTTGACTTGGCCAAAGCATACGGTCAACCATGCGCAACTAATGAAAGACTTTGAAGATTCGTCCCTTCCTCCCTGTCTTAAACGTTGGACTGCCAACTATTTGAGTGGTCGTCAATCGTCGGTTGAGTTCAGAGGCGCAAGATCAAAACCCAGAATAGTTAAACAAGGGGTGCCACACGGTGGTGTCCTATCCCTGTTCCTGTTTAACTATTATGTATCGAAACTCCCCCCCCCCCCCCACCAGAGGGTGTCTCGATCTTCTCTTACGCCGACGATTGTACGATTCTGGCAACAGGCCCCTCCCTTGAAGAACTCTGCTCTCGAATTAACTCATACCTCCCAGCCGTGTCCGAATTCTTCGCCGGGAGAAACCTGGCATTGTCACCGAATAAGTCCTCGGCCACCCTATTCACGACGTGGACAACGCAAGTGAACATGGAATTAGACGTCTACGTTGATAGTGTCAAGCTACCAACTGTCTCACACCCCAAAATCTTAGGGGTGACGTTTGCTAACATGTTCAAATAAGGCGCTCTTGTAACCGCAATTGCCAATAAAGTCCAAAGCCGTAACAAAATCCTCAAGTCCCTAGCTGGCAGCACTTGGGGTAAAGACAAAGAAACGTTACTAGCTACATATAAAGCAATTGGCCAGCCGGTACTGAGCTACGCGACGCCTATATGGTTGCCGGGGCTAGCTGACACACACTGGACGAGGCTACAGGTCTGCCAAAACACCGCCCTTCGTACCGCCACTGGGTGTCTTCTTATGTCTCCTGAGCATCACTTACATAATGAAGCGAAAATGCTCGCCGTTAAAGAGCATAGCGAGATGTTGACCAGGCAATTCCTGTTCAACTGTTGCAAACCGCAGCATCCGAACGGACGCCTGATCAACGAGGATCCGCCCCCCAGGAGCATAAGGAGCCATCTACGCAAACACTACGATGAGATCCGGCACCTGATTTCCACGCCGTTTGATCCTAAGGTGCACCGGCAGGCCCTCACCCTCATCCACACGAATTCGGTAAATTCCTATGTTGGCTCTCTCCCGGTGAACGCCGTTCTTCAGGCAACAACACCACCTGTTGCCGAAGAGGAGCGCGAGCTGCCTAGGGAGACTAGGGTGATGCTGGCCCAACTCCGGTCTGGATATTGTAATAGGTTAAACTCTTACCTATCCAGACTGAACCTCGACTTGCCTAATGTTTGTCCGGCATGCGGCTTGACCCCCCATACTACTAACCATCTTTTTGTCTGCTCATCCGAGCCTACTCTTCTAACACCCATATCCCTCTGGTCCTCCTCTGTTGAAGCTGCTAGGTTTCTAGGACTTCGGTTAGAAGAGTTCGATGACAATATTGGGTAAGGTTGATACTGACTACCTGGGCACAAATTTTCACCCGCCCGATATCTCTCCTCTCGCCAGTAGTGAAAGTGTTGGAATCCATCTTGTTGCCGTACTTCACCGCAAACTTGCGGCTCGCCGAACATCAGCATGGATTTCGCAAAAATCACAGCACCACCACCGCGCTGAACGCCATAACCACTCAGATAGGGGACGGACTAAACCAAAAGCGTCCAAACCACAGGACAGTGCTAGTTGCGCTTGACTTGGCCAAAGCTTTTGACACGGTCAACCATGCGCAACTAATGAAAGACCTTGAAGATTCGTCCCTTCCTCCCTGTCTTAAACGTTGGACTGCCAACTATTTGAGTGGTCGTCAATCGTCGGTTGAGTTCAGAGGCGCAAGATCAAAACCCAGAATAGTTAAACAAGGGGTGCCACAGGGTGGTGTCCTATCCCCGTTCCTGTTCAACTATTATGTATCGAAACTCCCCCCCCCCCCCCCCCCCCCCCAGAGGGTGTATCGATCGTCTCTTACGCCGACGATTGTACGATTCTGGCAACAGGACCCTCCGTTGAAGAACTCTGCTCTCGAATTAACTCATACCTCCCAGCCGTGTCCGAATTCTTCGCCGGGAGAAACCTGGCATTGTCACCGAATAAGTCCTCGGCCACCCTATTCACGACGTGGACAACTCAACTGAACATGGAATTAGACGTCTACGTTGATAGTGTCAAGCTACCAACTGTCTCACACCCCAAAATCTTAGGGGTGACGTTTGATAACATGTTCAAATACGGTGCTCATGTAATCGCAATTGCCAATAAAGTCCAAAGCCGTAACAAAATCCTCAAGTCCCTAGCTGGCAGCACTTGGGGTAAAGACAAAGAAACGTTACTAGCAACATATAAAGCAATTGGCCAGCCGGTACTGAGCTACGCGACGCCTATATGGTTGTTGTTGTTGTTGTTGTTAGCAGTGCTTCGCCCTGCCCAAAGGGCCAGAACACTCCTAGTTGTCATCGGGCTCTTCTAACGGAAGTCCAAGGAAACGCGCTGTTTCAACAGGGTTGGACCAAAGTGATAAGGGAGTTAGAAGAGTATGTTCCGAAGAACACGAGAGGAGATGTTGCGTGTCGTGGGGGCCATACCGCATGCAGGGCATGTGTTTGGTATGGTAGGGTTCAGTCTGGACAAATAGGAGTTCAGCCTATTGCAATATCCAGACCGAAGTTGAGCCAGCATGACTCTAGTCTCCCTCGGAAGGACACGTTCTTCCTCAGCAAGAACGGGTGGTTGGGCACCAATAACGGGGTTCACAGGCCGGGATCTGAGGGATCTGTCCACCGACTCAGTGTGGAGGTCCTTTAGGGTACCGCCTATGGTCCCGCAGATCAAACGGCAACGAGATGTGATGCCGGATCTCATCATAATGCTTCCGGAGATGCTTCCTTATGTCTCTAGGGGGCGGAGTTTCATCCAATAGCTGTCGATTTGGATGACTGGGACGGTGGCAACCCGTCGCAGTTCTGATGGCGGTGTTTTGGCAGACCTGCAATTTCCTCCAGTTGGTGTCGTGAAGGTTAGGCGACCATATGGGCGCAGCATAATCAATAACCGGTCGGCCAATAGCCTTATAGGTGACCAGCAACGTTTCTTTGTCTTTGCCCCAAGTACTGCCGGCCAGTGATTTGAGGATCTTGTTGCGGCTTTGTACCTTTGAAGCTATTGCGGTGGCATGATCAGCGAAGGTGAGGCTATTGTCGAATGTAACCCCTAGAATTTTGGGGTGGTTGACAGTAGGTAGTGGAACACCATCTACGTGGACATTCAGCTCCTGCCCCATCTGCGCAGTCCACGTGGTGAACAACGTCGCCGTAGATTTAGTCGGGGAAAGAGTCAGGTTCCGCTCTGTGAAGAAGCAGGAAAGGTCGCGCAGGTAGTCGTTCAGTCTAGTACAAAGTTCGTCCGTCGAAGGTCCTTTGCCCGTGGCCATCACAGTGCAGTCGTCAGCGTACGAAACAATGGAGACCCCCTCTGGTGGGGGAGGGAGGCTCGAGATGTAGAAGTTAAACAGAAGGGGTGAAAGGACACCACCCTGCGGAACCCCTTGTCTAATTCTTCTACATCTCTCGTTTCGAAACTGCACTGACGCCAGCCGACCGTTTAAATAGTTGGCGGTCCATCGTTTTAGGCCGGCAGGAAGCGGTGTCTCCTCCAGGTCTTCAAGGAGTGTGGCGTGGTTGACTGTGCCGAAGGCTTTCGACAGGTCAAGTGTCACGAGAACCGTCCTGTTGTTTGGTTGGTGTTGGTTCAAACCGAAGTTAATCTGCGTCGTGATGGCGTTCAAAGCTGATGTTGTGCTATGGTTTTTACGGAAGCCATGTTGATGATTGGCCAGCTGCAGGTTTGCAGTATAATATGGGAGCAGAATAGCCTCTAACAACTTCACTACCGGCGAAAGGAGAGATATCGGACGATAAGAGTCTCCTTGATTTGCCGGCTTCCCATGTTTTAGGAGGGGGACCACAGTCGCATGTTCCCAGATGTCTGGTATAACGAAGGTGGACAGTGCGAGGTTGAATAGAGCCGCCAAGTACTTGTGCCCCTCGTGGCCTAGGTGTTTCAGCATCTTCATGGCAATTCCGTCGGGTCCGAGTGATCTTGAAGGTTTGGCCTTCCTTATAGCTTCCTTAACCTCTGCAGCGGAGACGACAATGGGCGCGGCTGTGTGTTTGTGTTTGTGCGCGCGTTGGACGGCTTTTCTCTTAGCCCTATCCGCAGGAGAATGCAGTATAAATTGCCGGCAGAATGCGCTCGCGCACTTCCTGGGGTCCGACTTGACGTTATCGCCGAAAGCAATGGCGACCTTGTCATTGGGAGGATAACTGACGGTTTAGGCAGAGGGGTAGTGAAATAACAGCCCTTGGTCGGGGAAACCCCCGAGTCATTCCGGTACGTAGAACCGGCTGTCGTGGGAATATGGTATTTCTTTCCTTTGGCACTCAACTATGTACTAATAAATTAGCTAAAAACATGATTGGGGTGTCAAAAGACGCGTTTTTACCTCGGTATAAATTATCCGAAGTCGAAATTTAATTTGGTAATCGTTTACGTGAGGTACCGAGCGCTAATACGCGTCCAAAAATGTCGGGAGAGGTATCGAAAGACGCGTTTCCGTCCCAGTAGCATGAATATAACTCCGCTTTGTTTTAACAACAAAATCACTCCCCGAAGGTTTTGGGGAGTGTTGTCGATTAACAGTCCTTGGCCGGATATGAATCCGGTACGCTCCGGTACTCCCTTGCGGTACTGCCCGACTATCGTGGGAGCGATTTGGTATGACCAGTGCAACCTTCTAGGTCATGTCATCCCTCCTTCCGAAAGGAAAGAGAAGATGGGTAATGAGAGGTGGGAGGCATCATATCCGCGCTTCAAAAAAAAACCCTGGGCTACGCCATTCCAACTCCAGGTGGTTGCCATAGCCGTGGCTACCGCCACGGTGACGTCCTTCCCCGTGCCACTCTTTTCTCACAGGGTAATGTGATTACAACAACCACATGAAAATGACAGAAAATTCTGAACTTTAACTGCAAAAATCTCGCAAACTACTAAGAATATTGGTTCAGCGGAGTTATATTCATGCTCCTGGGACCAAAGCGCGTCTCCTGATACATATTTCAACATTTTTGGTTGTGTATTAGCGCTCGGTACCCCACGTAAACGATTACCAATAATTATTCTCCGGATACGGATTCGCATTGCTGGGACCGAAACACGTCTTTTGATACCCACATTTTTGGACGCGTATTAGCACTCGGCCCCGGTCGGAAATAATTACCGAATATTCCTTTACTCAAGCCAAAACGGCATTAACTTACCTTAAACAATTTGTCATAGTAACGTCTTGCAAGGCGTATCTCCCATGATGTATTTGTTAGATATTCTTCACTGTCCCATAAAAATCTATGATGCCTTTTTATGACATCAATATCATAGGCCTGCTTATTAGTTTCAATTGCACTATTAGATAAAATTAGAATTCGTAAAAGGTAGTCGTGTTTCTCTTTTTTTGTCATTCCGAAAATTAATATGCCTCTAGCTATGTACAATAATATATGTGTCGATTAGGTACCCTAAATATCGATACTAGGTAGTTTTTTCAACTGGTGTTTCCACAGTATACTGTAACCACAGTATATACCACAGTAATACAGTAGGAAAACTCTGGTGAAATTACATCCTGGAGGTAGGGTTATTACAAAATAATCGATTTTTAATTTAATCGATTATTTTTTTTGTCTTTCGATTTTTTTGAATCGATTTTATTGATACCAAAAATCGATTTTTAATAAATCGATTATTAAAATTACACGATTTTTTTGCAAAGAGATTTTTTGAAGAAACGTATTAAAAAATGCAACAATGTACGTCAACATGGCATCATGATGGTTGTTGCGTTTGCATGCAAACGTGATCTATATGGCTCTGGGTCTGCACAAGGGAACACGACTAGTATAGGTACATTCAAAGTTCAAAAAAACCTACACTTTCTTTTTTAATATTGAAATACAACAGTTATAATATTTTTTTATAGTTTTGTATACCAGCTTAGTGTTTATTGGGGACAGCCCAGCATCTATGCATTGAAACATTTCCATGCTACTTATTGTTTGATGAATTAATTAAAAATCGATTTTCGTTCGTATTTTTAGATTTTTTATACGAAAATGCCTATTTGATGTATTAGCGAAATATATTATGAAAAATTTATTTAAGTGAAAATCATTTAAGATTTGTATACTTATTATCACGGTTCGCTAATACATCAAATAGGCATTTTCGTATAAAAAATCTAAAAATACGAACGAAAATCGAGTTTTTTGTTTTAAATCGATTTTTTACAAATCGATTAATCTCTAAACAAAAAAAATCGATTATTTAATTCAGAGTCGAAATTAGTTGTAGTATGAAATTGTTTTTACCCACGGTTGCATTACAGCACCAAAAGAATTAATTTTAGAAAAAGAGTATTTATTGTAAAAATAAAAAAATAGTGTCTTGGTAATCGTTTACGTGGGGTACCGAGCGCTAATACTCGTCCAAAAATGTCGGGAGGGGTATCAAAAGATGCGTTTCCGTCCCAGGAGCATGAATATAACTCCGCTAAACCAATCACCCCTATCATGGATTTCAATTACGTTCCCGTTCTACGCTCCGCCGAAATCGAAAATTGGTATCACGCGTTTAAATTGGATTGAAAGAAGAAGAGGAAGAGCTATAAATCTTTCGAAATCAGCTGTTTGCCTTGAAATGTGTGGAATTGGAACATAACAAAGCAAAAATACACAAATTAGTGCTTTTGAATTAAAAGTACAATTGTATTATTTATTAACTTAATTCCATAAATTAACTAAGTAATTACATATATGTATTGAGCATTATGTAATAAATTTAGTGAAATTTTATACATAGATCAATTTATTGATTATAGCAGACGTGGGAGGACCAACAAAAAGCAAGAGGACACTGTTGGTGGATGTTACCATGTCGTCAGTAGGAGGTAGCTGGCATTTGCAATAGAGTTGGTGCTAGAAGAGTCTGCTTCTTGAACCAGGCACGCAGATACACACATACGCCGAGCAAACATTAGACATGTCAGGATTAAGTCTGACCGCAGATGGTACTTTTCGCTGGATGAAGACATTCGCGGCCCCGGAACTGACAAAGGAGTTTACCGAGTATGTGTTGGTGGTGTGGAGTGGCTGCCGGTGCACGTTTGGTTAGTTTTAATGGTGTTACTAAAATTGTTAGATTGGTGTTTTGAATGTTAGTCCAATTTTTGGTAATTGTTTACAACCGGTGCCGAGTGCTAATGCGCGTCCAAAAATATTGAAAATATTAGATCTCCGGAGTCGGATTCACATTCCGGGCATCGAAACGCGTCTTTTGATACCCCTTCCCACAATTTGGACAAATATTAGCACTCGGCACCGGTCGCAAACAATTACCCTGCAAACATATCAAAAAACCTTTTATATACGAGTTTTACTTATATTTTAAAAGTTTTAGCAAAAAATCGCAGAAATTAATCTAATATTGTTTGCAAAATAAAAACCAAGCAGCTATCCGTCAACAAAATTGCAACTGAGACAAACGGAGTTACGCTCGAAGTCCATGATAGGCAGAATCGTAAGTTTCGAAGTTGAACTGAACGGAAACGGAACGCATGATACCAAAGTTGCCAAGCGGAGAAAATTTCGATCCAAGTCGAAATGCATGATAGGGGTGAATATTTTCATTATTTTGGAAAATATTTGCGAAAAACCAAAAAATGACCCGTGTTTAGGGGCCCGATCCATGTTTTTTATGTGCAGAAAACCTTACCGCGTAGGCGGCCTTCGGCCGCGCTTCAAAAAATAACCCTGGGCTACGCCATTCCAACTCCGGGTGGTTGCCATAGGCGTGGCTACCGCCACGGCGATGTCCATCCGCGTGCCACTACTTTGTTGTTGTTGTTGTTGTTTTAACAACAAAATCACTCCCCGAAGGTTTTGGGGAGTGTTGTCGAAATAACAGTCCTTGGCCGGATATGAATCCGGTACGCTCCGGCACTCCCTTGCGGTACTGCCCGACTGTCGTGGGAGCGATTTGGTATGACCAGTGCAACCTTCTAGGTCATGTCATCCCTCCTTCCGAAAGGAAAGAGAAGATGGGTAATGAGAGGTGGGAGGCATCATATCCGTAGATCAACCATCGAGTTGCACATCATTACCTTTGTGCATATTGGTCGCCTCTTACGACCGGTATGCCTACCGCGGGCATATTCTAAGCCCCAACCCGCAGGGGCCGTGCCACTCTTTTCTCACAGGGTAATGTGATTACAACAACCACATGAAAATGATAGAAAATTCTGAACTTTAACTGCAAATATCTCGCAAACTACTAAAAATTTTGGCTCAGCGGAGTTATACTCATACTCCTGGGACCAAAGCACGTCTCCTGATACATATCTCAACATTTTTGGTTGTGTATTAGCGCTCGGTACCCCACGTAAGCGATTACCAGTGTCTTTATTGTTTTATGACAAGTATACAAATACAAATAATTAATAATAATTAAAAAATATATGTAAAACGTAAAATGGTTCAATTCCTCGAAAATACATATTACTGACGAAATGCTGTTAGCGATGACCTGTAGTGGAATTCACTAACTTTTACCGATTCGATTCGGTTAAATTTTTCGAGATTTTCATTAGCGATTCGGTCGCTTGCACTATCGAATATGCGATTCACTAACTTATCTATAACGATGCGGGCAAAGGATTTCTCATCTCGCTATAAAACATACTCTATGTTCTCAAATGCCATTTTTTAATAATAATAATATGGATATAGTATTATTATTCCAATTTTTAATAAAAAATTCAAATTATGTGCATTTTATTTAACGACATAGAAAACAACTGCAATTTGGGTGTCGTTTAGTTTGCGAAACAGCTGATTGCGAATAAACGAAAATCGAGAAAAAATAGTTAGTGAATACCAATATCGTGATCGATATCGGTTAGGACGAAATGTCGATTGCGAATGTCGTAATCGAAGTTAGTGAATTCCACTACTGAAAACCTGTTTTATTCAAAGAAAGACTTAAGGCGTGTTCCAGTTAAACACAAACCCAGACCTTTAGCGTGATTCACTAACTTTTTTAACGTAATTTGTCAACGATAAATTAACTTAACAATAATTTAAACAATTTTGTGATTCACTAACTCTTTTAACACAATTTGTCCACGATAAATTAACGTAACAATAATTTTAACTATCTATGCTATTCACTAACTTTTTGTCAACTCTTCAATCGTTAATTTATCGTAGTCGATTTGTAAATTGATATTTTATCACGTTATCCGTTGGTGTCGTTGCAATATTGGTTAAAATAAAAATAAATTAAAAACAAATTTTTTGAGCAAGAAGTATTTCTATATTTAAAAAAAAGTATTTGTAAGTTTTTGCAAGCTCGAGACCAAATAAACAATAATTCGTAATGAATTTAATTGTCAGTTTTTTGGGAAAAATTGATAATTGGAGAAAAATTACAAAGGAAAAATCAACAGCGATGGATAGGATTACATGTTTCAGAGTTTCCAGGCTCATCATCAGATCCCTTTTCGGACACGGATTCGAACTCGTGTCTGCACCAAAGCCGTTGTTAGAAAATTCCAACACTAAGCAATGATGCCCTGTGACGTCACAATGCACTTATCCCCACTTCAATTAATTCCCTTTTGTTTGTTTGTTCTTGCCAACAGTATACACAAAATTTCTTAAGACATGCAGCCTATATGTTATGATGTGTGTTGGTCTTGTTGTTTGTACATATGTATATACATATGTACGTAAACCCGTGCTATGGTTTTAATGTATTTTGTTGTTGGATTTTTGCGGTCTATTTTGTTTACATATTTGTAAGTTTTTGCAAGCTCGAGACCAAATAAACAATAATTCGTAATGAATTTAATTGTCAGTTTTTTGGGAAAAATTGATAATTGGAGAAAAATTACAAAGGAAAAATCAACAGCGATGGATAGGATTACATGTTTCAGAGTTTCCAGGCTCATCATCAGATCCCTTTTCGGACACGGATTCGAACTCGTGTCTGCACCAAAGCCGTTGTTAGAAAATTCCAACACTAAGCAATGATGCCCTGTGACGTCACAATGCACTTATCCCCACTTCAATTAATTCCCTTTTGTTTGTTTGTTCTTGCCAACAGTATACACAAAATTTCTTAAGACATGCAGCCTATATGTTATGATGTGTGTTGGTCTTGTTGTTTGTACATATGTATATACATATGTACGTAAACCCGTGCTATGGTTTTAATGTATTTTGTTGTTGGATTTTTGCGGTCTATTTTGTTTACATATTTGTAAGTTTTTGCAAGCTCGAGACCAAATAAACAATAATTCGTAATGAATTTAATTGTCAGTTTTTTGGGAAAAATTGATAATTGGAGAAAAATTACAAAGGAAAAATCAACAGCGATGGATAGGATTACATGTTTCAGAGTTTCCAGGCTCATCATCAGATCCCTTTTCGGACACGGATTCGAACTCGTGTCTGCACCAAAGCCGTTGTTAGAAAATTCCAACACTAAGCAATGATGCCCTGTGACGTCACAATGCACTTATCCCCACTTCAATTAATTCCCTTTTGTTTGTTTGTTCTTGCCAACAGTATACACAAAATTTCTTAAGACATGCAGCCTATATGTTATGATGTGTGTTGGTCTTGTTGTTTGTACATATGTATATACATATGTACGTAAACCCGTGCTATGGTTTTAATGTATTTTGTTGTTGGATTTTTGCGGTCTATTTTGTTTACATATTTGTAAGTTTTTGCAAGCTCGAGACCAAATAAACAATAATTCGTAATGAATTTAATTGTCAGTTTTTTGGGAAAAATTGATAATTGGAGAAAAATTACAAAGGAAAAATCAACAGCGATGGATAGGATTACATGTTTCAGAGTTTCCAGGCTCATCATCAGATCCCTTTTCGGACACGGATTCGAACTCGTGTCTGCACCAAAGCCGTTGTTAGAAAATTCCAACACTAAGCAATGATGCCCTGTGACGTCACAATGCACTTATCCCCACTTCAATTAATTCCCTTTTGTTTGTTTGTTCTTGCCAACAGTATACACAAAATTTCTTAAGACATGCAGCCTATATGTTATGATGTGTGTTGGTCTTGTTGTTTGTACATATGTATATACATATGTACGTAAACCCGTGCTATGGTTTTAATGCATTTTGTTGTTGGATTTTTGCGGTCTATTTTGTTTACATATTTGTAAGTTTTTGCAAGCTCGAGACCAAATAAACAATAATTCGTAATGAATTTAATTGTCAGTTTTTTGGGAAAAATTGATAATTGGAGAAAAATTACAAAGGAAAAATCAACAGCGATGGATAGGATTACATGTTTCAGAGTTTCCAGGCTCATCATCAGATCCCTTTTCGGACACGGATTCGAACTCGTGTCTGCACCAAAGCCGTTGTTAGAAAATTCCAACACTAAGCAATGATGCCCTGTGACGTCACAATGCACTTATCCCCACTTCAATTAATTCCCTTTTGTTTGTTTGTTCTTGCCAACAGTATTCACAAAATTTCTTAAGACATGCAGCCTATATGTTATGATGTGTGTTGGTCTTGTTGTTTGTACATATGTATATACATATGTACGTAAACCCGTGCTATGGTTTTAATGTATTTTGTTGTTGGATTTTTGCGGTCTATTTTGTTTACATATTTGTAAGTTTTTGCAAGCTCGAGACCAAATAAACAATAATTCGTAATGAATTTAATTGTCAGTTTTTTGGGAAAAATTGATAATTGGAGAAAAATTACAAAGGAAAAATCAACAGCGATGGATAGGATTACATGTTTCAGAGTTTCCAGGCTCATCATCAGATCCCTTTTCGGACATGGATTCGAACTCGTGTCTGCACCAAAGCCGTTGTTAGAAAATTCCAACACTAAGCAATGATGCCCTGTGACGTCACAATGCACTTATCCCCACTTCAATTAATTCCCTTTTGTTTGTTTGTTCTTGCCAACAGTATACACAAAATTTCTTAAGACATGCAGCCTATATGTTATGATGTGTGTTGGTCTTGTTGTTTGTACATATGTATATACATATGTACGTAAACCCGTGCTATGGTTTTAATGTATTTTGTTGTTGGATTTTTGCGGTCTATTTTGTTTACATATTTGTAAGTTTTTGCAAGCTCGAGACCAAATAAACAATAATTCGTAATGAATTTAATTGTCAGTTTTTTGGGAAAAATTGATAATTGGAGAAAAATTACAAAGGAAAAATCAACAGCGATGGATAGGATTACATGTTTCAGAGTTTCCAGGCTCATCATCAGATCCCTTTTCGGACACGGATTCGAACTCGTGTCTGCACCAAAGCCGTTGTTAGAAAATTTCAACACTAAGCAATGATGCCCTGTGACGTCACAATGCACTTATCCCCACTTCAATTAATTCCCTTTTGTTTGTTTGTTCTTGCCAACAGTATACACAAAATTTCTTAAGACATGCAGCCTATATGTTATGATGTGTGTTGGTCTTGTTGTTTGTACATATGTATATACATATGTACGTAAACCCGTGCTATGGTTTTAATGTATTTTGTTGTTGGATTTTTGCGGTCTATTTTGTTTACATATTTGTAAGTTTTTGCAAGCTCGAGACCAAATAAACAATAATTCGTAATGAATTTAATTGTCAGTTTTTTGGGAAAAATTGATAATTGGAGAAAAATTACAAAGGAAAAATCAACAGCGATGGATAGGATTACATGTTTCAGAGTTTCCAGGCTCATCATCAGATCCCTTTTCGGACACGGATTCGAACTCGTGTCTGCACCAAAGCCGCTGTTAGAAAATTCCAACACTAAGCAATGATGCCCTGTGACGTCACAATGCACTTATCTCCACTTCAATTAATTCCCTTTTGTTTGTTTGTTCTTGCCAACTGTATACACAAAATTTCTTAAGACATGCAGCCTATATGTTATGATGTGTGTTGGTCTTGTTGGTTGTACATATTTTACATATGTACGTAAACCCGTGCTATGGTTTCAATGTATTTTGTTGTTGGATTTTTGCGGTCTATTTTGTTTACATATTTGTAAGTTTTTGCAAGCTCGAGACCAAATAAACAATAATTCGTAATGAATTTAATTGCCAGTTTTTTGGGAAAAATTGATAATTGGAGAAAAATTACAAAGGAAAAATCAACAGCGATGGATAGGATTACATGTTTCAGAGTTTCCAGGCTCATCATCAGATCCCTTTTCGGACACGGATTCGAACTCGTGTCTGCACCAAAGCCGCTGTTAGAAAATTCCAACACTAAGCAATGATGCCCTGTGACGTCACAATGGAATAGTTTGAAGAAACAATGAAGTCTGATATATTTTTGTTATTTTTTGTCCATATATAGAATAGTTTTAAGAAATCATGTAGTCTAAGTCTTTCTTTTCATTTTATGTTTATAACACAATTTAAAGAAATATTTATGTAGAAGATATCTTGTTCTCTTTATGTGACACGATTTTTTTGTCTCCACTAATTCAAATAAAAATAAAGTTGGTTAATTTAATTAACTATAAAAAAATGTTATTCGCATATTTATTTCAAAAGTTATAGGTTTTACAGGAAATCAAAAATACTTAAAATTTAGGTACATACATATTATGACAAAGTGATAACATTTGAATTTATAAGTTGCTGAAATATTACATCCCGTCGATTCCCAGATGAAATATCATTGTCTTGTCCACTATTCTGAACCCCCTCTTCTATTAACGTCTCATCTTCAATACTGTCATGCTCTAAGCAGCAAACATTATGAAGAATGCATCCGCATACAATTGTGTTGACCACTGATCTCAAATCAATAATTTCATTGAAATGAAGCAATCGTCGAAATCTGGTTTTAAGTAACCCGAATGCATTTTCAACCACAATTCTCGTTGATGAGTGTATAAAGTTGAATTGTCTCTGAGCCGATGTTAAAAATCCGTTGTCACGAAATGGACTTACTACCCATTGAGAATTTCCATACGCAGAGTCTCCAAGCAAAAAAGAATTAAATGGAAAAGTTGACTAGATATCGTCCGTTGCTCTTTGATACAAACTGGAACGGCTCAAAATGCGGCTGTCATGTAGCGATCCTGGCTCCCCGCGAATACGTCAATGAACATTTTATCCGGATCTACCACGGCTTGCAACTGTAAGCTATAATAGTGCTTTCGGTTAAAATACGCCTCTTTATTTGATAATGGTGCTTTAATTTTTATATGTGAGCAATCAATACACCCCATAACGTTCGGTATGTTCTTCTTTTGCTCAAATTTGCGCATATTATCCTGTGCCTTGGAAACGAATTCGTGGCCAATCGACAAAACCCAGTCAGTCACTCTTCTTATTACTCTCCATGCGGATGATTTTGACATGTTGAAAAGATTTGCAATCTCTCGAAATGTATTGGTATTCGCCATGTACCAAAGAAGGATGTATATTTCCTTTGAGGGTCCAACCTTACTTAGTCCAAAAAGCCGATTGCTGCTATATAATGGGCTTTCACTGTAGCGTGCTATAAAATTAAAAAAAAGAACATTGTTTAGGGATCTATAGAATATTTTAGCACTTAACGGCCTCTAGTATCAAATGCTTACCAATTAAAAGATTTGCCGTTGATCGGTTTAACCTAAAATGCTTTCTGAACTCTAGGTCGGTATAATTTTCTATAACTTGTACAAAGTTATCAATTTTTTCTCGCTCCTCATCATTTTCTGAGACGCTCATCGTGCTCTCAGAAGAATTTAGAAAATCCTCCGTCCTACCGCTGGTGTTTGCCGATTCCGACGAAGTTGTTTCACACATAATCTACAAAAAAGTGAAGTATGTAATAACTTCTTTTAATAACAACTTTTATAAGTTAATACCTCTAAAAATTGCTCCATTTCTTTTATTTTTTGCTTTTTTTCTCGATCCACAAAATGTTTCTTTATTATTTTCCTTCTTCTTCACAACAAAACAGCTGATTTGTTTTAGTGCTGCCAAGTCTCATGCAGCTGACCCGCATCGGGGAGAAAAAAATTGGGTTTTCAGACTATCACCCCTATTGCGAGTGTCGATTGGAAGTAGAATAGAAATTTTTCGATTGAGTCGATCGTATTTTCTTTTGGTATTGTGTAACTTGGATCGATCAAAAACTGCACGTTTTTAATGTATTTTAAATTTTTGGCAGTAATTTACTTTTTTATTCATCTTATCAGCACTTTTTAAAAAAACCGACACGCCAACGACCCCAAAAATGCGGTAGAAAGATGATCGATTGAGCATTCACAGTCGCTCGTTGATCGATCGTGTCGACACCCGCAATTGCTCGATGATCGCTAACCGCTTAATAGTCAATTACCTATTCGTGTTCGACACTCGCAATAGGGGTGGATGTTGAGTATGAGTATAGCTATAACTTGAGTTTTAGCTCTATACTATTTATTTGAGTAGACACTTCCTGTCTAGCAAACCCCCTTTTGCAAATTGTTTTTCGTATTCATAAAATCTCTAAGCTGGACTAAATTTCATGCCTGGCCTATATTTTATATTCAAATCTATTCAAAACTTAAATCACACAAAAATCGCCATAGTTCAAAGTAAATCCTTCAACACCCTGTGACAAGTGTGCTCTTGAACACATAATATCTGACGAAAATCATCCAAAGCTATCAGAGATCAATCTAAAAATAGGTTAGTTATCATTAAATATAACTTTTATTATTTTTCGTTTGCTTTGCGAGACTTAATTCAAGTAAATCTGTGCACACCCGCCACATGGTAATTAACATTTAACACAAGTACTAACATATAAAGCGTTATGATTCTAAACCAACAACCGCAAGAGATAAATAATTGCCATTCCCACAACAACCGATTCTACGTACCGGAATGACCCGGGCTTTACCCGGCCAAGGGCTGTTATTTTAGTGCAACCCTGTCCAATTGCAAAATTTCCACTCTACTGCAATATAAGGGGACAAAGAGGTGAACAATGGGTCAAGACATATGTTCTCACTTGGCTTATAGACGCAAGAAAGGAAATAGTACCGGAAAAAAATTAGAGTTATTGTGGACGAAGTAGTTGTTGTATTTTAAACTGGAAATTGGTGTGGAGATGAAAGATATCAACTCAATAGTAACGGAAAAAAATTAGAGCTATTGTGCACGAAGTAGTTGTTGTATTCTAAACAGAAACTGAAATGGATATGCAGGCACATGTGTTTGAGTAACCTTAGCCGGAAAAAAATTAAAGTAAAAATACGAAATACAAAAGAGGTGAAAAGCAAAACAAACAAAAAGCATAAAAGTAAAGTGGCTGTAGCAATAGCTTAGAATTTGTGAAGTTAATTAATTAACCAAAAAACCAAAAAACTATTAAGGCTTGATAAACGTGGGCAGTGTTGTTGTCGCAATTTTTTCTTCTTATTCCTCTTTTTGCGTTATGTCACAAACCTCTGCACCCCTCAAACGCCGAGCAAGCAAGGGCTCTCCGTTGGCTAAACTTGACGAAAGCGCAGTTACCTCTTCGGTTTTGGCTGCATTGCGTGAATTGAAAGAGAAAATAAAAGTCCAGACAGATAAGCTCGAGTTGCGTTTTGAGAGCCTAACAGATAAACTTGCATACCTTGAGAATTACAAGACCAAGAGAGTGGACAAAGAAATTTCCTGAGAGCTTACCTAGTGAGAATATAAAAATCTTGCAGCATGCGATCAAGTAAAGACCTGCTGGTAAATTATCATCTGCTTTTCGCTAAGAGGAGCAGTTTACGTAAAGGCAAGAAAGTACTCTCAGGCTATCATAGTCACTGATTTGAACGCATTTGCAGGGACCGGAGTCATGTAGTAGTATTAATAATAATAATTTAGATTAACTTAATGTAATTTTAATGCCGATATAATTATTTTTCATTTACTTGTAAAGATGGTCCGTTCTTATTTTTTTAGGAGAATTTAAAGAATAAACAAAAAGGCTCGTAAAATTTGTAGCAGTTTTCGAGCAAATAGTTTAGGTATAATTGATATTATCTGTAAACGTCATAAGGTTTTTAACATTGTTCATTTTAATGCCAAGATGAAAAAATATATATAATAGAATGTTTCAACTCTGAAAAAATATATATTTTTATTTGAGTTTTTGTCAGATATAATGTCTTGGAGTATTTGGTCTTTTTGCTAATCTTGGAATAAAGTGTGGAAATTTATGCCTTCAGCTAAAATTGTATTAATATCTGGAATGCGTGAAAGTGTCTTAAGTGTTTATGATTAGTGTATATAGTGAATGTCCTACCTTCAAGAAAGTATTTTGTTGAATTATATATCGCTAAAAGTTCTCTGTCAAAAGTTGAGTAATTCATTTCAGTAGACCATTTTCGTGAAAAATAGGCAGTTGGTTGCAAAACATATAGGGGATTCACAAGGTGTCATAAAGTCATAAGTCATATAACAATACAATGCAAATATATAACACCTGTTAGCACACCTTCATACACGTTTTTAATGCATCTTAAATTTTTTGTCAATAACTTACTTTTATTAGCACTTTTCAAATCAGTCGACACGCCAACGACCGCAAAAATGCGGTAGAAAGATGATTGATTGACACTCGCAATTGCTCGATGATCGCTAACCGCTTAGTATTCGATTGTCTTTTTGTTTATAGTTTATAGCATCTATCGGCAAAATGCTACCCGTGGGTAGCTTCGACGCGGCAACGCTGTACATACACAAAAACGACGCTGCTAATTCTGCTCCGCTGTTCGCAAAATTTCTTCAGAATTTTGCCAAATGCTTGCCAGTTAATTCGAGGAAAATCTACGCAATGCCCAAAAAGGCATATTCATATTAAAAGAATTGCAAATGAATATTTTGTTTCATTTTGCGTTCAACTTTCAATAGTTCAACACAATGAGTAATAACGATTGTGAATCAATGTTTCTCGCTGCAAAAGGCGATAATAATGCACGATGCTTACTTTGCGGAACGTTTTTATATAAAGCAGTTTTATAGGCGAATTCTGTAAGCTGTCTCTAGTCACTAATAGAGGCATTTTGTGGCCAATTTCAATTTTGAGACAATTTGGTATTCAGTAAGCTATCTCACATCTCAAGTCTCAAAAAAAGAGTCACTAATTTGTCAGCTGGTTGTAGGCAGGTCACAAACAAGAAAATATAGAGTTAAAAATTAAATAAGTTAAAAATTTTTGTTTTTAAGTTTGAAATCATTTATAAATATTTAAAAAAAGAATAATTAATGAATAAAAAAAAGAAAAAACAAAAATAATAAACGGTCCCCGATCATTTCGAACCTGCACCGCCCACGTTGTACCCCGAGACCTTTACTACCTGTGCTATTGCACCATTTATTTGTGCGCTGTCAAATGCTGTACTTCAGATCTATGCATATCTGTTTTTACCACACATCAATGGTGAACTTTTTGTGATTTTCTGTTACAGAATACCGAAATCAGCAGAAGTCACAAAAATTGTCTCTATTGAAAAATCTCAAATTTAGTGACTTGAGATGAGACAGACTTACAGAATACAGTTATTAATATAAAGCGTCATTATCACACATTTCATGCAGAATATGATGAAATATGTATATAAGGGATATGATCGAAAGAAATTTCTTGCTGAGATAAAAAGTCTTTCTGAAAATCAAATTGCTGGAAATAATTTTTTTTTGGATTTTTCGAATTAAATAAATTGCTTTTATTTCACCTTTCTAATTTTAAAGTTATTTTTTCTTGGATTGTTAGGTCCTAAAAACCTAACCATTAAATTTCCTGCCATATAGTTATACATATACCTAAGTGTGTATATGCGCATCAAAATATATATTATATCAGAAATACCCCATTTTTACTTTTAAATACGAATCAAACAATGTGGCAAGCATGTTTTTGGTCGCGCACAAATACAATGGCAAATTGTGACGGTGTTAGGATGCCGATCACTGGTTTATAGTTATGTTAAATTTGCTGAGCTTCAAAAAGAAAGTTTCATTTATTTCAAAAGTCATATCGATATGTTGGTTGTATGTATACTCTCAACGGTGGAAGTATTTCCTGTGGCTATACCGCTTAGGTATTTGACACCGCAGCAGCGCAGGTGTTCGCGTCTGCAGTACGTTCATGGTTCAAACCCAGGTTTGAAACAATAATTTTATTTAAAACTAATTTTTTTCTTATCATGACTTTTGAATCTTTTAAAATTTTAAAGCAATACTTTCCTTAAACAAAGTAAAAAACCCAAGAAAATTACTAAAAATTTACCCTCAGAAAATTTGTTAGATAAATACTTACAAAGTTTATAGATAGTCCTTTATTCTAGGCTATACTTACATATGTATATGAACAGTCATGAGAAAAAACCACACTACTAACGTAAAATATTGATGATATTAAAATCATTGAGGACACGAAGTGGCTTCGATTCGTTCAACTCATATTTCATTTGCTCTCCATAGGTGGAAATATTTTCATTCTCGCACTAATTGAACAAATTAAGTTGAAATATGCTGTAGCTTCGGCGGGTCTGTCTTATTTGATTTAGAGTTGCCCCCCTTTATGCAGATCTGTAAAAATTAAAATTCCAAGCAATCAATTATTTAAAACTAAATTTGTTTAAGAAAACAATAAAAGGTTAAGTGCTTTATAAAACTCTATTATAAAAATGATATTCAAGAGCATCCAATCAGCCCCTGTGAACATAATTTAAGTTTGAAATTTTTTTTAAAACCCAGGAAAATATCTTACCCTTAAAAATGGTTTAACAATTACATAAAAAATCTAATTATTTAGAAAGCACGACACGGCTTATCGCAAATGGAAGGGTCTCAAGTGTTCTGCAACTTACGATATCTTCCAAGCTCGTAGGAGAGATGTTGTCAGAGCTATCAAGTTAGTCTAAATACTATGAACACCAGTTTAGCTCAGCGATAGGGTCAAAAAAAGCTTGGAAAAGAATTTGCGAAACTGGTGTAGGTCGTAAAGTCCATGATTATCCGGAAGACATATGTAGATGTGAATGAGCTTATTAAACAATTTTTTCAGACGTCCAGTTGCGATAGTAACTTATGTAGTGAAAGATATAGCGAACGAGTGTGTTATGCGATCTCCGTTTTTTCGATTTCGCTTAAGAATTAACCCAATGCCACCAGTCTAGATGGAATTCATCAAAAATTTTTAAAGTGTTTACTACCCAAAATTCTATCGTTTGTTACTCATGTCCTTAACACTATCTTGACCACATCAAACTTCCCCGATTGCTGGAAAGTGGCTAAGATAATTCCAGTTAAAAAATCTAACGTAGATTATAGGCCCATCGCGATCCTTCCTTTCTTGTATAATAATAATGCATAACCAGCCGCAACTCACTCCTGAATCGGAACCAATCTGGATTCAGTAACAGTAGAAGCTGTACCAGTTGATTAAAGTCTCGGATGATATCCGACGCAATATTGACAACGACCTGGTGACGTTCTTAACGCTCTTAGACCATTCCAAGGCTTTTGACGCTGTCTACCACAATATACTTGGCCTAAAGCTAAAAAACTGGTTAAATTTTTCAACGTCAACGTCACATTTAATTTACTCGTAGCTCAACGATCGATCGCAAATTGTTTGTTCCTATCTTTGCAAAAACCCTCAGACTGAACCCTCCAAGAGGGTGCCGACTGGTAATGGATACTACAGTGTTCTTGACAGGTTGGTACGTCAGTACTCTTCCATACGGAAGGTACCCAGCTAAGGTCAGATATCACGGCTTTACGTCTTGGCTCCTTCAATAGCTCTGGCGCATTGAGGTGATTTCTACCTCGCGACGTAAGGGGATCAAGGTGTCATGCGTCATGAACCGTGCCGAATCAGCCTGGCTGGAGGCCCCTTTAAATAGCCCAGGCTCTAACGGTGCCCTCTGGGATCATGGCCAATCCCAGTTGTAATCTTTTCCCTTACCCCGGGTATTGCGGATCTATGCTCGGGGCGGATGACCCCTTTTCTCCGGTAATCGTGGGACTTTAATATGTATAAGAACAAAAATAAAAACCAAATCCAAAACAAAAAAAATAAGGAGGCCGACACTCCAACAAAGTCGGAGAGGAGAACCCCCATAGATCATGGCGCTCGTGCGATGCAGGGCGCCTCTACCAGCCGTGCTGTGGCTGATAGGGAGAAAGCACGCAGCCTCCAGGCGATGCCGGAGTCTGGTGCTAGGAGTAGTGTAGTAGTTGCGGGTGAGAGAGGGGCGACCAAGAGAGCTGAGACCGGCGGCGAAGGCTTTCCCAGTAAGCGGCTCGATACTGTTTCTAACGTCGAGGCCGCCGCGCTCGCCTCGAGGGATCATCTTCCTACGCCCACGGCGTTCAGCAAGGCCTACGATAGGCCAAAATTAGATAACGTGCATTCTAAGCAGAGACGTACTGCGCTTAGGATTCTGAGGAGGTCCTGGTACACGCCAGATCTACTCACCAAGGCGCTGCCGGGTGACGTGGCATAGTTGAAGGCCAAATTGGTAGTTCCGGACTTCGACGGTAGTCGTCCGGTAGAAGAAAAGGGACGGCAACAGGTCCATGGAGGCTGGGTTGAGCGCCTCTAATCCAAAAAGGGCTAGAGTCCTGGGCCCCACATTTGCAGAGGTTGTTAAAGGTAGTATACTTCGGGGGGTCTTTGACTCGAACCCCAATGGGGAGAGGCGTTTCCGGTCTCACTGGGACTGGGTGCGGGCTGAGATGGCTACCCACTCGGTCAGCGTCTTGGCCGAATTTCCTGATCCCATCCCCTCCTGGAAATAAGTGGGGTGGTTCCAGGATTCGGGGAAGGTGGTGGCCTGTGGGAATTCTAGGTCGGCTGCCATGTATAATAGGGCAGTGGGTATGACGGAGGCGGTCTACCCTGGCTCAGGGCTGTGGATCTGAGTGAGATCGCATGTAGGCCGAGGGCTAGGGTGTGGATTCCAGCCAAACTAGAGTAGCCAGAAAAGGTCCTGGAAGTTTTCAGGGCCTTTAATCCGGATCTTCCAACCACCAATTGGAGGGTCCTTAGGTTAGAGTCTAGCTCTAAGGCCACGCGTCAGGAGGTCCTGATGCTGAACAAGGAGTCGGTCCCTCTCCTGGAAAGGACGAATTGGATGGTGAATTTCGGCTTCGTTCAGGTGAAAGTTCGGGTGTATTCTAATGACCTTAGGTCGGTGCAGGACCTGGAGGAGGAGCTGGAGAAGGACGACAGCGAGGGGGTGGCTGAGGATGTCGAATCCGATGGACGGTTCGGTACAGGACGAAGTCGCGTCGACCCTCTCACTAGGTTCATCTCTGGGCTTCGGGAGGTTATGCGAGGCGCACTCGGGGGATGAGCCGATGTCTGACGAAGACATTGGCAATGTCACGGTGGTGAAGAGGTGTAGGAACCCTGATGGTGCGGGTGCTATAGATTAATCTCCACCACAGTAAAGCAGGGACGGCTGCGTTGCTGCTTAAAGGGAGTAGCGGAGATAGCCCTCATCCAGGAGCCATGGGTGGTCGACCACAGCATTTGCGGGCTGAAGGCTGCAGGGTTTATACAGGTAAGTGGAGCCACGGTAGGGAAACCTAGGGCATATATCCTATTAAAATCTAACATACATGCTTTATTTATTCCTCAATTTAGCGACGAAGATACGACATCCGTGCAGATTGAGGTCAATGGAACGGCATGTACATTGACCTCGACGTATATGGCGCAGGACAAGCCAGCTCCTACGCAGGCAAGTAAAGGGGCACGTTATCTTTGGAGGCGATGCCAACGCACATAACCCAGCGTGGGGCAGCACCGGCGTAAACGAGAGAGGTGAGTCACTCTTTGACTTTATATGGTGCGGAGGCTATGGCCGGAAATTGGATGATTTACGATGAGCACTCCTTCTCCTATAGGAAGCTTTGTAGACTAGCTTTTAGTAGTGCTAAGGGATCGAAGGAGGTGTTTGCAAATTAAAACTTGTTGGCTAAATTGAAATAGTAGTTGGTTTTATTTAATATATATATTACGTTACAAATTACTGCTTTTAGTTATTTCAATCTACGTGTTTGATCAGGTTTGTTGCGCGCTGTAGGTACTCGTTCTTCCTTGTTGTTGTTGTTGATTGGCGGTTTGTAGCGCTGTTCGTAAGTTACTTTGTTGCTTTGGTTTGTTTCTTAATTGTGTTTTAAACACCCCTTCAGGCAAATGGTGGCAATTGGCGCCGAAATCTCAGAATAACCGGTGAAACCGGACCCGCTACTAGAACGACCTTTTGTGATGCACAAGGTGTGAATTGCCACTTCTTGCATCACCAAGAGTCACCGTAGTGATGAGTTCATATTTAACAGTGCAAATCGATAAACGCCAGTAGCGCCACCCGACGGTATCAACGCATTAAAGTGCCACTGAGCAGAGATACACAGCCTTAGTATAAGCGCAAAAATATGGTGCTGCGCAGAGTTACACAGTCTGATGCCATATTGAAAAGAATTAAAAGCAATCAAGAGTGAAAAAGTTAAATTACATATAAAATGAAAAAGTTCCTGGGAAGTCGGCGTAATATAAAAAGGTTAGTGTGCAAAAAGAAAAAGGAGTTTATAGCGAAACTGGCCATGCCTCAGCTACCGGCAGAAACTGCGCCTATTCCGCTTGTTCTTGAAGAGCAAATCGTTGAGCCGGTAGCTGAATTGCAGAACCAGGAATCGTTTCGTAATGATATTTCTAAAGAAATTCCAAATGACTATAGTTTGAATTCAGATTTGGAAATGTCATTAAGAAATCGGTTAAGGGATTGGGCTTTAAAGCATCGGCCAACTAGGGAGTGTTGCAATGATTTGCTAGGTATTCTCGCAGATGAAAATCTTGCTGTGCCAAGGGATATTAGATGTTTAGTACCAATTACTGGAAAGTGCGTGGTAAAAAGTGTTTCCCCTGGACACTATTCCCATTTCGGTCTGGAAAACCAAATACTAAATGTTTTGCAAAATTGCAATCTATATAATGAAGTGGTTTTTGACATAAATGTGGATGGAGTTCCCTTGTTTAAAAGTTCTAGGGTGCAGTTATGGCCAGTTCTTATGAAAATTATTAATTTTCAAAACATGGTGGTACTGCCCATTGGTATTTATGTTGGAAAACAAAAACCGCATGACGTTGAGGAATATTTAGGGGATTTTGTTGAGGAGTTCAATCGTATTTCCGAAACTGGTATCATTGTAAATAATAGAAGAGTACGTATAACGTTACGAGCCATAGTTTGCGATGCTCCAGCAACTTCCTTCATATGTGGCACAGTTGGCCATACGTCGTCTCATGGTTGCTTGAAATGTTCCCAGTTAGCGAAAAAAGTTAATGGCGTTTTGACGTATAGTACGTTCTCTGGTCAAATTATTTCTGATGAAGATTTTAATGAAAGGCGACTAAAGTTTCATCACAAACAAATTTATCGTTTAAGACCTTCCCCTTTAGAGAAAATGAGCACAAAAATGGTAACCCAAGTTGCCATTGACCCTATGCACCTGGTCGACCTAGGTGTGATGAGAAAGTTTTTATTGCGTGTATTAAATAACAAAATTGACTTTACATATAAAGTGACGAAAGACGATATTTCTAGGATTTCCAGCCATTTGGTTTCCCTCCGCAAGTATATTCCCGTTGAGTTTTCTCGCCGTCCGCGAGGTTTCGAAGATATTTGCCATTGGAAAGCTACGGAGTACAGGCAATTTTTGCTGTACACAGGGATTGTAGTATTTAAGGAAAATTTGCATGATGAACTCTATTATGAATTCCTCTTATTACACTGCTCATGTCGACTTTTATCATGCCCAACAAATTATGAGAAAAATATAAACCTTTGTCAGGAAATGCTTGAAACGTTTGTTCAAAATTTTGCTGTTGTGTTTATGGAAAACAGTGTTAGTTACAATGTGCACAGCCTCTTGCATCTCACTGAATGTGTGAAACGGTTCGGTGTTCTTCAAAATTTTTCGGCTTACCAATTTGAAAATTACCTTCAGTTACTAAAAAGTTACGTTAAAAAGCCTACCCATATTCTACAGCAAATTTTCAATAGAGTTCAACATGAAAAGCACATTATATCAGCAAAAGAAGAAAAATTTTTACAAGACAAGGATCGAGTAAAATGTTTTGTCACCTCAGAGTATACGTTCAGTGTCGAGTTTCCTGACAACTACTGCTTCATTACGCCAGATATACCACTACAAATTACCAGTTTTTGCAAAGCGAACAATACAGTAACTGGGAAAAGATTTTTAAACAAAACCCCCTACTATACCTCGCCTATAGATTCTCCAAACTATTTAGGCATATGCCTAGTCGACTCAAATCCCCATTACTTAGAAGAAAATTTTCCTATATCGGAAATAAAATGCAAGTGCATGTCGTTACCTTGTCAAAACAAAACTCTTTTCGTACCAATTTTACATGGCTGCTTTTAAAGTTTTGAAATAATTTATAATATAAACATATTCAATATAATTTATAAATAATGTATTGCGTTGACAGGAAATTTCCAATGACGGAAAACGAAATTAATATTGAAACAAATATACAGCCTATTGAAACAAGCCAGCACCCTTCGAAACAAGGTAATTTTATTAATTCGAACCATATTTATATACATGCATACATATATACAGTGTCGGCCAATACAATCGCACCCCCTTTTTGTCATCGAATTAAAACAAAAAATGCACATAAAAAATTATTAAAAATCAAGGCGCTTTCGGAGCTACTTAATACTTGCACGTCAAATTGAATGGGCTACAAAACTGCGTACTCAGAATTTTTCTAAAGTGCCGAGGAAAAAAGTTGAAAAACTAGGTCAAAATCTGCATAGTTATTCTGAATTTTGTACAAAATCTTCAAGAATAAATTTAAATGTATTCATTACAACGTGAACAATATTTGTAAATAAAATAAATCAAAATCGCATATGAAAGACGTTGTTGTTATAGCTCGATGTTATATAGGGGGTGCTTTAGTATCGTCCGACACTGTATATGTATATACTTTGATGTACTGATAATTTTATTACACATTTAGATGGAAGGAAATGCGAAAATTGCTGTAAAATGGAGGAAAAATTAAACAAAGAACTTCAGGACGTGAAAGGTAAGTTTTGTGTAATTTATGCAAAAACGAACAGCTTAGCACATATCATTTTTCTTTAATAGATTCAATTTCCACTCTAACGGCCTATATAAAAGGAGATTTGAAAAGTAAGTATTTTTCTTACGTAATATTAATGCATAATCCCAGAAAAAAGTTCCATTCCTCATATATGCAACTTCCACTCATTATACTCCGACCGACCCTTCTCTACCTCTTCTGCTTAACCGAAATAACCATCACTACTCCTCTCCTTTCGTCTTATAATATGTATGTCAATCCATGCCTTTCTATTTCTTATTTTTTTCACTATTTCAATTTCACTCTCCTTTTTTCAGATTCCATTGACCATCAAAATAGCGTGGTAATGGCCAGTTTAGCAGAACACACTGTTCTTATAGAAAAATTATTAATTCAGGAAAGCGAAATTTCGTCAATGGGGGACTTATTTCCTATTAAGGACGAGTCCCAACTTAAACAGCTCGAGATAAATATAAACAGCGAAAATAAACAATTTTATGTACGTATGAAGTTTTTCCTATATTTCTTAACATGTGCATACATACCGTGATTAACATTGAAAACAGTCCAAACGGTTTTCCGAAATTTTCTTTAGCTTTCATTAACTATGAGTATGAAAACCCAACTGGACTATTTTCAATATGAGTTTATTAGCATCCGATTAAATGTATAATTACTTTTTCAATTCAATAGGTAAACATCGTAAAAAAAAATATTAGGAAAAAAAATGGATAAAAATATTGACAACATTTTTCACCCAGAATTTTTATATAACTATAACGTAGACGGCAGTCATGGCAAAAAAGGATTGAAGGAAGTAAAAAACGTATATGACGTACAAAAATTACAAAAATAGTCCTGAAAGCAGATTTATTCTACCTAGTGTATATGTATATAGATATATCTATACCTAAAAAATACTATAGGTTTGAACACATAGTACATATGTATTACAAAATTACAAAAAATTACAAAAATATACCTGAAAGCAGATTTATTCTGCCTAGTATACTTATTCTACCTCGTATATATATAATACATGTAAATATAATAATTGAATAAAATGTTTATGTTTTGAAAATAGAAACTGGATACATATTTTTTGAACTATCATAAATCTGCCACAACAATCTTATCAAAGGACCGCCCCTGGCATGCACGTCAAAGGACCAGTTCCTTGAACCCATCACTTGTCTGCCACTATAGTGCTATCAAAGGACCAGTTCCTTGAACCCATCACTTGTCTGCCACTGTAGTGCTATCAAAGGACCAGTTCTTTCGACCCATCACGGTTTTGCCCCAAAAGTCTCTATGCGGTGGCAATTGTCACCGCCAATGCCAACTCCATGTTAAAGTTGCAGGTCGTTTTCATAGTAAAGGACCAGAACTGTGACAGGCGTCTTCCATTTGTAACCGGTTTGTGATATATCACGTACCAGTCCTTTTGCCTGCAGGGACGTCTGCCTTTGCCAAATATTTTTCGCCAATGACTCGCAATTCTATGTTCGTTTGCTTCGCATATGCGTTCTGGACGAATACTTTGGTACGTTACTGAAGGGAGAACAGCACAGGGCGTCTAAAACCCCTCCCCCCGTGAATCTCCCTGGGATTCACCATCTATAATAAGCCGGGCTAGGCGTGTGGCTGGACGTCGTAAGAGCGCTCCGCTTGTGTTTACGTCTGCTATGCGTACTTGCCCATCGTCCGTCGGGAATACTTTGGTTATGCGACCTTTTTTCCACTGACTACGTGGCTGAGATGCCTCGCAGACCAGGACCAAATCGTTAACGCTTAGAGCAGTAACTTTATCTTGCCATTTGGGACGACATATGAGTTGAGGTAAGTACTCCGTAACCCACCGTTTCCAAATGCGATCTTTGAGGTTCTGCGCTATCCTCCACTGTTTCCTTAAACATATTTTTTCCTCGGCCGGATGTGGTGTCTGCGTGGAATTGACGCAACCGAGTAGAACGTGGTTCGTCGTCAGCGGTTCGTCATCTTCGTGAGTTAAAGGCAAATCTGTCAGCGGTCGTGAATTAATTATATTTTCTGCCTCTATAAGCACACTTTGCAGTGTCGCCACCTTAGGTGCAATTTGAGCAGAGATTTAACGATTCTTATCAATCTTTCCCAGCATCCGCCGGAGCTGGGATTCGATTTGCAATTGAACAACCACTCGATGTTGTATTTCATGGCTTCTGCTTGTATTCGGTCTGTATCAAGTAATTGTGCCGCGTTTCGTAGTTCTTTTTGTGCACCTATAAAATTGGTGCCATTATCGCTCCGTATTCTGACTGGAATACCCCGACGATTCACAAAATTTCGGAGGCACACGATGAAGGCATCCGTTGATAGATCCTCAGCAATCTCTATGTGCCCCGCTATTACAGTCAAACAGGTGAAGATGACACCCCACCTTTTCTCTCTCCTCCACTCTACTGCCACGTTGAATGGCCCAAACAAATCCACGCCGGCATAAGAAAACGGCCGTACGTATGGTGTGACGCGATCGGCAGGAAGTTGTCCCATCAATGGCGCTATGGGATTGGCTTTGCTGATTTTACATTTAAGACATTTTCGCTGTACTCTTTTATATACGGTTTTGACATGTGGAATCCAGAATTTTTGCGCACCTCGTTTATTATATCTGCGATGTTCTGATGATGCCTTTTGTCATGATGATGCTGTATGATTAATTCGGCGACTATATGTTTCGATGGTAGTAAGAGTCGCCATGTCGATGCGACCACCCAACCTCAAGATACTGTCTTCGTCCAAATAAGGTGAGAGACCGTACACCTCGCTTTGTTTAGACACCTGACGAGACAACAAAAGGTCTGTAATTTCGCTGGTGAAATATTCTCGATGTGCCTGTTTACAGATCAACTTCTCCGCCTCGTACACTTCCGCTGCTGTCAGGCTACCGACATTAACTGGTTTTTTACGAAATATTGATACGGCTCGTAAAACCCATGCGACTGTTCGCTTCATCTTGAAGTAGGAATGAAAGTTAGTAAAATCAATGAAATGGACGGCTAGCGTGACATTCTTCGGGCAAAATTGTTGGCGGTTCGACAACAGTGATTGGCCAACGCTCTTCGTATTTCAAAAACTCTGGACCTCTTAGCTAATGACGGTCTTTATCAAACTTAGGTGGGTTTGAAGGGCGCGTCGCTGCATCTGCTGGGTTGTGATCGGTGGGCACCCAAAGTCATTGCTGAGGTTTTGTTTTACTTGAAATTTCCGCTACACGGTGACCGACGAAAGGCTTATATTTTCTTTCAGCTGAGTAAATCCACTGCAGTACTGTTTGTGAGTCACTCCAGAACAAGATGCGACTGATCTCTAAATCGTGATAGTCGACTAGTGTTTGACTCAACCTTGCACCTAACACTGCGGCTTGCAGCTCAAGTCGAGGAACAGGCAGCAAACGTTTCGGAGCGGTGCGTGTTTTGACCATTACGAAAGCCACGTCTGCTACACCATCATGTACTACTCGGAAATAGCTTACGGCTGCGAATGCTACTTGGCTCGCGTCGACAAACGTGTGTAGCTCAACTCGACGACTTCGTGAAATACAAACTGAATAATGGCGTGGAATTTGAAATTCTTTCACGCTCTGGATTTCTTTCCACCAGGGTATCCATCTTGCTGTCAGCTCTGCGGGCAGTGCCTCATCCCACCTAATACCTTGCCTCCAAGCATCTTGCACCATTATTTTCGACGATATTAAGAAATTTGCTAGAAACCCAAATGTATCGAAGGCTGACATTACGATGCTCAGTAATTCTCGTTTCGTCGGAGCCCGTGTACCAGATAACACTGGTTCCGGCACGCGATGAAATTTTGTATGGAACTCGAAGGTGTCGCTTTGAGTGTTCCAGTACTTGCCGAGCACCTTTTCGGCTTCTTCACTTCGCTCCATACTAATAGCTTAACGAATTGCTGGTGGTGTATTGTTTAAGGCTGTTACAACGTGACTGGAATTTGACGTGAAATCGCGCAATTCGAAGCCCGCTGGCAAGTTGATGTTGACTACTTGTTGACATATTGCTATAGCTTTATGATGATCGTCAAAACTAACCACCGGGTCATCGAGGTAATGATTGTTGATTATAATTTTTTTTATTTTTCACATGCTCGGCAATACACGGCAAGCACACGGCACCAAATATCATCGACGTCATTACAAACTCTTGTATCGGTGCATTGGAGTCTCCATCCCTCCATAAGTAACGCTGTGCTTGTTGATCGACTTGACGTACCTTAATTTGAGAAAACACTTCTCTTATGTCGGCTGCCACACCGACCTTTTTTTGTCTGAATTGTAGAAGTATGCGTATTAGAGGTTGTGCCTGTTCTGGCCCCTTTAATAAGACTGAATTGAGCGATACGTTGTTGCTGACTGCTGCAGCGTCAAAGAATATGCGGAGCTTGTACGGCTTGTTTGGATTGAAAACAGCGAAGTGTGGTAGATACATAACATGTGTATGCGACAAGCTCTTTTCTTCGGCTGTTAGCTTTCTCGCATAAGCCTTTTCCACATACTTCGCCATTTCGCTTTTATACCGCATTGCAAATTCGTAGTCGTTGCTTATTCGCTTTTCTACCGATAGTAATCGCTTTTCAGCCATCTCTCTGCTAGGGGGAAATTTCGGTGGAGATGACTTCCATAGAAGACCGACCTCATATCGATTGCCTACGTTTCGTGTTGTTGACTGAAGAATTTGGTTCGCTTGCTTGTCAGCATCGGATTCAAGATTATATGATGTTGGGTTGACACCGAAGTTGTCCGTGGCGAAGTAGTCCGAGACTAGTTGATGTAGCTGGTTGCATTACCGTACATGCAACACTCGCACACCGGTAGTTGGCGCTAAGTTAGTCGGTCCATACGCGACCCAACCTAACGACGTCTTGATCGCATCTGGACTGTTGTGGTCGGCTTACACTGTGCTGGTGCTAATACCTAGATGTGCCTGGTCGAGGCCAATTAACAAAACTGGTTTAGCAATACTATAGTCTTGCAGCGGCAAGTCCCTTAAATGGCAAAATTCATTTTTAATGAAAGACTGGTCAGGTACATTCAAATTTTGCACAGTGCGTACATTTCTCATCGACATTTTTTTGTTGTCTCTACAGCTACTAATATCAAAAGTTACCTTAAATGATTTTTCAGTGACTACCTTATTGTTGTACCAATGCAGAGTTAATGGCTGGCGCTGACCCTTGAGTCCAATATTTTTTGCCGTATCTTCTTCGATGATCGTAATTGCTGAACCTTCGTCGAACATGGCCAATACTTTGTACCTGCCATTCGGACCATGAATATAAACCGGAAGAATCTTGAAGAGTTGCTTAGATGAACCTTGTACTGGACGACAGTTTAACAATGGCTGATTACTGACGCTTGGCTGCGTGACTTGTCGCGTTGTAGATTGTGGTTTATCGTCGCTATGCAAAAGCTGGTTGTGATATCTTACGCATCCATTCACTCCGCAGGGTTTCTTCGACCGACACTTTGCTGTATTGTGACCTTTACGCAGACATGCGAAACACAGTCGGTGCCTCTTGACCAACTCCCATCTCTCGTGAATATCTACTGCTCTGAAGGCATCGCACCTTGCAATGACGTGATCGCCGCCACAATGCAAACACGCGTTAGACTCTGCTGGCCTGTTATCTTGAACATGCATTAATCGTCGCGGATTTGCTGGCGTAGTATACCTAAGATTGCTGACCGGCATCAAGCACACTATTCTTGCGAGTTCACTTAACCATGCTGAAAAGTCTTCTATAGTTGGGTGTTGATTCAATGTTGCGGCATACTTTGTCCAGTCGAATTGCTTGCTGGGTGGCAGTTTGCAAACCATTTGTTCCAACAGGCAAACATTTGACAAATGTTGCTGACAATTTGCGGACTTAATAAATGCCACCACATAACGCACCTTTGTTGAAAATGGAACTAGCATCTCAGGTTTATGTTCGGCTATTGACGGAAGTTGTTGCAATTTAGTAGGCAGTTCACTAAAATGTCCGGTCTACCAAATCTAAATTCCAGTTCACTTAACACATTTGGAACGTCATTCGGATGTATTAACATCGATACCACAGCTTCTTTCGCCACTCCGACCAAACTCTTTTGCAACCTCATTAAATTTTGCTGGTTACTGTACCTGAATGCACTCGTTGTCTCGTTAAAATTTGCTCGAATCAATGGCCACTCTTCGGCATTGCCGCCAAAAGTTGGTAAATCGTACAATTTTACCGGCGAATGTGTTACTGGCATAACGGTTTGCCCTGCCTCTCTGATTGTTGGTGTTGTATTTTCTTGTGGTTGTGGTATGCCCTCCCGAAGCATTATGATGTCTCTCTGGCTTTCCATTGTACTATTTCGCAATTCTTCCACCGATTGTCTTAACACGTTGACTGCCACGTATCACCGGTGATCACAAAAAAAACCTACCTCCAGGTGCCATGTATCACCGGTGATCACAAAAAAAATCTACCCCCAGGTGCCAAGCAAAAAAACATGTTCCCATTTGATTTGAATTTTCTCATTTTTAATTTCGTATTATTTCAAAACTTTGTATTATACTATGAAATAAAATATTTTTTCTTTTAAAATAAACTTTCATTTTTCCCAAAACTCCTTCCGTTAGGGTCCCAGAACCCAAAATTTAGGGCCTAGCGTGATCACTGGTGATACATTGGCACCTGGGGGTAGTTTTTTGAAATGATCACCAGTGATACATTGGCACCTGGGGGTAGGTTTTTGAAATGATCACCAGTGATACATTGGCAGCCAACGTGTTAAAGCGTTTAACGTTGCGATGATACCGTTCATATACTAGTCGCCGGCTGGGGCTGGCTGCCCTGGCGTGTTGACCATTGCCTTGTTCCGTCTCGCCTGCTCTGCTTCTTAAGAAATACCTTTCGCTGTCGGACATCCACCAATGACAATTTTTCACAAGGCAAGTTTAACCAATGTTCAATTCTGCAAACCGCAAGGCACATGTAAATTTTGCAAATACAATTTATAAACCTCGAACAAACACAAAAGGCAGGCGTATCGAAATTAAGAAAACTTGTTGCAAGTTAAAACTTGTTGGCTAAATTGAAATAGTAGTTGGTTTTATTTAATATATATATTACGTTACAAATTACTGCGTTTAGTTATTTCAATCTACGTGTTTGATCAGGTTCGTTGCGCGCTGTAGGTACTCGTTCTTCCTTGTTGTTGTTGTTGATTGGCGGTTTGTAGCGCTGTTCGTAAGTTACTTTGTTGCTTTGGTTTGTTTCTTAATTGTGTTTTAAACACGTCTGCCTTTGCCAAATATTTTTCGCCAATGACTCGCAAGTCTATGTTCGTTTGCTTCGCATATGCGTTCTGGACGAATACTTTGGTACGTTACAGAAGGGAGAACAGCACAGGGCGTCTAACAGGAGGCTTTAAAGTGGGAGGCGTATAAAGAGCACCTGAGAAAGTACAAAGGAATAGGTACCTAACAGATACGGGTCAGGGAGTATATGACCTAGGGCAGTACCTCACAAATGAAAGAATAGAATGGGCCATTGGGTCATTTAAGTTCCTCAAAGCATCGGGGCTAAACGGTATAGCACCTGTGCAGCTTCAGCAATCCATGGAACAGAGTATAACGTGGCTGCGGGCTATCTATATAGGAGTGGTCACCATTTGGTTCATTCCTAACGCCTGGAAAAGCTGCAGCGTAATCTTCATACCTAAGGCAGGTAGAATATCTCACGTTGGCCCAAAAGACTTCAGACCAATCAGTCTGTCGTCCTTCCCACTCAAGGTTCTGGAGCGGGAACCGCATTTTAGGGAGAAATTAGAGAACAAAATCATGCTATCGCAGCATGCTTATATGAAAGGCAGGCCCTCAGAAACAGCGTTACATGAAATTTTCACATACATCGAAAAATCTTTGGCCAACAAGGAATTTACACTAGTAGCCTTGATATTGAGGGGGCTTTTAATTACATCACGCCGGAAGCTATCACGGAAGCTCTGACGACCTTGGGTATTAAACCTTGGCTGGTGTCTCTTGTGAACAAAATGCTGACAATCAGGAGGGTGCAAGCTGATCTAGCCGGGGTGATGGTAGGCAAATTCGTTAAAAGAGGCACGCCGCAAGGTGGGATCCTCTCCCCTCTTCTATGAGTAGCCACAGTCAATGGACTGCTGGAAAGTCTGGTGGGGGAATGGGGTCCAAGGTCATAGCATACGCGGATAACCTTGCGGTGGTGGTGAGTGGTTGTGATATTATGCAGAGAAATCTTAGATTAGTGGAAAGGTGGGCCGGTGGCAAAGGTCTAGGTGTTAAACCGGCCAGAACAGAGCTGGTCCTGTTTACTAGGAAATACAAAATTCCGACGCTACAGCTACCAGTATTAGGTAATACCACCCTCAAACTTGGTGATTCCGCCAAGTTCCTGGGTGTTATTATCGATAAAAAGCTTTCGTGGAAAGAGAATATTCAGGAGCGTGCTAAAAAAGCTTTAGTGGCGCTATACTCTTGTATGGGGGCCGTAGGGCAAAAATGAGGGTTGACCTCCAAAGTCACACTTTGGCTCTATACCCCTGTGGTTAGACCGATTCTTTTGTATGGAGTCCTAGTCTCGTGGACGGGACTGGAGAAAAACCCCAATACTATCTTAATACAAAGAGTGCAGAGAAGCGCGCTCATATGTGTCAGCGGGGCGTTACGCACCACTGCGACGGACGCACTAAACGCAATCTTGAATGTTTTGTCGATTGATTTAAGCGGCAAACTTGCTGCGGCATGTTCCGCATTGCGACTTAGGAATCTACCAGGTTGGGGATCCCCTGGTATAGGTCATTCTTCCATCCTTGACGATCTGCCCGTGTACAGCTCTGACTACTGTACACCGAAATACTGTTTTGAGAAAAAATTCCATATCACAATTCCGGAGAGAGAATACTGGGACCTCGGACCGTCCCTGGAGAACGGCTCAACCCATCTGTACACAGTTGGCTCGAAACTCGACGATAAGGTGGGAGAAGGTGTGTTCGCTCCTCAGCTGAATCTAAATCTTAGCTTTAGGCTGCCTGACCACTGTAGTGTCTTCCAGGACTGTGGAGGGTTGCCGCAAATCTCTCAACGAGATGACTGACCACCTCTAGATTCACCTTGAGCGCGATTCTGTAACTTTTTTAACGCCAAGTGTTAGCTCTAACTTAGCTTAACACCATTGTTAACACTTTTTGCGATTCTGTAACTTTTAACCACACGAAAAGTGTTAGGTAATACTTTTAATGTGGTTTGTTAACGCGAATTAATTTAGTGGTGTTAAAAATTATAGAAAATAAGTTCTCCGAAAACCTTAAACCGAACTCGCGCCGCGCACGTTGTAGTCCGAACGCTTATCACCTGCGCTACTGCGACATGAACGTCGGCGCTGTCAAATGCTGTACTTAAGATGAGTGCAGTTTTCCCCTCAATTTGAACTGATATACATACATAAACCAGTTGAGACAAAAAAGTGTTAAGGAAAGTTACAGAATCGCACTTTCGTTAAGAGCAAATCCCAAAATTCGGCGACAAGCTTAACACTCGGCGAGGTGTTAAAAGTTATAGAATCGCGCCACTGGTATGGCTGCCGGGACACAGGGGCATACCGGGTAGTGAGATGACAGACGAGCTTGCTAGAGGGGGCACATCCGCTCCGCTTTTACAGTCCTGGAAGGGTCTAGGCATGCCCTTCGCCACTAGTAAGCTCATTACGAGGCATTTGTTCCTCCAGGAAGCAAGTGACAGATGGGATAAGATTAGTACCTGCTGTCATGCAAAATTGATATGGCCAGAAATTAGTGCGAGTAGGTCGGAAGACATACTCAAACTCAGAAGAGAAGAGCTCTCTCTACTTATGGGGCTTCTAACGGGGCATATAGGTCTAGGCAGACATGCAGAAAGGTTGGGTATCCCCTTTAATGACTTCTGTAGAAGCCGCAGAGATGAGGGGGAGCCTGAGTCTGTGAGGCATCTCCTATGTGAATGCCCCGCTTTGTGGGGTAAGAGGTTGAAATATCTGGGGCGGGTATTCTCCAGCATCTCGGCGAACTAGCCAATACCAATCCGAAGTACATCCTGCGTTTCGCGGATTCCGCAAAATGGTTCGAGTAGGGGGTCGTTTTAAAGATCCATTTGGTATCACAACGGGACCTCCGGGGCCTATGTGTGGTAGCTTAAATGCTAGCAGCCACTGCAACATACCTACCTACCATCTTTAAATTACGGAGTTTCTAAGTCAAAATCTTGTTGCTGACCAAATAAAGGTAGAGGTAAATGATACGGACACCCCTGTGTACTTACCGCAGGTTACTTCCCAGGGGACTCACATGCGGTCCCTCCAGAGAACGTGCAAAATCTGGTGACTTATTGCAATAAATCGAAGATACCCCTAATTATCGGCTTCGACGCAAACTCCCATAACGTGGAGTGGGGCATGACCGATACGGTGAATGCTTACTAGAATATATAGTCAGTAAGGATGTATCGATACACAACATCGGAAGTAGACCGAAGTTTGTAACAAAAAATAAGGGAGGAAGTCTTGGATGTCACCTCGCAGACAACTTTGTTTCGAGATGGGAGGTCTCATCGGAACCCTCCCTATCGGGCGCAGGATCATCCGGTTCGAACTGGGGGCAACACTTCCAAGAACTCTTTCGAAAAGAAACCCCAGAAGAACAAAATGGAGTAGCTACCAAGATATTACCGAAGCAACGGCTATTGACCTTGGTAAGAGGGAGATCTCTCGCCACGAACTAGAATACCGGGTGGAGAGGGTTAATCAGATCATAACTGATGCCTATAACTCCAGTTGTTGCCTTCCCAAAGCCAAAGGAAATAAGGCTACTACATGGTGGTCGCATGATCTTCAGGTGGCCAGTAAGAAGGTTCGCCAGCTCTTTAATAGAGCGCGGCACAACGGGAACTGGGACGAATACACCACGGCACTAACTTTATAACTACAACAAAAAGAAGATTAGGATAGCGAAAGTAACAGTTCAGGAAATTCTGTGACGGGATTTCTTTAACTCCTGCTGCGGCAAGACTTCACAACCCTATAGCCAAAGATAGATAGGGATAAAATAGCGAGAAATACAAGTCC
Source organism: Sphenella marginata (assembly GCA_951509765.1). Taxonomy (NCBI): domain Eukaryota; kingdom Metazoa; phylum Arthropoda; class Insecta; order Diptera; family Tephritidae; genus Sphenella; species Sphenella marginata. The sequence goes on from OX608080.1 coordinate 43,666,580, forward strand.
CCTGGGGTGCATAGCATACACCCGGTGCTAATAAAACAGGGTACGCAGATTATCCCTCACTTATCCGGGATTATGAGGGACAGTTTAGTACTAGCTTACATACCCACAGTGTGGAGCAGAGCGGCAGTGATTTTTATATCGAAAATAGGGAAGAAGGACTACTCCTTAGCGAAGTCCTTCAGACCGATCAGTCTAACCTCCTTTGTCCTGAAGGCAATGGAGAAAATAATAGACTATAAATCAGAACAAACGCTCTAATAAGGATGCCCTTACACCAGAACCAACATGTCTACAGAGCTGGCAGATCTACAGACATGGCTCTTTATCAGTTGGTAACGGAAGTACAAGGTGCTTTTGAGTCTGAAGAAACAGTGCTGTGCGCCTTCTTAGACATTCAAGGTGCTTTTGATAACAAGTCACATTACAGTGTCAACTCAGCACTGCAGAAAAGAGGAGTACAGGAACCTATTCAGAGATGGATAGATGCGAGCACCCAAGACCCAAGTAGGAGACAGCGTAATACAAGCAGGGACCGTAACTGTTATAAGTTTAATTATAGAACTCGACATTTGATCATTATTTTCTGTTTTTTTTCAATAAAAATCAACAATAATCGTTACGCTTAAGTTTTATTTTTTTGATTAAGCGTAATGATCACTTTTTGAGTTTTATTTTTTTGAGAGGAAATAAAACTTACCCTTGAGTTTTATATTTTTGCTCGACAGTAATCGATATTTTATCGTTCAAGGATAAAAATTAAGTTCCGAGTTTTAAGTTTTTTCGTAGATCAAAAAACTCAAAAGGCCGCTTCGCCTTTATGGCAAGTATATGTATGTGGCTAAAACTATGTTTAAATAATTGAGGACATATGTTGACGAGATTATACCAACCAATATTTTTGACCAACAACTTTTCTTAAAGGCGCAGCGACCTTTTGAGTTATTTGATCCGCGAAAAAAACTTAAAACTCGGAACTTAATTTTTATCCTTGAACGATAAAATATCACTCAAAGAATAACGCTTACTGTTGAGCAAAAATATAAAACTCAAGGGTAAGTTTTATTTCCTCTCAGAATAATAAAACTCAGGGAATAAGTTTTATGTTTGACCAAAAAAATTAAACTCAAAAGTAATGATTAAGTTGTAATTTATATAGGATTTACTCAAACTTTTTTCAATCATTGTAGATTTCGGGTGAGCATGAAGAGACATGCTCATTCATGTACTTGAAACTGTTCTACGATAGGAGGAAGCCTTTGAGTTTTGACATTAAAAATACAAAATTAATCGTTATTGGGGGTCCCTGAATACAAGTCAACACCGCGAGAGGATGCCCCAACTCCTGTTTAGTCTAGTAGATGGACTACTTCAAATTCTGACGGAAAACGCCATCCAATGACAAAGATATGCAGATGACATTGTCACTCTAACACGAGGTAAATTCGAGAGTACCCTTTGTGATATCATACAAAGAGAATTAAACCTGACAAAGGGATACTGTGCAAGTGTAGGGCTCACTATAAACCCCTCAAAGACGGCCACCATTCCCTTTACCAGAAGAAGAACCCTAGCTGGGCTAAGACTAATAGATCTTGATGGTACATTAGTAGAGTTCGTGTCTAAGGCTAAATATATGGAAATTATCTTTGACACCAAGTAAGTCATGGGGATGCAGTCCATACATCCTGAGATGAATGTACGACATGATAGTCAAACCAAGTATAACCTATGGCTCTGTAGCCTGAGTAGCGAGAACGCGTCTGGCAACGGTGAGGAATGTACTCACCGAAATTCAACGCCTGGTTTGCGTCTGCATTACGGGGTCAGTGCAAATATGCCCCATCACAGCAATGGAAGCAATCATTGGTCATGGCAGAGGAAAAGACATGTCATCGGGCAGATTCGAGGAGCTGAGAGAAACAACCCCTATTGCTCAGCTTCCAAGGGATGACACCTCGACAAGCTTAATTAGACAGGTCCACATGTAGTTATACGATAATAGACCATCTGAGTATCAAGGCACACAATTGAATGGTCGCCTCAAATAACTTGTAAGCTACATTATAAACATACCGACATACAACGTTATTTGAGGCGACCATTCAATTGTGTGGTACACCGATGGCTCGAAGACACCAGGGGGTATGGGAGCAGGCGTTTTTGGGCCAAGAGCAAGACTTTCAATGCCTTTGGGTGAATACTCAAGTATTTTCCAAGCAGAGGTTCACGTCATATTTGTCTGTGTCGAGCTAAATCTAAAACGTAAATATTCCAATGAGCGCATCGCGATTTTCAGCGACGGTCAGGCAGCCAGTGGCAATGCTATCCCACAATATAAAATCAGCATTAGTGCTGGAGTGCATAACAAAGCTTAACCAACTTGGAACCAGCAACAAAGTCCTGTTAGCGTTGGTCTCTGGTAATAGAGGCATCGAAAGAAATGACCAAAAAACTTTAAAAATTTCAGAAAAATTGAGTTCACAACTCCTGTTTTAAATTGGTTTAGAAAGAATATGCATGCTGATGTTATATACACGAACTTTAGTAAAGCATTTAAAAAAGTATGCCACACGCAAATTCGGCCTACTGGACTTTTAACTAGGTTTCGTATGGTGTATCTGTTGTTGTTGTTGTAACACTACGTAGCCCTGCCTAGGTAGTCAGTATCTACCCAATATTGTCATCAAGCTCTTCTAACGGAAGTCCTAGAAACCTAGCGGCTTCGACAGGGGCGGACCAGAGGGATATGGGTGTTAGAAGAGTAGGCTCAGCTGAGCAGATGAAAAGGTGGTTAGTATTATGGGGGGACAAGCCACATGCCGGACAAACATTAGGCAAGTCGGGGTTCAGTCTGGATAGGTAAGAGTTTAACCTATTACAATATCCATCACTCTAGTCTCCCTAGGCAGCCCGGATAGAGCTGACATAGGAATTTACCGAATCGGTGTGGATAAGGGTGAGGGCCTGCCGGTGCACCTTAGGATCAAACGGCGTGGAAATCAGGTGCCGGATCTCATCGAAGTGTTTGCGTAGGTGGTTTCTTATTCTCCTGGGGGGCGGATTTTCGTTGACCAGGCGTCCGCTCCGATGCTGCGGTTTGCAACAGTTGAACAGGAATTGCCTGGTCAACATCTCGCTATGCTCTTTAACGGCGAGCATTTTCGCTTCATTGTGAAGGTGGTGCTCAGGAGACATAAGAAGACACCCAGTGGCGGTTCGAAGGGCGGTATTCTGGCAGACCTGAAGCCTCGTCCAGTGTATGTCAGCTAGCCCCGACGAACATATAGGCGTCGCGTAGCTCAGTACCGGCTGACCAATTGCTTTGTATGTAGCTAGTAACGTTTCTTTGTCTTTGCCCCAAGTGCTGCCAGCTAGCGACTTGAGGATTTTGTTACGGTTTTGGACTTTATTGACAATTGCGGTAACATGAGCGCCGTATTTGAACATGTTATCAAACGTCACCCCTAAGATTTTGGGGTGTGAGGCAGTTGGTAGCTTGACACTATCAACGTAGACGTCTAATTCCATGTTCACTTGCGTTGTCCACGTCGTAAATAAGGTAGCCGAGGACTTATTCGGTGACAATGCCAGGTTTCTACCAGCGAAAAATTCCGACACGGCTGGGAGGTAAGAGTTTATGCGAGAGCAAAGTTCTTCAACGGAGGGGCCCGTTGCCAGTATCGTACAATCATCGGCGTATGAGACGATCGAGACACCCTCTGGTGGGGTGGAAGTTTCGATAAAACAGAAACGGGGATAGGACACCACCCTGTGGCACTCCTTTTTTAACTATTCTGGGTTTTGATCGGGCGCCTCAGAATTCAACCGACGATTGACGGCCACTCAAACAGTTGGCAGTCCAACGTTTAAGACAGGGGGGAGGGGACGAATCTTCCAGGTCTTTCAATAGTCGCACATGGTTGACCATGTCAAAAGCTTTGGCCAAATCAAGCGCAACTAGCACTGTCCTGTGGTTTGGACGCTTTTGGTTTAGTCCGTCCCCTATCTGAGTGGTAATGGCGTTTAGCGCGGTGGTGGTGATGCGGTTTTTGCGGAAACCATGCTGATGTTCGGCGAGTCGCAAATTGGCGGTGAAATATGGTAATAAGATAGATGCTAACACCTTCACTACTGGCGAGAGAAGTGATATCGGGCGATATGACTCCCCTACGGCAGCTGGCTTGCCAGGCTTTAGTAGTGGGACCACCTTTGCCTGTCTCCATCTTTCAGGAATAACAAAGGTGGACAGGGAAAAGTTGAAAATGTGTGTGTTGGTGTTCTTAGATCTCCGTATTGCCTCATGTACTTCGGTTGTGGAGATGGCAAAGGGCGCATCGCTGTTTTTGGGTTTATGCGCTTCCCTGGTGGCTCGGAGAATCTCTTTGTCCAACGGAGGATGCATTACACACTGTCGGCAGAAAGCGCTCGCGCATCGTTTAGGTTTCGACTGAACCTTATCGCCGAAGGCGATGGATATTTTGTCGTTGGGTTTAGTCGGGTTGGACAAAGATTTCACCGTCGACCATAATTTGCCAACCCCAGCCGAGAGGTTACAAGACCTTAGGTGCTCTTCCCACTTAGCGCGTTTGTGTTTATCTACTAAGCGTCTGATTTCCGCATTAAGATCCTTTATTTGAGGATCCGTAGGGTCGAGGCGTCTAATATGGTCACGTTCATTTGCCAGGGCCGCTGCCTCTGCGGGGAAGAATGGACGTACTTCCTTTATTCTACCTGACGGAATGTGTTGACGGGAGGCTGAAACTAGGGCCATACGAAACGCCTTTTCCCCTTCTCGTACGTCAGACGGGGTGGGGAGAGCAGCGAAGGCGCTCTCTGTAGATGTTAAGAAACTCTCCCAGTCAGCTTTGTTAAAGTTAACAAAGGTGCGATTGTCAGAAGTGACAAAGTCGGTGGGGCGATCGATAGAGAGCACAATGGGTAGGTGGTCCGAAGCAAGAGTCAGCATCGGTCGCCAGTCAACGCAGTTTATAAGACCTGCGCTGACTATGGTGATGTCCGGCGAGCTAGAGCAGTTTACCGTCACTCTAGTGGGGGCATCCCCATTAACCGTGCAGAACGTCGAATCGTCTATTTGATCAGCCAGCTCCTGCTCCCTACCATCGGCCTGTAAGCTGGAGTGCCACAGGTCGTGGTGTGCGTTGAAGTCACCAAGGATAACGCGGTTCTCACCCCTGAGTAACGCACGAATGTCGGGGTGATAATCCCTGGGTCAGCAGGTGACAGGAGGTATATATACGTTTATGATTTCCAAGTCGACATCGCCTGACCGGTCAACCATACCTTGACGTTCTAAGGTGGTGTCCCTCGCGTCGATGTCAGGCTCAAATAGACGGTACTGCACAGTTTGATGCGTGATGAATGCAAGACCACCCCCAAGCCCTCTCGCACGATCACAACGGTGTACATTGTACCCGTTGCAGGTCTGAAGAGTTGACCTTCCACCGAGCTTTGTCTCCTGAATAGCAGCGATCTTGATTTTGTGTCGCTTCATGAGGTTTGTAATCTCAACTATTTTGCCGGTTAGGCCGTTGAAATTAAATTGCAGGATTGCGAAGTGCGAAGGGGGAGAAGAGTTGATGCGGGGACTGATGCGCATGCCTAGGTGGTAGTAGGCTGGCTCGCGCACTACGACGCATTCTTGAAGTCGAAGGAATCGCGTTACCAGAAGGTAGAGGCGAACCAGATGACGTTGAAGGTTGCGTAGCTCGACAGCATGGCGCAACGTACGTATCAGTCCATAAGTTCCTGTTTGCGAGTCCAGAGCATATAAGCAGATGACACAGGCCAAGGCAGTTATTGCACTTGACCGATGCCAAAGGCGTGTATAATCTTAACCGACAAACAGTGCACGTAGTATAAGGGACCAGGAGCTGATGGTTATGACTTATACTCGTGCTAATGCTGGAAAAAGAGGGGGTTACTGAGGGGGCGGGAGATAGCGGAAGCTCAGCATTGCTCAAATCCACTTGGGAAGTGCTACGTAGGGAGTAGCTGTGAGCTGCTGTGTGAGATGTTGATGCCTGGGGCGTGAGCGACGGCTAGGAAAGTCTACTTGCTGAGGTGAATTTGTAATGCTAGTCGTGGAGACTGAGGTGACAGAGTCAGACATATGTGGCGGAGCGATACTTGATCGACGACGGCCACGGGACGTCGTAGGACGTGAACAGCAAGGGGCCACAAAAGTTCTATAAAAACTAGCGGGCCTATGAGTAGAGGGATTTAGTCCGGAGCAACTTATTAGGTGCAACCATCTATAGCAATTGGAGCATTGTACTGAATGTGAGCGTTTCACATAAATTTTGTTCCAGCATATACAGCAGATCCATTCTCTTGGTCCCGGGTTGGATTCAATACCAGCCCGGATCAGGAGAGTCTTGAGCAGTCCCGCTGCAAGGAGCTGCTCGGAGGATGACATTATTGGGGGGAGGATAACTGACGGTTTAGGTAGGGGGGTAGCGATATAACAGCCCTTGGTCGGGGAAACCCCGAGTCATTCCGGTACGTAGAACCGGCTGTCGTGGGAATGGTATGGTGTATCTCTTCGTATCTGCTGTCCAGGACCAGGCTCGTATCCAGGAAATATATTCGGGGGGGGATTCCAAATTTTTTTTTTTTAAATATGCTTTTGCCTTGAAAATGGAAGTGATTTAGATAAAATTTATTTTTCTTACTACTGCAAGCGCAAACCAAATGTATCAAAACCTAAACTTTGACCTCAGATAACTATTGATTAATTCGATATATTATAGCAAACGCCTTAAACTTTGTATGGGAGATGGTTACGCCTCAGGGAATTTTTATAGGTAGGTACATACATAAAGCTTCGAAGAGGACTTCAAAAAAACCGAAAGAAGGAACCAAAATAGCGCTTAGGTGTATAGATACATACATTTCCCACATACTGTATTTATCAATATTGACAATTTTTCAATAACAAGGATTGTATGAGTGTGCGAAGGGACAATTTTCCCACATGTAATAAAATGTATTTTACTTGGTTTAACTTGCATTAAATTTCTTTTTTCTGTATAATATAGTGACATATTACATAGATATCTAATAGATATTATCCACGTACGTTCCTACCCACATTGTTTTGTTTTGGAGTTTGGTCCGTTTTTTCGGAACACTTTTGATCTCGAAAATAACCATTATATGGTAACCATGAGTTTTAGCTAACGTATTCTTGTGATTTTCTATTTCAAAAGTCTAGCTACAGGCTGTGCTGCCAATGTGAGAGATTTAAGCCTTTTTTCGGGATTTTATTTATTTCGGTCTAAAAAGAACAAGCTTTCTTACAGACTAGTTAAAAATAGTAAAACGTTCTAGCTTAAATTTATCAATGCTATTATTAAAGTTAAGAAGACCACAATATCGATTTGCTAGGTGTAGAGACTTGAATATGGGCTGATTTAACGCATAATTCGTTCTATGAGTTACTTCAACAAATAGTCTGGTATGCCTCAGATTACGTGGTGGAATGTATGGAATGAATAATTTAGATAAATCACGGCAGTTTATAGGCGCATTCTTCTGGTAGTGAACCGGATATAGATAAAAAATTGTACATGCAAATGCAACAATAACAACTTGAGCCAGATAAATCCACATGGAACTCTGGTTCACGCTGTGTTTAAGAATCCTTGCAACCCTAATATAAAATTTGATTTTGCGAAAGCCAACTTTAAAAAGTTAAATAAAGAACTATCTAAGATTATCTGGCCTCAATACAATGAGGATGTTGAGCATTGCGTTTTACATTTTTACAAATAGTACTATTTATAATCTTTTTGAAAAGTATATACCTAAGCGAAACTGTCTTTATGATGAGCCAGCTCAGGCCTGGTTTACTAAAGAGCTAAAAGCATTAAAAAATAAAAAGTTATATACAGAATTCTATTATGCATCACAGATATTTAGAAATAAATAAAAACCCCTGAGTAACGAGATTATATTTGTAAAATGAAAAGCTAATTTTTTGTAACCCGAAATCATTTTATGGTTTTGTAAACTCTAAACGCCAAGTAAAAGGCTTTCCTTCAACGATGAAATTCAGGGATGCCATCTCCAGCAACAACCTAGACATAGCCAATTTATTTGCTCAATTCTTTATGTCTAATTATTCTACTGCATCAATTCACCACCTAACAACTATCCATATCAACCATATTCAAGTCATTCAATCCATGTTCCTAATTTAAACGCGGAAGATGTTTTACTACATCTCAAGACCTTGAAGGAATTATTTAAACATGGTCCTGATTTGATACCGACATGCTTTCTTAAAAAGTGTGCTGAACACATATACCAACCGTTGACCGAACTATTTAATCTTTCTTTACAGTGTGGCGTTTTCCCGGCTTCATGGAAAGAGTTTTTCCTTATACTTCTTTATAAAAATGGAAGTAGGACATCGATAGAAAACTATCGTGGTATTGCAAAACTCTCGGCTATTCCCAAATTATTTGAAGCTATTGGTACTAACTGCCTAACATTTTCGATCTCAACATTAATTGCAAACTCCCAGCATGGAGTCATTTACACAGACTTTAGCAAAGCATTTGATAAAGTTTGTCACTCTCTACTAATTCACAAACTCGATTTGGTTGGTTTCCAACCGGGCCTCACCCGTTGGATCTCCTCTTATCTCTCTGAAAGAACTCAAAAAGTAATTTTTAAAGATTCGTCTGGTGTCCCTCAGGGCAACCATCTTGGCCCGGTTCTATTTTTGATTTTCATAAATGATATCTGTACAACTATAAAGTATTCAAAGGTCTTGATGTATGCTGACGATGTAAAACTATTTAAGTCATATGCGTCCGCGGAAGATCGGTCTTTGCTTCAAACGGATTTAGAGTACTTAGTTACGTGGTGCAATGTAAACTATATGCCGCTAAACTTAAAGAAATGTAAATTTATGTGTTTTTCACGTAGAGGTATACAGCCAGTTTCTTATGCAATTAATAGCCACATTATTGAAGGCGTAACGATGAACTGCAAACTTAGCTTCAGTCCGCATATTTAGGCAACAGTCAATAAGGCTAGAGGTATTTTAGCTTTTGTGAAAAGGTGGTCAAAATAATTTAGTGGTTATACCGATATTGTAATATGGCTCGATTGTGTGGAGTCTGCGTTATCAAGTTAATATAGATAAGCTAGAATCGATTCAAAAACAGTTCCTACTCTATGCCTTGAGAAACCTACAATGGGATTCAATGTACAGTCTTCCACCTTATACTAGTCGGTTAAAACTTATCGATCTCCCAACTCTTTCTAGGAAATGCTAGGTGTAATTTTTATGGTAAAATTAATAAACGGACACATTTCAAGTGCATTTCTTTTAAATGAAGTAAAATTTAATATTCCCTCCCGTGCTTCAAAACATTTAAAACCAATTTTTTTGAAGCATGTAGAACAAATTTTCAATTGCACGAACCTTTTCAGTGTTTATGTGAAAAACACAACTCTCATTAATGTAATTTTGATACTTCGAACTCGCTTTTTACAATAAAAAAATCTGTTCTTTCCTCTCTTAACTAATTATTTTGTTTATGTTTATGTATTTTAATCTCTTATGTATCCACCTTATTCAGCTGATGAAGTTTTTCTGTAGCTGCACAGTTTGAGGTATCGACGCTTAACAAACCTCCGCCTGTCAAACACTCGGCAAAATTTTATCCGCGCGTTATGCGGATGCGCCCCTCGTGTCGGTCGGGCGGGATGCTGGGTAATCCGTTGGGTTTATTTTTATAAGGGTAGAACACTTCATTTTTCAACACACACCATAAACACTTTACAGCAGTTACATTATTGCACACATTTCGTGGCGCAACCACCCACGCATCAGCAACATCAACATTCAATAGCAACATCACTCTCAACATCAATATCAGTAATCTCTCACCACACACATTCACACGCAAACACACCACGAGCGCAGAAACACCAAAGAGCGAGAGAAACTAAGCGCAGCTCACTGGGAGCGCGCTCACCAACATCGTATTTTAATACATCACCACATACAAAAATCACTTTTTACATTTTATTAGGGTGATATCCAATCATATTTTTTTATTTGGAAAACTGAATTACGAATTTGAATTTTCATATATATTTTTTATAGTAATTTTCTTATAGTTCGATAATTAGTTTATAAGTTAAAAACATATGTTTACTTACATTTTGTTACATACAGTTCAGTTTTGCATTACGCCATTATTTGCCATTAGGCCGACCTAAATTATAGTTATGACACTTTTCTTTCCAATTTTCGTAAATTTTTTGATCGAAACATATTAACTTTTCATTGATTTTCGTTAGGCCTTTTTAAAATTTCTCGGCTCTTTTTTTATATACGAATTCATTTCACTTTTTGATACATCCTTCTTTCACTTTTTCTGTATTTCTGTATTTTTATCCTTTTGGAAATGTATTTATTTAGTTAGTTATAGTTTTCTTCACCTTTTTTTTCGAAACCTTCTTCTTCACTTTTTGGTTGAATTAACGAATCGAGTTCCCGCTTGGATTAAGAATTTAAAACAAAAAAAAAAAAAATTTTATTATATTTTATCTCTAAACTTTTTTTGGATATCACTTATATACGTTTAATATTATTACGAATTCAAAATAATTTTCACTTTTACTTTTCGCGATTTTTATATATAAACTTTTTTTTTGTGTTTTGCACATGCATATATCACATGCACCGAACCGTATTAGAAAACTAATAGTGAAAATCACTTGTTAGTGAAAATTGGTCTTGATCACGGTCAAAAGGACAAAGCCCTTAACCGTACCAGGTATAACTCATATGCGTATGTTGTTTGCTTTGTTTTTCTCTACTTTCAGCTTAAGTGTTGTTTTTGGTACCAAAATCATACGGATAAGCGAGTTGAGTTCTTATAACATAACAAGTAAGGAAAGGGCTGTCTTCGGCTGTGCCGAAGGCTTTATACATTTCATGAATACGCATATCTTTTTTAAGTGTCCTACATGGCCAAACCACATTTATCGGAGCAATATGGAAACTATATGTTATGTTAGTCTGATCTGTATGATTTTCATTACACACATCACATTTATAATAAGTACCAACCTTCCAAAATTTTACGTTCCTAGCTTCTTAACTGCAAAATTTATAGCCCAAAACCCATTTATCGAAACTATTGATTATATGGGAGCTATATGTTTTGTTGGTCCGATCTGGGTGATTTTGACTACACAGCTTACAAATATAATATGTACTAAACCTGCAAAATTTCGATCTCCTAGCTTTTCGATTGCAAGAGTTATAGGCCAAAACCCATTTATCGGAACAATCGATTGTATGAGAGCTATGCGTTGTATTGGTCCGATCTTACTGGTTCCGACAAATGATTAATATAATACAAAATGGCGGCTCCACTAGTTTGCGTTCAAACAGACAGACGGACGGACAGACGGACATGGCTAAATCAACTCAGCTCGTCGCCCTGACCATTTCGGTATACTTAATGGTGGGTCTATCTCTTCTTCTTCTCATACTTACAAACATCGGACCAAAGTTATAATACCATTTCATGTTCATGAAAGGTATAAAAATATATACATATGCACATACCCATATTAATGCGGTTTTTCTCTGGGTGACATATATAGCACCAACCAAAAGCTAGATAGGTATTAGGGCGGTCGGGATTTTGAAATTTTGTTTGGATTTTCGTTTATTAAATAATTATATCAAATAATAGTAAAAACAAAAATTTTTGCGTTTCGAAGGAAAAATTAAAAGATTCATAGTAGATATCGCACCTAAGTTAATTAGTTGTAAGGAATAGAGCTGTAAATTATATAAATAAATGTTGTCTATTAGTTTGAACTAAAAATGATGATAGGTTGAAGTTATTTCCTTTTTTTGCGGTATAATATATATGATGGAAGGCTAAAGGCCTCTATAGGTTGGTGCAGGTGTTGCCCTTGTGGCAACTTATGATAAGTTGGTGCAGTTGAGTGTAGGATGGAGGGAATATAACGACATCAAGACGGACTTAAGTCAGGTTCAAGGGAACTCTACTCGGTAGTCGGAGTCATAGTAGAGTTCAAAGGCTGTTCACATCTTGTGAACAGGAGGGGTGGGACGGCTCCACCCGACTCGCACAGGTTTCTCCCGCCTTACTACATATTTCTTTACTTCCGCTTATTTATTCTCTCGCTAGGCATGAACCCTCCTTTTGATTACGCAACTGTTGGGAAAGGAGAAGTGGCAAGAACCGCGCCTCAAAGCCGCCGAGCCTCAGACGGGCTACTACCATGCCACCCCGCCACTAATCCTCTCCCGCACCAGAATAAAGTTTAAATTTATAAATTCGTTAGCGCAATAATTTGTTATTGTATTTTGGTTTTCATGTTTGAATAAAAATGATTTTAAAAATGAAAGTTTGTTAAAAGTTTGTAGCATTATCACAATAAATATCGGAGGGTAGGCCCCTTCTCCCAATTGTAGCATGGTGTTGCCAGCCATGATGGCGCGGCGTGTACCAACGCTTGTACGCAGGTGCATCTGCCAACAATTAAAACCACTGCACTAAAGTTGGCTGAATCAAAACAAGAACGTCACTCGGGTTCGGTATAAAGTGTTATAATATTTATTAAAAAGTTATTAAAGTTGCACAAAATTAATTGTTTGAATTTCTTATTCGCCCTTACGCTTCAATCTTTCGTGTCCCGCGCTGTATTTGGCTCTATTAGAAAATATCGCCTAAGGGCGATGTTACGTTACACCACCCTTCTGTGGGAAAAGAAGAATGCGGCAAGATGATCAATTTTTCCGGATTCTTCTTGTACAATATTTTAAATTGTTTTGAGTGGACGGGTGTTTACTAATTAGGGTGTACCATCCCTTTTCAAGCAATCGTCCACTCATAGCTATTTTATTTTTCAAAATGTATACTCTTATTATCTTATATGTTAATATATACATATGTATTAAGTATATTATGTGGATATTACTAATTGTATGCTTATGAGTATTTTTTTGTTTTTAATAGTTAATTAGTTAGGTATAAATATATATGTTATAAATGAAAATTGTTATGGTAAAACGCGTCAAACTGGAGCAGTAAGGAAGGCGGTCGGCATGATATCAAGGTCGCACTGTGGCCAGTCATTGTCGGCTGGGATGGGCTCTTGCCAACCTTACTGTCCTGCGCCATAATCAGAGAAAGGTCAAATCATGCCTTTAAACGCGGGGAAAAAACGCAAAAACCGCGCCAAAACAACTTTTAAAACAACATCCGGTCAAACCCGTGTTGTTGGGACGCCCGGTGCTTGGCCCACCCTCATCCATGGCCATCGACGCACCCTATCTCGATGGCCCCTTACCAAGAACTCCTATACCTTCTAAATATAATTCCGGAAGTCAACATTCCCATTTTAAACAAAGTTTCATTTATAATTCATTGCTTAAACCTAACTTTTGAATAATTATTTATAGTAATTTTTAGTTAAGTTAAATAACCCTGCTTTTATTATTATTTGTTTTCTTTTTCTTTCCTATTTTCACAAATTACATTTCTCTTTAAAATTGTGTCCTTTAATTAAATTTGTGTTACTATAGCTAACTTTTCCTTTGCTTATTTATGTATTTTTGTTTTTTTTTCCTTATTTCTATTATTATGTATTGTTACATTATTATTGTTATGTTATTTTATTATTTATTTATCATTATGTTATTTTATTGGCGGCCTTTAGTTTGTTATAATTGAAATTTGTTTATTTATTTATTTATGCATTTGATTAATTTGATTAAAATGTATTTGTAGGTATTTATTTATATTTTAAGTATCTTATGTATATTTTATGTATTTAAAATTTTATTTTTATTTTAGGTATTTAGTTCTATTTTATTTTATGTATTTTAATGTTATTCAATTTTATCACGTACAACATTGTAATTAAATTTTAACATATTTTAGTTTAACTTCATTTAATTTTATTCTAATTTTATTTCATTTAATTAATTCCAATTCAGTTTAATTTTATGAAATTTTTCCCTCACTTATTTCATATTGGTTTTCTCTATCTCATATTTCTATAATTCAGTAATATTTTTTTTTCTGTTGTTGGTTTTTGCGGTCTTTCTTGTTTTTACATATTTGTAAGTTTTGCAAGCTCGAGCCACAGAGAAACAATAATTCGTAATGAATTTTAATTTTCAGTTTTTTGGGAAAAATTGATAATTGGAGAAAAATTACAAAGAAAATCAACAGCGATGGATAGGATTACATATTTCAGAGTTTCCAAGCTCATCATCAGATCCCTTTTCGGACACTGGGATATGAACCAGTGTCTGCACCAAAGCCGCTGTTATAAAATACTAACATCTAAGCTATGATGCCCTGTGACGTCACAATGTATTTATCTCCACTTCAATTAGTTCCCTTTTTTTTTCTTTTTTGTATAGTTAGTTTTTTTTTTTCTTACTTTAATTCTTCTCTTTCCTTCTTTTGCTTTTCCTTTACCTACTCTATTCCATACTTATATTTGTATTAAGTTTTCCTGGTACATTCTAAATTGCATTAATCCATGTTTTTTTTTCCTCACCCTATTCTGGTTTATTTAATTAATTATTTATATGTACATATATAAAAAGAAAAGCTACGACTACATCGGATAGCTCTCACCCAGTTGTTGCAGTAGGCCGTTGGTGGGGCGCTACTGTTGTTGTTGTTGCTATTTGTGCTTTTGTGACTGCTGGTAGTTACGGCTGGTCGTCGTTGCTGCTAGTTCAATGCGGTGGGCCTATAAGAGGTCGGCCCCCGCTGTTATTGTTGTTGTGGCCGGTGTTGCAATGGTGGCGCGTGATGGTGGTGTTGCGATGGTGGCGCTTAATGGTCGCGGCTCTATGGCGCGAGGGTATTTGGGCGCATTGGTATGCACGGTGATAGCTCATTGCCCTTTTGTGCGCTGTGGTTAGCGTTGCGCGAATTTTATACACACATTTGGTATGTCGCAGAATCATTCATACTGATAAAAAAATCAAAATTTAAATATTAAAGCATACGGACGCAAAATATGCTGTATGTTTAAAAAAAAACAAGTGTAACTTTAGTTTTTCCTGTCGGTATTGGTTGCATACTCGAGTTTTGTGTCGTCTTTCTATTTGATTAAAACCATTTAAAAGAACGCTGGTATCGAGAAACGTAAACATATTAAAATTTGGAACGTCCGTGACGCAGGAAACAGCTTTATAAATGTTTGCATTTTGAACTAAATTTCGAGATAGTGCGGTCTTTCACTCAGCGGTCATAATAAAGTAATTTCTTGCATATTTTAAAGTTGTAAATATTCTGTATATAATACAGTATCGGACGAAAATAAAGCACCCCCTACGTAACGCCAAACTACAACAACGTCTGTCATACTTTTAAATAGAAAATTCCGAAACTTTATCTGCACTGTACATTTAGGTGTATATTATACTTACGTATTGCTTCATCTAGGTACGGTAACGTGTTTGCTTCTGCTTCTGTATATTAATTGTACTCCTCGATAGTATGGCGTACGGACCCTTTTCTTTTTACTATATTGCCGCACTTAAATGTTTTAAATTTAGTTTTTTTTTCAAATTTTTAAGCGTTCAAAACGTTTTCATCGCTGGCGTAAAATGCGCTTGAATATATACATACAAAGGTGCGCGATAACGCAATTGCACAATGCACGAAATACTAGTTTTGTTTATTTTTTTCACAACACCACGATTTTATCACTTCACTTAACTTCTTTATTTTATTTTTTTGCACTTTGGCAACGCAATTATATATGCATATACACTTTTTTGTTTTCACCACTGCATAAACAGCGCGACCGTTCACATTGAAACCAAGTTACGTTTTAAATTGGTCGAATACCTGTGACGCCGCTATGGGGAAAATTTTCCAATCAACGGCGACTGCGCAATGGAAAAGTTCCGTTGCCCAGTCTGACATGGCGTGATCGTTTCCAGGTGGGGCACAACGATTGGTGGTTGCCATCAGGGTTCGGACTTTTATTATTATCTTAGGGACTTTTTTTGTACTGCCAAATTTTTTAAAAGTACAGTCCGGTTTCCGAAACAAAAAAAGGACTTTATGCTATTGAAATAAAAGTAAAACGTGTGATTTTACTTTCCCATAGTAGGTTTTATGCGCATTAGACTGTAGAAATTACAAAAACTGGAAGAATTTTAATTACGTTTTTATTTTAGGGCTTAAAGAAAGCGGAGTTTAGTACTTTTGCTTCTATTACCATTTTGCTCTTTTTTGACTTTTATTAATCGTGAATTTTCCTGTATGGAAGAAAATGAAAATGTCAGAATATTGATGACGATGAATTACTTTATATGAGAGTTTGTAGTCGGGAAAACTTTAATTTATTAAAAAAAAATCGAACTCTGGTTCTTTTACATGCATTAAGTATTGACATTACTACGATTTTGATTAAGTCCGAACCCTGAAGGCACGCTTCGTTGGCGCGCTAGAAAAGGAAGGTTCTTGAACTTGCGCTTGGTATGTTCCTTTGGTGGTTCGCGGAGCCCGACCTTACTGGGTTTTAGGATAAGAGACACATGAAACTCCTCATTCGACCCCTCCATTGATAATACTATGACGATCTACGCTTCGTTACCATGCGCATAAAAATTAATATTGGCGCCTTCGAAATAGTTAACCTCCCACCTTACAAATGCTTTTATACCAATTAACTAATACTTATTGCCCTTTTAGTTACGCTTAATTTTGGCAATATCAAGTCAAGTTTAGGAATCAGGACGGGATTCCATGTGTCTCCCACCCTACTAATTGATGAATTAATATAAGTTACCCAATGTTGTTGTTGTTGTAACGCTACGTAGACCTGCCTAGGTAGTCAGTATCTACCCAATATTGTCATCAAGCTCTTCTAACGGAAGTCCTAGCAACCTAGCGGCTTCGACAGGGGCGGACCAGAGGGATATGGGTGTTAGAAGAGTAGGGTCAGCTGAGCAGACGAAAAGTGGTTAGTATTATGGGGTTCAGTCTGGAAAGGTAAGAGTTTAACCTATTACAATATCCAGACCGGAGTTGGGCCAGCATCACTCTAGTCTCCCTAGGCAGCCCGCGCTCCTCTTCGGCAACGGGTGGAGTTGTTGTCTGAAGAACGGCGTTCGCTGGGATAGAGCTGACATAGGAATTTACCGAATCGGTGTGGATAAGGGTGAGGGCCTGCCGGTGCACCTTAGGATCAAAAGGCGTGGAAATCAGGTGCCGGATCTCATCGAAGTGTTTGCGTAGGTGGCTTCTTATCCTCCTGGGGGGCGGATTTTCGTTGACCAGGCGTCAGTTCGGGTGCTGCGGTTTGCAACAGTTGAACAGGAATTGCCTGGTCAGCATCTCGCTATGCTCTTTAACGGCGAGCATTTTCGCTTCATTGTGAAGGTGGTGCTCAGGAGACATAAGAAGACACCCAGTGGCGGTTCGAAGGGCGGTATTCTGGCAGACCTGAAGCCTCGTCCAGTGTATGTCAGCTAGCCCCGACGAACATATAGGCGTCGCGTAGCTCAGTACCGGCTGACCAATTGCTTTGTATGTAGCTAGTAACGTTTCTTTGTCTTTGCCTGTCTCCATCTTTCAGGAATGACAAAGGTGGACAGGGAAAAGTTGAAAATGTATGTTAGATATCTTATGCCTTCGTCGCCGAGGTGTTTTAGCATCAGCATGGAGATGCCATCGGGGCCTATATACTTGGTGTTCTTAGATCTCCGTATTGCCTCATGTACTTCGGTTGTGGAGATGGCAATGGGCGCATCGCTGTTTTTGGGTTTATGCGCTTCCCTGGTGGCTCGGCGAATCTCTTTGTCCAACGGCGGATGCACTACAAACTGTCGGCAGAAAGCGCTAGCGCATCGTTTAGGTTTCGACTGAACCTTATCGCCGAAGGCGATGGATATTTTGTCGTTGGGTTTAGTCGGGTTGGACAAAGATTTCACCGTCGACCATAATTTGCCAACCCCAGCCGAGAGGTTACAAGACCTTAGGTGCTCTTCCCACTTAGCGCGTTTGTGTCTATCTACTAAGCGTCTGATTTCCGCATTAAGATCCTTTTGTTTGAGGATCCGTAGGGTCGAGGCGTCTAATATGGTCACGTTCATTTGCCAGGGCCGCTGCCTCTGCGGGGAAGAATGGACGTACTTCCTTTATTCTACCTGACGGAATGTGTTGACAGGAGGCTGAAACTAGGGCCATACGAAACGCCTTTTCCCCTTCTCGTACGTCAGACGGGGTGGGGAGAGCAGCGAAGGCGCTCTTTGTAGATGTTAAGAAACTCTCCCAGTCGGCTTTGTTAAAGTTAACAAAGGTGCGATTGTCAGAAGTGACAAAGGCGGTGGGGCGATCGATAGAGAGCACAATGGGTAGGTGGTCCGAAGCAAGCGTCAGCATCGGTCGCCAGTCAACGCAGTTTATAAGACCTGCGCTGACTATGGTGATGTCCGACGAGCTAGAGCAGTTTACCGCCACTCTAGTGGGGGCATCCTCATTAACCGTGCAGAACGTCGAATCGTCTATTTGATCAGCCAGCTCCTGCCCCCTACCATCGGCCTGTAAGCTGGAGTGCCACAGGTCGTGGTGTGCGTTGAAGTCACCAAGGATGACACGGTTCTCACCCCTGAGTAACGCACGAATGTCGGGGTGATAATCCCTGGGACAGCAGGTGACAGGAGGTATATATACGTTTATGATTTCCAAGTCGACATCGCCTGACCGGACAACCATACCTTGACGTTCTAAGGTGGTTGTACCCGTTGCAGGTCTGAAGAGTTGACCTTCTACCTAGCTTTGTCTCCTGAATCGCCGCGATCTTGATGTTGAGTCGCTTCATTAAATTTGTCACTTCAACAATTTTACCGGTTAGGCCGTTGCAATTAAATTGCAGGATTGCGAAGTGCGAAGGGGGAGTAGAGTTGAAGCTGGGGGTCAGGGACTGATGCGCATGCCTAGGTGGTAGTAGGCTGGATCGCGCACTACGACGCATTCTTGAAGTCGAAGGAATCGCGTTACCAGAAGGTAGAGGCGATTCAGATGACGTTGAAGGTTGCGTAGCTCGACAGCATGGCGAAACGTACGTATCAGTCCATAAGTTTCTGTTTGCGAGTCCAGAGCATATAAGCAGATGACACAGGCCAAGGCAGTTATTGCACTTGACCGATGCCAAAGGCGTGTATAATCTTAACCGACAAACAGTGCACGTAGTATAAGGGACCAGGAGCTGATGGTTGTGACTTATACTCGTGCTAATGCTGGAAGAAGAGGGGCTGACTGAGGGGGCGGGAGATAGCGGACGCTCAGCATTGCTCAAATCCACTTGGGAAGTGTAGGGAATAGCTGTGAGCCGCTGTGTGAGATGTTGACGCCTGGGGCGTGAGCGACCGCTAGGAAAGTCTACTTGCTGAGGTGAATTTGTAATGCTAGTCGTGGAGACTGAGGTGACAGAGTCAGACATTTGTGGCGGAGCGATACTTGATCGACGACGGCCACGGGACGTCGTAGGACGTGAACAGCAAGGGGCCACAAAAGTTCTATAAAAACTAGCGGGCCTATGAGTAGAGGGATTTAGTCCGGAGCAACTTGTTAGGTGCAACCATCTATTTCAATTGGAGCATTGTACTGAATGTGAGCGTTTCACATAAATTTTCTTCCAGCATATCCATTCTCTTGGTCCCGGGTTGGATTCAATACCAGCCCGGATCAGGAGAGTCTTGAGCAGTCCCGCTGCAAGGAGCTGCTCGGAGGATGACATTATTGGGGGGAGGATAACTGACGGTTTAGGCAGGGGGGTAGCGAAATAACAGCCCTTGGTCGGGGAAACCCCGAGTCATTCCGGTACGTAGAACCGGCTGTCGTGGGAAGATAAGTTACCCAATGACATACGTTAATTTCCCCTACAAAAATTAAACGCTATTTAATGTCAAATGCCCCTTTAATTCAATTTGTCATTTTTCGTGCAATCTCGTTTACCCTATTAGTGCTTTTTCCATTTTATGGAACCATTTGGTGCTGCCACCTCGGCAAAAATCACGCCACTTCCCGGAATCTAGCGATTTATATCAAACCGCAGGGTGAACCTAAACTGTCACCTATTCAACAGCAGTGAGTCATACCAATCAAATTCAACCAAATAAAATGACTATAAGTTGGAAGTAAACCATAACAAAATATGTAGATATATTAGCGTTATTTGTGTTTCATTATTTGTATAATTTCATGCTTTAGAATTTTTTTTTTGTTTTGTTACGCATATTGTCACTTCCGAAGCGAATGAAAATTTTGTCGAATGTTGCGGTCTCGAACTGCGAGATGCGAATCTCCAGTAAATTCACAAAAAAAAAAGTCGAATGAGTGACGAAGATGAATTTTTCGAATTGCCCGTGGCGAAAAAGTCACACTCGCTTCGCCAAAACTACTAAAATTAGTCGAATGTTTTTTTATTCGCCGTTGAAGTTTTTACTGGCACGTAAAATTATTTTATCAAATAGATTTATAAATAAATGGAGTAATAAATAGAAACGACTTATTTGTATTTATTTGAGTATTTTTCTGTCGCAACAACAACAAAATAACAGAGTAATTAATTTCATAATTCTTTACAATCCATGTCAACTGCTCAACCACGTCCAAAAATGTTGGGAGAGGTATCAAAAGACGCGTTTTGACCTCGGTATCAATAATCCGAAGGAGGAAAAGAAATATTGTGTTTTAGTGAAAAGTTATTGGCAAAATTTTACCCAGGTCCGATTCAAATGTAAGGACCAAATCCATGGTATTTATATGCAGAACACCTTTCTGCGTAGGAGGCTTTCGGCTACGCTCATAAAAAAAATAACCCTCAGCCGGTGCAGCACCGGCTACGCGGTCCCCAGTATTTCTGCACAGAACACCCTTTTTACAGTTGATGTTAAGTTTAACCATTAATTTTTTAAACAAAATTCAGTTAATAGATTGATACGCACAACACCACAACGGTTTGAAAAGCTCCTTTAGTTGATGGAGAATACATTTTCCACAAATAAATATGACGAAAAAGTTCATTCGCCACTCACATGGTAAAAATTGTAGTATTTAAGCATTCATTGCTCTTTAAGTGTTTGTACAATGATAAGTTTAGAAAAAATTTTCGATAATTTTTTTTTTTTTTTATATTAGGCAAGTAGTTAGCTATAATGGTTGTATTTGTATTTGTATTTATTTTTGAATATTTTCCTGGCACAACAATTTTTACAAAATTATTTTACAGTACCAGTCATGTATAAAATTAAGTAACAATTATAAGAAAGAAAACAATTTTGAAATAAAACTTATAGGCTATTCATGCTTAGCCAGCATTTTGCATTTTCTTCGCATTTTAGCATTTAGCCCAAAATGCAGCTTTTTTTTTCGCATTTGCCATACAAATTTTGACACCTAAATGCAACTAAAAGCAACTTTTGTTTTGCATTAGCATTATAAATGCGGAAATCAACCCTGTAATATTCGAAAAAAATCTAGACTTTAATTGATAAGAATGGTAATACTGGTGGTATTTTTGACAGTTTCTTCCATTCTCTGACATTTCGCAAATTAATTGTCACTTTCAATTGTAAATAAACGCGCGTATTTCGTAATTTTTCCACTTTTCATTTAAATTAATATTATTACATATTATTCGTGTCCAAATTTCAAACAATTATTGTAACTGTTTACAACCGCGCGACCGAGTGATAAATTGAAAATTAAATTTTCGTGTTCACATCTACATAATAGTTTGCAAGGTAATTGTTTACGACCTCTACCGAGTGCTAACATACCCTGGAATAAGAATCCTTCTCCGGAAATCAATAAGTTTGCACAATTGTCGGTCATTCCCATGTGGTTGTTGTAGACACAGTAATATTGTGCCGAAAAGTGGTTTTTGCACAAACACTGCGGAACGCAAAAACAATTGAATTATTGGATTTCCGTGGCCGGATTCTTATTACTGGAACCAGCGAATGGTATTTGTTTCCTTTGGCACTCAACTACTAATAAATTAGCTAAAAATGTGATAGTGGTATCAAAAGACGCGTTTTGACCGGTATCAATTCTGCGAACTCGAAATTTTTGTTTTTGTGAAGAGATATTTGCAGTTAAAGTTCACAATTTTCTGTAATTTTCATGTGGTTGTTGTAATCACAAATTATACTGTGAGAAAAATATGCAAAAGTGTGCGTACCGTGGCACGTTGTCACGGTTCAGGCAACCACCCGGAGTTGGCATGGCGTGGCCCAGGGCTTTTTTTTGAAGCGCTGCCGAAGGCCGCCAATGCGGAAAGGTGTTCTGCACATAAAAAACATGGATCGGACCCCTATATCAGGATTTGACCTAGGTCATTTTTTGGTTTTTTGTTAATAACTTTTCACTAAAACAAAAAAATTAAATTTCGACCTCGGATCATTGATACCGAGGTCAAAACGCGTCTTTTGATACCCCTATCATATTTTTACCTAATTTATTAGTAGTTGAGTGCCAAAGGAAACAAATACCCAGCGAATTTATATACGCACAAGCACTTGAAAGCGAATTGCATAACCAGTCTGAATGAAAATCTTTCTTTCTATGAGGCAGATTCTCGTTCGTAGATACATTTTTTACACCCTAACAATGAAGCGCTCCCGTGGTATTTGGTCTCCAGACGCGGAGGAGGTTCTCATAATGTTGTGGGAGCAAAATTTGGACCAGCTCAGAGGACCGAGAAAAAACAGCCACATATATCAGGAGATGGCGGCGGAGATGCAGTCTCAAGGATATGCTGTCGACTCCGGTGCCATTAAAGCCAAGCTGGATAATCTAACAGCGAAGTATAGGTAAGACATTTAAATATTCCATTTAAACGTGAAATAATTTGAATTTTATGTGTTTTTCATAGAAAAGTAAACAAAGCTATGGGCACAACCGGTGCATCCCCGCCCACCTGGCACCTGTATGTACAAGTCCACAGGATAATTGGTGGATTAACCATCCACAACTTATCCAACATCGTGGAGGAAAGCTATGCAAGTAAGTACAAGGTTTATAAATAACATGCAGACTTACTTTCCGATTCTGGGTTCTTGACAAACAAAATATTATACTATTAAAAATTAATTTTCTTGCTTTTGTCGCAATTGTTAATATTTACTTATATTGACAATTTCTCAAGAACACAGAATCAGGAAATTATTCTGCCTGGTATACGATGCTATGCATATTCCATAATAGATATCAAGATCCTTATCCATACCTCTATCAGACTAGAACCCTCATAATCACCAAAGTAGATCATACACAATTTGGATTGCTCTCTATATATATAGATATGCATATACTACAATTTATATATTTTAATGTGTACAAAAACTATATTTCACTTTCAGCTCCAACATCATCGTCTTCGACCCAATTGCCACCACTGACAATATCTGTATCGCCATTGTCATCATCATCACCATTGCCATCACCATCGTCATTGCCACCACCATCACCATTGCCACCACCATCACCATTGCCATCGCCATCGGACTCTTCCTCCAAGACAGACAAATCTGTAAAACGGAAGCAAAATGAACGCTTTATATCGATTTGTGAGGAGATGGGCCATACCTTCTCGGAAGGAATGGAGAAGTTTGACAAAGCGAATAAGGAGTTGATCGATTTGGAAAAGGAGAAGCTAGCCGAGATGAAGGAGATAAAAGACGATAACAAGAGACTTACCGAAGGCGTACTTGAGTTTTTAAAAAAATTTAATTAAAATTTATTTTGTGATACTATTTATGAGAACAAAAGAATGAATATACATATGTAGAATGAAATAACAGTATTATTATAGTATTAACAATTAATTTTTTACTTAAATACTTACCTGTATAATTGAATTGTTGAATTTGAATTTCATACTTACCTTGTATATACACCTATACTTACCATTTTGAATTGAATACTTACTTAAACTATACTTACCATTTTGAATTGAATACTTACTTAAACTATACTTACCATTTTGAATTGAATACTTACTTAAACTATACTTACCATTTTGAATTGAATACTTACTTAAACTATACTTACCATTTTGAAATCTACCTCTTCGTTAGGTATTTACCTTTATGTATATATGTATGTATAATCACTGCATAGCTTAGCGCGCGCCCTTATACACATTTTACACATACTTAGCTTACAACTTAATAATAAATTAAATTAAATTGAAACTCAAATTATATATGCCTAAACAAAAAATTAAAGTGTGGTTTTAATCTGAGAATAAGGATCCACTACTGGACATTTTTTAGCGCAAGTGCGGTGATCAAACCATAAGGTTGAATTTTATACAATTAGAAATGAATTAATAAATGTAAAATGTAAATATGAATGAATAAAAGTAATACGTGTGCGAAAACTACCCGATAGTTATTGAAGATTAACCAACTTGGTCAAAATTTTGTCCAAATAGGAATATTGATAGGGACACGGATAGGTCAGCGAGTAAAAAAGTATAAACTTACAAAAATATGTACAGAAAGCACTCCTTATTGCTTCAGCTTCTGCTCCGATTTGATGCAAGCTTGCGGATTGTGGTTGCGCTCTCGGTTCAGTTCTGCTTTGCTCGCTAAGCCAAGAGGGGCTAATCTGGTCTTTTTCTGCTATTAAAAAGTTGTGCAAAGCGCAGCAAGCTTTTATAATAGAGTTTGCGTTATTTATTTTATTGTCGATGCCTTTTCCAATACGGCGAAACCTGAAATTTTACCAAAAATCATCTTCATTCCAGGACGTTGTTCTATCGTACGTTATATATCTTCCCAATTAACTTGCTTTATATTGGCCAAAAGCATTTTCAACAGCTCTTCTGCATTTGGCATGCTGATAGTTGTACGCTTTTTGTGCTGGGGTTTTGTCCAAGCTGAAAGGATAGGGCTTCATTAAAAACTTTGAAGAACGGAAAGCGGAGTCTCCAAGTATAACAACTGGGACGTCGAAATCCGCCAAAGTTGAGCTCATCGAGCTTAAAAGGGAGCAATTCTCCAGTTCTAGTTTTAGACTCGATTTTTCAAAAATTTGGGAGTCATTACACCTCCCTGGGCTTCCCACGTTTATGTCCAAAAAATGATACCTTAAAAAGAAAAGCAGCATCTTTAATACTAATTTATGTATATACACATACAGTGAAATTTCGAATAAAGCATTTCGCTTTGGGCATACCTTGCATCAACTAGTGCTAAGAGAACTGTAGAATACCACCCTTTGTAATTTATATAATCCACAGCATCCTCTTGCCTAGGGTATATCTCTATGTGGCATCCATCTGCAATAAGACCATGTATTGTTATTATACTTGAATGTAATATAATTCTAAGAGCTTACCGATAGCTCCAATGCACTGGAGGAATCCAATGCGACTGAATCCGTCAGCACACCCTTGAATAATTTCTGTAGTCAGCGGTAGGTCGTTTAAATATGTAGGTTGCAATACCTGCCACACTTCATTACAAAATTCCAAAAGAAGTGTACATACGGTAGATTTCCCAACTCCAAACAAATTCGCAATACTGCGGTACTCGGAGGAAGACCCAAGTGCATAAAGTGAAATTGCAACTCGCTTCTCGAGTGAAATAGAATTTTTGAAGCGAGTTTCCTTTCGTTTTAAATTCTCCAAGACGCTGCACAATTTCGTGAAGGAGCTTCTGCTCATTCTAAAGTTTGTCTTGAAGAAGACATCACCAAGAGATTGGCAGTCGACTTCCCAAAACGTGCTTGTGCGGCCCTGAAATACAAGGAAATATGAATATCACCTGTTGGACTGCATAACCCCACAACGATTGTCATAAAATCAAGCTTCTAGTTCACTGACTTAGACCAAAGTATTTGTCCTTAAGATGGATGTGGCCTGTAACATACATACCTCTTCTCTGGCACAGGATCTCTCATTGCCAGAAAGTTCCATCTGAACGTACTCCAAAATCATGACTTGGACCTTTTTATATAAAACCAACATTGCCATCATGTTGGTACGCCTTTTCAGCAGGTCCTGAATCGAGTTATGCATTTCCGCTATTCTGATAATGTTGGATGTCATCGATATATATATTTTAACAAAAAATAAAATATATTTCAACCTCCGCATTTTGAATTAATTACAATGTAAACAAAAAACATATGATTCGAACTTTGATAAATTTGCATTTACAAAATGCAAGCTTGAACGCCTTCCGAAAATGAATGTCCGAAAATGCAAAATGCTGCATTTTAAATTCAGCTTGACCACGATATTAGTCTAAAATTAATTAAATGGTAATATATCAGCATTCTTTGCTTTTGACAGTTTGCAAAATGGCATGATTAAATATAAACTGTGTAAAATAAAAAAGTATGAAATTTTTTTTTTTGATTGTTTATATATTGCCAATGGCATTCTTATATATATATATGTTTGTTAACATTAGTTATGTTAATTATAGTAAAAATGTTCATACCTTAATGGTTTTATTTTTGTGTATTGTTCTTTCTTTATTTTTCTCCGTATCGTATATTGTTACATTTGTTCCATAAATTTTTGTTACGGCATAAGGCCCTTGATAAATATTTTCATGTTTGTTTCTTGGTTCTTTTTGTATGAGGCTTTTATAATTTACATGTATGATTAGTGGTTTTTCTGTTTTACCGTAAAATTTCTTATTTTGGTTTTGTTTATTAATATTTTTGCTAATTCATGGCTTTTTTGCATTCTATACTTTACTTCTTTTGCATAGTTTTCTATGTTGTAAATTTGATCAATTGTTTCTTTAGTTAATTCAATTGGCGGAATTGCCTTTTTGCCAAATACTAAAAAAAACAGGATATGGGTATTTTGAAGCATGGGAGCAATATAAACAAAGTAGAAATAAATTTATTAGTATATGGAGGAATGAGAAAATGAAGTACCACGAACAGAGTTTTGAAAAATTAAAGAAAGATCCAAAGAAGCTTTGGAAACATCTTAAAACGTTGTATAAAGCTGAGCCTAAGCAAATGAATAGTATTATAATTGAAAATGAGCATGTATTTGATGCTGATGAGATGGGTAACAGACTAAATCAGTTTTTTGTTAGTAGTGTAGAGGAAATAGTTGAGAATATATCCAATGAAAATAGTTTCGAAATAGAAGAGAGAGCTGATCGTGCTACATTAAGTGAGTTTCCAGAAGTAAATAAAGAAACTGTTGAGAAAATTATAAAAAATTTGAAAAATACAAATGGCTCGGATGGCGTAAGTTGTGATATGATTAAAAGATTGTGGGAAGTTGTGGGTGATGAAGTAACAAGTATTGTTCAACTGTCACTTTCACAGAAGAATATGCCGAAATCACTGAAAACATCAGTGATTGTGCCCATCGCAAAAATTAAAGGAAGCGTCCATTGTAACGACCTGAGGCCTATTAATACCCTTGCAGTTATAGAAAAAGTTATTGAAGCTATAGTTCACGAAACATTGTTAAAGTTCATTACAGAACATAGATTACTTACAAAACACCAGTCAGGCTTTAGAGAACAGCACAGTACAGAGTCGGCTTTACAGCTAGTAATCGAAGATTGGCTTAGAGCAATTGATGGAGGAGAAGGTGTATTAGCAGTATTCCTAGACTACAGGAGAGCATTTGAAACAATAAACAGAAATCTGTTGTTAAAAAAGTTAAGGAAAATATATAATATTACTGGAGCGGTTTATGAATGGATAGAAGACTATCTAAGTGAGAGATATCAGACGGTTAAATATAATAATAGAGTTTCAAATGAGATAGAAGTAAAAAATGGTGTTCCTCAGGGAAGTAAATTAGGTCCATTGTTATTTATAATGTTCATAAATGATTTACCAGAAGTATTGCAACATTGTAAAGTATATATGTTTGCAGATAATACATCTTATAGATAAAAATGAATGTGTGTCTGTGTGTCTGCGTGTCTGTGTGTCTGTGTGTCCTTTATGGGCGTCCAAAGTACTCAACCGATTTTTATGAAATTTTCACAGTATATTCTTGGGATCATGGGTTAAAGCATAGGCTATATTAATTTTTGAAAAGTGGGCGGTGCCACGACCCCAGGCTATATAAAACTACAACTCTTCATAACTCTGAACATATTTGGTCTAAATTAATGCTTTTTGGATATGTGTGTCCTTTGGTCAAGATTTATGTAATTTTGGAAAAGTGGGCGGTGCCACGCCCACATTTTTTGTGTTTTGTTTGTACTTCAATAATGTCTAAAGTTTATGGTTGATCTCTTTTAAACTTTCAAGATTGGTTAAGAAAATTGTTGTGTACGATTTAGGCTATATCAATTTTTGGAAAAGTAGGCGGTGCCACGCCCCCAGGCTATATAAAATTTTAATTCTTCATAGCTCTGAACATATTTGGTCTAAATTAATGATTTCTGGATATGTGTGTCCTTTGGTCAAGATTTATGTAATTTTGGAAAAGTGGGCGGTGCCACGCCCACATTTTTTGTGTTTTGTCTGTATGTACTTCAATAATGTCCAAAGGTTATGGTCGATCTCTTTTAAACTTTCAAGATTGGTTAAGAAAATTGTTTTGTACGATTCAGGCTATATAAATTTTTGGAAAAGTAGCCAGTGCCACACCCCCAGGCTATATAAAATTTAAATTCTTCATAACTCTGAACATATTTGGTCTAAATTAAAGATTTTTGGATATGTGTGTCCTTTAGTCAAGATGTATATAGTTTTGAAAAAGTGGGCGGTGCCACGCCCACATTTTTTGTGTTTTGTTTGTACTTCAATAATGTCCAAAGTTTATGGTCGATCTCTTTTAAACTTTCAAGATTG
This sequence comes from Sphenella marginata, assembly GCA_951509765.1. Lineage (NCBI taxonomy): Eukaryota > Metazoa > Arthropoda > Insecta > Diptera > Tephritidae > Sphenella > Sphenella marginata. The sequence goes on from OX608080.1 coordinate 43,695,454, forward strand.
GTTCAGAAGATTGTTGTGTACGATTCAGGCTATATCAATTTTTGGAAAATTAGGCGGTGCCACGCTCCCAGGCTATATAAAATTTAAAATCTTCATAACTCTGAACATATTGGGTCTAAATTTAAGATTTTTGGATATGTGTATCCTTTAGTCAAGATGTATATAATTTTGGAAAAGTGGGCGGTGCCACGCCCACATGTTTTGTGTTTTGTTTGTACTTCAATAAGTTCAAAGTTTATGGTCGATCTTCTCTAAATTTCCAGATTGGTTCAGAAGATTGTTGTGCCACGCCCCCAGGCTATATAAAATTTAAATCATTATAACTTTGAATATTTTTGGTCTAAACTAATGATTTTTGGATATGTGTGTCCCTTGGTCAAGAATTATATAATTTGGGAAATGTGGGCCGTGCCACGCCCACATTTTTTGTATTCAGTGCTTTGTTTGTACTTCAATAATGTCCAAAGTTTATGGTTGATCTGTTTTAAACTTTTCCAATACGTTAAAATCTTCGTTGGGTACGACATATGTACATAGGCTACATTTGTAAATTCTTTGGAAAAGTGGGCAGTTCCAAGACCACAAGCTAAGTAATATTTCAATTCGTTATATCCCTGAATGTATTTGCTTTAGTGACATTTTAACGTTCTTAAATCTTAATCAACGCACTTAATTTTTTTTGTTTGTTATTGCCGTTCATACATATCCAGAGTATTATAGGTAGATATTGGATATAATTAAATAAGTACTAACTATAGATCTGCTCAGCCGCGCATAATGGTTTTTGTCATACCCATTGAGTTCAAAAGATCCGTTTTTTGAGTTGGACATCCAAAAAATTTATTTGTTTATACCAAAGACTTTAAAGGCACAAACATTGTATATCCTAAAGCACTGCAATAAATGGAATGTTAAAAGTTAAAGAAAAATATTTGAAAATGTATTTCTAGGGAAGTCACTGGTCAGGCAGAACAACGTCTGCCGGGTCTGCTAGTTAATTTATATAATTGGAAATGATGTACAAGAAATGCTTGGAAAAATTAATGATGATTTAGATACAGTCTACGATTGGTTGAGTATGAACCAGCTTTGTGTAAATGTCCAGAAAACAAAATGTATGGCTTTAGGAAAGCCGAGATTCAGGGAGGATACTGAAATGAGGTCAGTTGTACTTGCCGGGTCAATGCTGGAATGGGTTCAAAGATATAAATATCTTGGGGTAATTATAGACAGTAATCTCAGTTTCAAAGATCACGTAGAATATATAAACGGCAAAATAGCAAAAAAAGTTAACTTGTTGCATAGACTGAGGAAAACTTTATCCAAAGCAGGAAAAATTACACTATTTAAAATGATTTTGGTGCCTCACATAAAATATTGTTCTACAATACTTTCAATGGTCAATAAAAATTAGTTATCCAAGTTGCAGAAAAACTTTAATAAAGGCATGAGAGCAGTATTAAACAAAAGGCGCAGTGAAAATGTGCATAACATGTTAAGAGAGTTAGGCTATTTATCAATAGAAAACGAAGTGAAAAGGGATGTGCTAACTTTTATTTATAGAATAGAACATGGCTTGCTTCCGGAATATTTAGAAGCATTGCTTAGAAGAAACTCCGATGTGCATCAGTACGTAACTAGACAGGCAAATCAATTTCACTTGCAACCTGTGCGTACAAGTAAGGGCTTAAAATCAGTATTTAATAATGGAATAGCAGTGTACAATAACGTACCGGATGAAATTAAGCAAGAACGAACCATTGGAGTGTTTAGGGAAAAAATAGGTCGCTGGCTATATGCTAATGTAATGACTGATGAATAATGTGATATATATGTAATTTTGCTAATTTAGTCTGTAAGAATTATTAAATTTTGTAGACTATTAATTAAATAAAAATATTAAATAACTATTAAATAAATAAAGCTAAAAGTCTTGATTGTAATTGTAGATAATACCTAAAATTAAATCAAAATTCAATGGAATTGGTATGAAGTTGGCTGTTAAACAATATTTCTTAAAATTTTTAGATATAATATTTATGTATATGTTTAATTGTATTAGCCGTAGGCTACTTGTTAATAAATAAATAAATAAATAAATAAATTTATTGTCAAAAACGGTATTTGTTGTTGTATTGTGCAAGAATGTAAACTATTTGAGATAAACGACCCAATCTGAAACTGTCTCGTTTAACCCTAGAAAGATAACGTTACTTTTTACCCCTGGAGAGATAACGATACGTCATAACAACGTATCTCTTTTTAATAGATTTTAAGCTTCCTAAAAATATAAAAATTGTTTCTTTTTTAACTCAGATCATTTAATTCATTAATTTTCAGTCCATTTTGAAACAAGTAATCATAAAATTAAAGATAATATAAAATTTATAAAGCAATTCATTTGTTTTCATAAAATTGTAGCAAAAATAAGAAAGTCTTCAAAAAAAGGTAAACTTTTCATTCTTAAAAATAGGTTAACAAATTTTTTTTATTTTGTTTACAAAAAACACTTTGTATAAGTCAAGCAATATCCTATGCACGCGTTGCAAACTTGATTCTGCTCCTCACCACTCACGGGCTTTTTGCACTTAACACATTCTTTTTTCGACATGCGTCTTATTTTGGAAGGGCAAAAAAAGCAGTATTTTCTTTTTTTGGATTGCTACTACCTTCGCGATCATTCCCAATATCAATTGGGTCTTCTTTTTGGTTGCACTGACTTCTAGCCCCGTCACAATCAATTTTTGCCGCAGCATCATGCATTGACAGATGAGTTGAAAATGTTCATTTGAGTGGAGAACGACACATAGCGCATCATTAGCTACATCTGTCATACAAAAGTTGCCAACTTGCAACTTTTGATGTATGAAAAGCATAAGAAGAAACATTTGACATTTGGCTTTTGGTGCGCGCTTAATATAACAAATTGGCGCAAATAAAAATCAGCTGTTTACAAATGCAAAACCTTGCGTGATGATTGTGCCACTGTTCCTGTGACGCATAAGTTTGCGTTAAATGCATGTACATGCGAAACTTGGTTGTGACGCGGCCATTCGTCGCCGGAATTTTCTAAAGCGGCTTCAATAGTGTTGCGCAAAGTTCTTGACAATGTGGGTACTTCAAGTATTTTTTTAATCCATGGATTTATTAGAAAAGCAGAGAGTTTTTTCATATAATCCTTACGTGTTAAAGGTTTCTGGTTAATACTTAGGCCCGATTTCATAAAAGCCGGTTAGTGCTTAATCCGAATTTAATCCTGATTTGTCTAAAATCCGTTTTCACCAAGGCCGATTAGCACAAATCGGCCGGTTATCGGCTGATAAACTTTACCGGCGATGGATGGCCGATTAAGCAAAAATTTGCATTTATCAGCTGTGCACACAATCAACATTTGTTTATATTCCCACAAAAACAATTTTAATTTGGAAACTTTGTGCTGTTTTGTTAGTGTTTTGAAAGTTGGTGCCGTTCTAGAAGACAGTTCAATGCCTAATTTGAATAAAATATTGCTGATAGGGATGTTTTGCGCATAAATACCATGGGACATATCCCCCATTTTGGACCAATTTAGGGCAAATTTTTGGCGATAACTTTTTACAGAAATACAATTTGTAATTTCCGCATACGGATTCTTCGATAAATATTAGGCATTGAACAGTTTTCTATAAAATTAATTCAGCCAGTTTAGTGTATGTGAAAACGTAAACAAAACGAAAAACAGCTGTTTTGCCTATTCAAAATGCAATTTTTTGCTAATTTATTCACAATGATGGGTCTAATCGGCTTTGGTGAATCGGAGGAATCGCCGATTATGAATAATTTAACGGGCTTTTATGAAAGCGGGCCTTATCATGTTATAGCAAATATATTACATAGGCTGTGTCCCAATCGGTTGAAAATAGCAAAATTTTGACAGTCCCGGAGAAAATTCTGACATTTATTGTGGTGAATACGAATGTCACAATTTTCCCTAGCCCATGCGGCTAGGTAAAATGTTGACAACTGTGAATGTGTACACATATATGCATTCGATATTGTCGCTCACATTATTTCGAATGAATTTATATGCCAATACGTTATTGAACGGTAAAATATAGTTTAAAGCAAAAAATATCAAATATAATGGCAGAAAAAATACGTAGAATTGCATTTCATTCACAGAATATTAACTTTCGCATGTGCTTTTTGCAGATTGTTTAAGCGACTTAAACAATTTCTTTCGTTTATTTCATTTGCAACCCTTTTTATAATTTTCACCCAGCTTATGAAATATTCTGAAGATATTGTTTTTGGCTGCCTAACCCAAATGGGGTTTTTCCAAACGAAAATGAGGAAGCCAATCTCGTGTAATGCCTCAGAGCCAACAGTGCTCGCCCCCAATGAATACATACAAGGTGTAACAGGTGCTCTGCATCCTCCCAGTTCTATATAGAACAAATAAATAATAAAATAATAACTTGCTAAAAGGTCGTCCCTATTAACCCGTGTCTGCACACCCCCGACCTACCCTAAATAAATAATATAATATAAAAATTAAATAAATTAAAAAAAAACTTCTCGCTCCTTCAAAGCTTAAACATGGTCCTTCGAGCCGGATCGATTCGAACCGGCGACTTACAAATATCACTAGACGACTAAGCCGTCTAGGGGGGCGAGAATGTTTAAGCGACTTAAACAATTTCTTTCCTTTATTTCATTTGCAACCCTTTGTATAATTCTCACCCAGCTTATGAAATATTCTGAAGATATTGTTTTTGGCTGCCTAACCCAAATGGGGTTTTTCCAAACGAAAATGAGGAAGCCAATCTCGTGCAATGCCTCAGAGCCAACAGTGCTCGCCCCCAATGAATACATACTAGGTGTAACAGGTGCTCTGCATCCTCCGACCTACCCTAAATAAATAATATAATATAAAAATTAAATAAATTCAGAAAAAAACTTCTCGCTCCCTCAAAGCTTAAACACAGATGTCAAAATTTACATCTGTCAAAATTTCCCATTTCATTTGGCACAGCAAAATGGAAATATATTTTAACACCATAGTAAATTTGTTCATCTAATTTTTCCTCTGAGTAAAAAGTTACCGATTGGCACACAGCCATATGAGTTAACGAATGCCATATTTAGCATGCAATAAAAAATTGCCATCGGCCACCTATTATGGTGATTTCGTTTCAAAACAAAATATACACACTTGCACGGTGGCCATGTTTACACTCTTGCACGCAACACTATACAAATGTACCCGGTACCCGCCTTGTGTGAACTTGCTATCGATAAAACGAACAAAAAACACTGCCCCAATAAGTCAATCAGCTGATTTGCACGCGCCAAAATTGAAAAAATAAATTAAAGAGACAAAAGTGACAAATTCTGTCTAAAAAAATTCTGTCTAAACATTGCTTTCCAGCTTAATAAATGGATGAAGAAAATTTAGCATATAGATATATTTAGCAGCAATAGAAATATTTAGCAGCAACATATTGGATGAAGAAAAGCAATTGTTCAGCGTCAATATATTAGAGGAAGAAAGGCCAATGTTCAGCGCCAATATATTGGATGAAGAAAGGCCAATGTGCAGTAAAAATCAAAAAGGTAAGCTCCCTTGAGTCACCGCTTCTAGATGCAATCTTGGGTAATGGTTTGTTCCATATTCGCAACTAGCACTTTTAGCACAGCGCTGTCCTAGGAGAATACCATTGTCGATATTAGTCATCTAGTTTCCTCAAATTTTCGTATGGGCTTATTTACACGATCGATTTTTGTAGTTCGAATGCATTCAACTATTAAATATAAAAGTTATTGAATTGCTACTAACACAATGGAATGACGAAACTTGACGAAATCGACCATGGAAAAACAGCTTCAAGAGCTTTGTACATCAAGTATATTATTATTATTAATCAGTTCTAATTCTGTTTCTGTTTTTATAATTTATACAGGATTTACAGACGGCGAAACGAAATTTTTGCTTGACAAATATGCCACGTATTTGCCGGAAATAGGTCCGTTGAAGCAATTTCGCTCTAAAAAAGATATGTGGATGAGAATTGCCACGGAAATATCGGGGAAAACTTGGAAACAATGTGAAGAAAGGTACAAAACTGTCATGAGACGAAAAAAAGCCGCTGTTGACAACAATAACACATCTGGTGCCAAAAGGCAAAGGATAAACTTTGAAGAAGAGCTAGAACAAATCAGCCGATTGGATGATTCCATAGAGCCGGTCATACGTATAAGCAGCCAAAATTTAATTAAAAAAAAGTTCTCCTGAGGCAAAACTTCCTAAAGCAAAGAAACAACCCCCAATACAGGAGATCCTACTTGAGATTGCGGCAAAAAAAGAGGAGGCTAAGCAAAAAAGACATCAAGAAAGAATGGAAACTCTGTTGATAAAATTAACAGAAGAAAGCATACTTCCATAAAATGTACATAAGTATATATGTATGTATCACGTTCACGGGTATCATCAATTTCTTTTTATATAAACAGCTGCACCATGAATGCATATACATACCTTTCAAAACATACAAATGATGCATTCCATATGAAAAGATAGGTCGACCTCTCCGATTTTCTTCAAATTCGGAAGACATGTAGTATTTGACGTCTAGAATAGTGTGTCAAAATATTTTTTAAAAATTTTGAATATTTTGGATTTTATTGACAGTTGAAAATTTTTTAAAGCTTTTCTTTGAGTTAAAATATCTTTTAAACTATTTGTTTTAGAAAAAAATCTTTTACTACAAAAAGTCTTTAAAATTATTGGAGTTTATAAAAAAAATTTTATGTTTACAAAATTTTGGAAAATAACATGATTGAAAAATAAAATAAAATTTTTTTTCAGTGTAAAGTAATGAAGGATAGCACCGATTCTCTTTAAAAAAATCTGAAAGAAACTTGAATATGTTCTTAACCTACCCTTCAAATTTAGGAGAATGGTTTTTTTTTGTTTTCGAGAAAAAAAAATTTGAAAATTGTATGTGGAATAAACCTCTGATTTTTACTCACAGTAAGTTTGTGATACACAAAATTTTACACTATATAACACTTCGAAATGGAATAAATATTATGAAAATGTAGTTTTATATTTTAAATTAGGTCAGTTTTTTTATTACTTTAAAAATTTAACATTCGCTCTCATTACAAGTCGATACTACTTTACATTTAATTTTGTTGCTTCAAAAGGGTATAAAGCTGTGGAATGGCCGAGTGCCATTGATTCGAACAGCTGTAGCGAAACGATCCTTTAGGAAATCTTTTTCTTTTTGCTAATCAGCTTTGGAACAGAAACCAAATTGCATTGTTTTAAATTCATTTTTGACAGTATTAAAAAATACAATTTTGGTAGTAATTGGCGTGAAGTCAGGACGGCGTTAACTTTCTCGTCGAATAAATCTTTTAACAGTACCACCGATTCCATCACAAGCGTTTTTACCATGCGATGTCGCAAAAAATTGACATTCCGCTTTTATATTAAAATCCTGAAAGTGATACATTAAATTAATAAAATTGTATTTATTTTTATATTGCGAAACTGCGCCATCTGAAAAGTAGTAAATTTTTTTACCATTGTCGTTATTATATTTTGATACAAGCCAATTGATCATTTTCTTTTGAAATAAATAAACAGCAGTAGTATCATGGATGTTACACTCTGAGATGAGTACAAAGCTCTCAAATGTGAAGCTCTTATTATTATCCTTTTCTGCGCGATAAACAACAAAGGGGTGAACTGTAACCTGATTGCTATTCCAGTGGTAATCCTGAATGGCATTCTGTACCAGAAAAGTGAAATTTTCAGAAAAGTCACCAGCTACTATAAATTCGCCTTCCTTTAATTGAAGTTTCAGTTCTTTGAAGAATTTGTTTTGGCTTTTGGATATAAAATTGTATGTTAAAAGTACTGATGCATCGGCTTTCAGCATTTCAATAAACGTACGAGTATCTTTATTAACTGTTTCTATAGAAGAACGGTCTGTATTGGTCCATTGAAAAAATTCAAAACTTTTTATATTATTTACTTCAAATGCTTTTCCAAGTTCAATACTTATTCTTTAAAACCTGGACAAGAATTACACTTTCTAAGTTGACAACTATGTTCGAATTTCTCACAAGTCATCTCACGTAAGACATCTTAGTATGTTTGAATAGAAATTTGGTTGGTTAAAGCATCCATCATTAATTTGAAATTTTGATGAGTTTTACAAACAGCAGTGTGAGTTCCAGCAGCATCGGCCAAAATACATTCCCTAGGACGTAGTGCGGCAAATTTACTGAATCCAACTTTTAAATCAGAATACATATTTTTAAATTCCACATAAGCTTCTTTCAGATTGCACAAGACCAATCGTTTCTGAATTTTTGACTTTTTTCATTTTCGGAAATCTTCCTTTCTGATATTTTTTGAGTTGGGTGGGAACCAAATCCAAACATATTTTGGGTTTTTTTTCGCATGAGAAGCTAACTTATAAGTTCTATTAAATTCTTTTTGGAGTTTGTATGCTGTCCAACTTGGTGGAGAAATTGTCAACCAAAAAATCTTTTCTGAATGATCTTTTTTATTTTCTATGAATAAGAGGGTAGATACATATACATGTAGAAAACACCTGTTAACAGTATGGATGCCATTTCGAAGTGTTATATAGTGTACAATTTTTTGTATCACAAACTTACTGTGAGTAAAAATCAGAGATTTATTCAACATACAATTTTCAAATTTTTTTTTCTCGAAAACAAAAAAAAACCATTCTCCTAAATTTGAAGGGTAGGTTAAGAACATATTCAAGTTTCTTTCAGATTTTTTTAAAGAGAATCGGTGCTATCCTTCATTACTTTACACTGAAAAAAAATTGTATTTTATTTTTCAATCATGTTATTTTCCAAAATTTTGTAAACATAAAATTTTTTTTATAAGCTCCAATAATTTTAAAGACTTTTTGTAGTAAAAGATTTTTTTCTAAAACAAATAGTTTAAAAGATATTTTAACTCAAAGAAAAGCTTTAAAAAATTTTCAACTGTCAATAAAATCCAAAATATTCAAAATTTTTAAAAAATATTTTGACACACTATTCTAGACGTCAAATACTACATGTCTTCCGAATTTGAAGAAAATCGGAGAGGTCGACCTATCTTTTCATATGGAATGCATCAAATGTATCGTGTTAGTTTCGTTAATTAGAATGAAATTTTGAATCCAAAGATTGAATTTTTTTACGATTTGAAAATCCCTTCAAATCAAACTCGTCATGTATCCTTTTTATTTGTGATTTGATAGTTCCGGAATTGACTCACGAATCAATTATAATACCACAAATAAAAAGCATCTCTTATTTGGAAGGATAATGAAGTAGCAAATCAAATTAATTCTTTATTTGAAAGTGAATTTAAAACCATAATAGTTTAACTGCATCTCAAAGTGCTTATTTTTTCTTTTCGAATTCTTTATTAATTAAAGTATTTTTTAAGTTTTTGTTAGCTAGCAACCATTTGAATTTATAAAAGACTGGCGCTTACTTCCGCAAAAAATAAATAAAAAAATATTTTGTTTAGTTGCAATAAACTTCACAGTACAACTTTTATTATTTTTTTTTGTTATGTACTTAGATATATAGGTGCTACAATGTTAATTGATATTTTTTTAATATATTTTATATATATGTATGTTTATTAATTTTTTTTATTTCTTTTTTATTTTAATGGTTGAATAACATCAAAAAATTTATGTACGCCAGGCTGTTTTAGTATTAAAGTATTTTTTAAGCTTTTTTTGTTAGCAGCCATTTGAATTCATTCTCAAAAACACCTAATATATGTATACATACATATTCAATATATTGTATAATGTATTTAATACTTGTTGAGTCTTACAACGCTGCATAGCAGCAATATGAATTAATAAAATATATCATTTTGTTCACAAAAATTCTGGAGCTTCATTGCTTATGTTTCGCAATATCGTTTTAGTAAACTCTAATTAGGTCCAGTCAGTTCACTTAAGCCTCATAAATTGTATTTCATAAAAGCATATGGTAGTGTTGAAGCGTAGTGCGTGAGCCAGCAACATGAATTCACCGATCCAACTTTACTTGTTACACACGTAGTCTTTAATTTTAATTCTTTTTATTTCGCCTAGTTCGGTTAATACTGATTCACTAACATCTTCGCGCGGAGCCTGCCCTTGATTAAAGTGATGCTCGGCGCAATCTGCGTCTTCCTCCAAAAGGTCGTTTTTACTAATGCATATATTGTGAAGGACGCAGCAGGCAATTATAAATTTTCCCATTGTTTCAACATCGTGGAAGTCCAGTCTCATAAGCTGCCGAAAACGACATTTCAAAAGTCCAAATGCATTTTCAATTTTTACTCGCGTTTGGCAAAATTTATAATTGTACTCCCTTTCAGACTCACTAAGATTTCCATAATCACGGTAAGGTGTTAATAGATATGTTCGGAGCGGATACGCCGAGTCACCTAGGATGTGATAATCGGGCGAACATAGCTCAGGAAGCTCTTTGTTAATAAATGATAACTTTAGCACACGAGCGTCATGAGTTTTACTTGAAACACCAGTAAATACATCCAAAAATTTTAAATTAGCACTGCGAATACCTTGCATGGTTAATGATATGCCATCATGTCTATTTATATACGTTGATCTGATTTTGTGCTTTGGAGTTCTCACAGTTATGTAGGTACCGTCAATACAGCCTAAACATGACTAAAAATCTTATGGACAGTGGACAACGACATATTGAAAAGATTTCCAACCTCCCGGAAAGTAGTTTTATTACTGGAAAACCTATTATGAAATGTAAAACATTATTTTAATAAATATAATAAAGAATAAGTGCACCTATTTACCATAAATACATAAGCACTTGGGTTTCCGCAGTGAATGCCAATCGTCCACCTTGTTTCGTTCTTTTAATTAAATGCGTGCTGCTTGAATATCTATCAATCAGATAGTACGCGCTCTCCCTGTTCATCCTAAAGTGTTTTTCGAACTAGACATGGAGAACAATAATAATTAAATCAGCTCCTTATAATTATTTTGCCCAAAACTGTTACCTCTGCAGCTGTGTACGAGTGGACCACATCGTCAACAAAATAGCCCACACTTGTTCTTTCTTGTTTTCTTCTCATCCACACAAAAGCTTCCTCACCTTCAGAAGACGACGTGGACGACTCCAAAAGCTCGTTTGTTGTGCTATGTGCAAAAATAATTAGGTTTCGCTTTTTTTCATCCATTGGAAAAACACAATTAATTTCACAAATTCATCTGTCAAATAAAATTTTCGTCAGCTGATTTTCAGTGTATTCAGCTACCCTCTCAAAGCTATGAGGGCAAAAAGTGTGAGTTTTTTACACTCTGGAAATGCCCATTTTTATGAAACGAACACATATTCTGTTTGACATTTTACCTTCATTTGGCAAACGAACACGCAAAATGTAAGAGTGTAACAAAAATGCGCATTTTTTTGATGTAACGAAAACGACATTAGTTTTTCGCGAACACATTTGATCTAAAGTGTCTACCCCCTTTTTTTGTTTGTAGTACAATATCATATCTGGTTTTCCACTTGTGTTATCAATAGTACCCTTTTCGTTATTAGATGACAGCAAGTATACCAGTTTCGATGGCTTTGGCTTGTATAAAACTAGGGTTAAGGGTCCATCATAGCAAAACTTAGATGTTCCAACAGGTCGGGCTCTTGAATTTTTCATTTCTGTGAACCAACTATCGCAGGTAATATATCTGCATGTACCATGTATAGGCCGTGAAAGTTCTTTTACATAGTACTCACCTTTGCAAAGTTTTCGCAAACGTCAAGCGTGGTTTATTAAACGTCAATTACAGTGCGTCTAAAACTGCTCGCTTAGTTCTGTGCCCTTCAAACTGTCAGGGTTGTTTTTTCTTGTGATTTGATAACATTAATTTTCATGTTCATTTTCATAAAACTAAATTTTTTATATATTCTTTTAATAACCTTTTTTAAAAAATGTCGTGTTTGTTTGAAAATTGTCAGATTAAAAGCGAGTCCGAACGCTTTGTAGCGTGCTGGCTGTGCGATGGACTTGTCCACGCAAAATGCGCCGGGTTAACTGGTAGGATAGCTGACTTAATTAACGACGGCAAAGGCCTGCGCTGGTCCTGTGCTAAATGTCGATCGACGGAAGTTGAACTATGTAAAACCTTTAGGTACATTAGAAACGGGTGTTCTGAAGTCGCCAAAGATTTTTCACTGCTGACTGAAAAGTTCAAAAAGTATGAAAATATTTTCAAAACTTTAAAACCTGTAGTTTTGGACTTGGAATGCCCTGAAAATCGCGAACCCAATCGCGAAAACACTCGCAGACGTACGGATGATCTGCCTACTACTTCAACGGCGCCGAACTTGCCTCCAGCCATTGAACTTATAGATTTGGCATCTCCAGTACCTAGACGGTTTTTCGGGCAACGTCCAAAAACGCGCCCCCAAGGTCAACAAATAAAAAAACCCTGGAACCTCCAACTATTGCGATGGAGTCCGAACCAATTGCTAGAAAGCTGGTTGTGGTCCCTCAAAAAAAATTTATTTTTGTGTCTCGGTTCCATCCAGACACTACTGAAGATGATTTGAGGTACCATCATTCCCACGACAGCCGGTTCTACGTACCGGAATGACTCGGTTTCCCCGACCAAGGGCTGTTATTTCACTAAACCGTCAGTTATCCCCCCCCCCATTAATGTCATCCTCCGAGCAGCTCCTTGCAGCGGGACTGCTCAAGACTCTCCTGCTCCGGGCTGGTATTGAATCCAACCCCGGACCTAGAGAATGGATCTGCTGTATATGCTGGAAGAAAATTTATGTGAAACGTTCACATTCAGTACAATGTTCTAATTGTAACAGATGGTTGCATCTAACTAGTTGCTCCGGACTAAATCCCTCTACTCATAGACCCGCTAGTTTTTATAGAACTTTTGTGGCCGCTTGCTGTTCACGTCCTACGACGTCCAGTGGCCGTCGTCGATCATGTATCGCTCCGCCACATATGTCTGACTCTGTCACATCAGTCTCCCCGACTAGCACTAACAATGCACATCAGCAAGTAGACCTTTCGAGCGGCCGCTCACGCCCCCAGGCGTCAACATCTCACACAGCAGCTCACAGCTACTCCCAACGTAGCACTTCCCAAGTGGATTTGAGCAATGCTGAGCGTCCGCTCTCTCCCACGCCCTCGGTCAGCCCCTCTTCTTCCAGCATCAGCACGAGTATAAGCCACAACCATCAGCTCCTGGTCCCTTATACTACGTGCACTGTTTGTCGGTTAAGATTATATACGCCGTTGGCATCGGTCAAGTGCAATAATTGCCTTGGCCTGTGTCACCTGCTTATATGCTCTGGACTCGCGAACAGGAACCTATGGAGTGATACGTACGTTGCGCCATGCTGTCGAGCCACGCAACCTTCAACGTCGTCCGACTCGCCTCTACCTTCTGATAACGCGATTCCTTCAACTTCAAGATTGCGCCGTAGTGCGCGACCCAGCCTATTACCAACTAGGCATACGCACCAGTCCTTGACCCCCAGCATCAACTCTGCTCCCCCTTCGCATTTCGGTATCCTGCAATTTAATTGCAACGGCCTAACCGGTAAAATTGTTGAAGTGACAAATTTAATGAAGCGACTCAACATCAAGATCGCGGCTATTCAGGAGACAAAGCTAGGTGGAAGGTCAACTCTTCAGACCTGCAACGGGTACAACCACCTTAGAACGTCAAGGTATGGTTGTCCGGTCAGGCGATGTAGACCTTGAAATCATAAACATTTACATACCTCCTGTCACCTGTTGTCCCAGGGATTACCACCCTGACATTCGTGCGTTACTCAGGGGCGAGAACTGCGTCATCCTTGGTGACTTAAACGCACACCACGACTTGTGGCACTCCAGCGTGCAGGCCGATGGTAGGGGACAGGAGCTGGCTGACCAAATAGATGATTCGACGTTCTGCACGGGAAATGGGGATGCCCCCACTAGAGTGGCGGTAAACTGCTCTAGCTCGCCAGACATCACCATAGTCAGCGCTGGCCTAATAAACTGCGTTGAATGGCGACCTACCCATAGTGCTCTCTATCGATAGCCCCCCCGACTTTGTCACCGCTTCGAATCGCACATTCACTAACTTCAATAAAGCCGACTGGGAGGGTTTTCTCAACACCACAGACAGCGCCTTCGCTACTCTTCCCACCCCGTCTGAGGTACGAGAAGGGGAAAAGGCGTTTCGTATGGCCCTAACTTCAGCCTCCCGTCAACACATTCCGTCAGGTAGAATAAAGGAAGCGCGTCCATTCTTCCCCGCAGAGGCAGCGGCCCTGGCAAATGAACGTGACCATATTAGACGCCTTGACCCTACGGATCCTCAAATAAGGGATCTTAATGCGGAAATCAGACGCTTAGTAGATCAACACAAACGCCCTAAGTGGGAGGAGCACCTAAGGTCTTGCAACCTCTCGGCTGGAGTTGGCAAATTATGGTCGACGGTGAAATCTTTGTCCAACCCGACTAAACCTAACGACAAAATATCCATCGCCTTCGGTGATAAGGTTCAGTCGAAGCCAAAAAGATGCGCGAGCGCCTTCTGCCGACAATTTGTAATGCATCCTCCGTTGAACAAAGAGATTCGCCGAGCCACCAGGGAAGCGCACAAACACAAAAACAGCGATGCGCCCATTGCCATCTCCACAACAGAAGTTCATGAGGCAATTCGGAGATCTAAGAACACCAAATATATTGGCCCCGATGGCATTTCCATGATGATGCTGGAACACCTCGGAGACGAAGGCATAAGATACCTTACACACATTTTCAACCTTTCCCTGTCCACCTTTGTTATTCCTGAAAGATGGAGACAAGCAAAGGTCCCACTACTAAAGCCTGGCAAGCACCACCACCGCGCTGAACGCCATAACCACTCAGATAGGGGACGGATTAAACCAAAAGCGTCCAAACCACAGGACGGTGCTAGTTGCGCTTGACCTGGCCAAAGCTTTTGACACCGTCAACCATGCGCAACTAATGAAAGACCTTGAAGACTCGTCCCTTCCTCCCTGTCTTAAACGTTGGACTGCCAACTACCTGAGTGGTCGTCAATCGTCGGTTGAGTTCAGAGGCGCCCGATCAAAACCCAGAATAGTTAAACAAGGGGTGCCACCGGGTGGTATCCTATCCCCGTTTCTGTTTAACTGTTATATATCGAAACTTCCTCCCCCACCAGAGGGTGTCTCTATCGTCTCTTACGCCGACGATTGTATGATTTTGGCAACTGGCCCCTCCGTTGAAGAACTCTGCTCTCGCATAAACTCATACCTCCCAGCCGTGTCCGAATTCTTCGCCGGGAGAAACCTGGCATTGTCACCGAATAAGCCCTCGGCCACCCTATTTACGACGTGGACAACGCAAGTGAACATGGAATTAGACGTCTACGTTGATAGTGTCAAGCTACCAACTGTCTCACACCCCAAAATCTTGGGGGTGACGTTTGATAACATGTTCAAATACGGCGCTCATGTAATCGCAATTGCCAATAAAGTCCAAAGCCGTAGCAAAATCCTCAAGTCCCTAGCTGGCAGCACTTGGGGTAAAGACAAAGAAACGTTACTAGCTACATATAAAGCAATTGGCCAGCCGGTGCTGAGCTACGCGACGCCTATATGGTCGCCGGGGCTAGCTGACACACACTGGACGAGGCTACAGGTCTGCCAAAACACCGCCCTTCGTACCGCCACTGGGTGTCTTCTTATATCTCCTGAGCGTCACCTTCATAACGAAGCGAAAATGCTCGCCGTTAAAGAGCATAGCGAGATGTTGACCAGGCAATTCCTGTTCAATTGTTGCAAACCGCAGCATCCGAACGGACGCCTGGTCAACGAGAATCCGCCCCCCAGGAGCATAAGGAGCCATCTACGCAAACACTACGATGCTGGCTCAACTCCGGTCTGGATATTGTAATAGGTTAAACTCTTACCTGTCCAGACTGAACCCCGACTTGCCTAATGTTTGTCCGGCATGCGGCTTGTCTCACCATAATATAAACCATCTTTTTGTCTGCTTAACCGAGCCTACTCTTCTAACACCCATATCCCTCTGGTCCTCCCCTGTTGAAGCCGCTAGGTTTCTAGGACTTCCGTTAGAAGAGTTTGATGACAATATTGGGTAAGGTAGATACTGACTACCTAGGCAGGGCAACGTAGTGCTAAAACAACAACAACAACATTTGAGGTACCATATTTCTTCTAAGATTAAAGATAAAACCTTCACTAATTCGGTTACCAACGGAATATGTCTTCGTTTAAAATTGACGTATCCGGAAAAGATTTTGCCTCTCTTTTGGACAGTTCTTTTTGGCCTCCCGGTGCTCTTGTGCGGGAATTTGAGTACAGGCCGAATAGAAATGTTGAAAGCGTAGCTAAAATCTCTCGTAATGTTGGGTCAAAAAACTGAGTTCTAAGTCCGTGAATATCTTTTACCAAAATGTCAGAGGTTTAAATACCAAATTAAATGATCTGTATTGCAGTTATAACGTTATTGCTTTTACCGAAACTTGGCTAAAACCGCATGTTTTCAATTCCGAGTTTTTTTGTAACGAATATCAAGTTTATAGACATGATCGCTTGAACAAGGTCGGAGGTGGTGTTCTACTTGCCGTTCATTCCTCCATTCCTTCAGAGGAGGTTAATGTACCTAACACGGATTATATTGAGTTTAAATGCGTCCGCATCCAGCTTGAGAACGTGTGTATATACTTATCTGTTTGCTGCATCCCTCCAGCATCTGATCTTTCAATCTACATGCAGTGTGTCTCTCTGCTCAAAACTGTTAACTTATTGAGTAAAGCTTCTGACTGGATGATTGTTTTAGGTGATTTCAACCTACCGCATATATCGTGGAACATATCTGATGGAAACATTATTCCAAATCCATCCAAACTGGGCCTCAATGACTTTTTGGATGGAATTTCCGATCTCTGCCTTAGTCAAATAAATGTTACCGCTAACAAGTTTGGCAAAATCTTAGATTTAATTTATGTTGATTATAAAAACAAATTTTCTGTAAATCGTTGTGACCCGTTGGCTTTACCCGAAGACGTTTACCACCCTTCTATGGAAATATTTCACGAAACCTTAAGTAATGGCCAATGTACACAATGCTGCTCAAGCAGTAACGTTGATTTTATTTTCTCAAAAGCCAACTATAAGAAATTAAATAGAGGACTGTCTAAATTAACTTGGCCTGAGCTTTGTGGCGATATCGATTCAAACGTTTTACATTTTAATCAAACTATTTACTACTTTTTTGAGAAGTTTGTTCCTAAACTGTTATGGTCTACTTCCAACTTATAGTAATTTTTCTTTTATTGAGTTTGATTGGTATGACTCACTGCGGTTGGATAGGTGACAGTTCACCCTGCGGTTTGACATAAATCGATAGATTCTGGGAAGTGGCGTGATCTTTGCCGAGGTGGCAGCACCAAATGTTCCATAAAATGGAAAAAGGAACCAATAACGGAACTTTTAATTTCCAGACAAACAAGTGGTTGGTGTGTTCTCGGTGTGGCCAGAAATAAATTTTAGGGTGAACCATGTTGCCCGAAAATGGCAACTTGAAATAAATGGGCAATTGGCGTCAAGCAAATGGTGTTTAATTTCTACGAAGGTACATATGTAATTCATCAATTAGTGGGGTGGGAGACACATGGAATCCCGTCCTGATTCCTGACCTTGACTCGATGAATAACTCATCATATCGCCAAAACAAGGTGTATTAGTAATTGGTAAAAAGCATTTGTAAGGTGGAAGTTTAACCATTTTAACGTCGGCAATATTCGTGTATTACCCTGCCAAAATCGAATGACCGAAACTCGCATACTTTCAAACGAATTCTTGACGTTTACGAACACATCCATTGTACATGTGAGAATTCGGAATGAAATGGATATAATGAAACCAAATAATGCTATCATATTGGTAAAACAGATGAAATCGAAAAAATTTTCCATACGAAATCATCTCTTTTGTCGATATGGCAGCGCTTCATTTGTGAAGCGCGGAATTTTGCGAATTGAGTTCGCCATTTGGACAAACCAAAATAAATTTTTTTACAAAATAAGAAGCAATTGGCAATTAAAAAGTTTGGACTATTGGTAAGTTGAAAATTGATCAACCACAAGTAGTTTACAGTTGTGGAATTTGTTCAGCGGAGTTATATTCATGCTCCTGGGACCAAAGCGCGTCTCCTGATACATATCTCAACATTTTTGGACGCGTATTAGCACTCGGCCCCGGTCGGAAACAATTACCACTTATTTGTATCAGGAGACGCGCTTTGGTCCCAGGAGCATGGATATAAAATTTCATGGTAATCGTTTACGTGGGGTACCGAGCGATAATACATAACCAAAAATGTTGAGATATGTATCAGGAGACGCGCTTTGCTCCCAGGAGCATGAATACAACTCCGCTGAACCAATATTTTTAGTAGTTTGCGAGATATTTGCAGTTAAAGTCATTTTCATGTGGTGGTTGTAATCACATTACCCTGTGAGAAAAGAGTGGCACGCGGAAGGACATCACCGTGGCGGTAGCCACGGCTATGGCAACCACCCGGAGTTGGAATGGCGTAGCCCAGGGTTATTTTTTGAATGTACATATACCGCTCCAAATTGTTATTATTTTTAAACACATATGGCTCATTTCTTGCTTTCTTTACAGTTGTTAGCTTCAAAAAGTACCGCAAATCTCAATCACATTAACTCGGATGGGTATCCACCATTACATTTAGCCTGTTTGTCTGATAAACCGGACTGTGTCAAAGCTTTATTGTTAGCAGGCGCAGATGTTAATTTAAATGCCAAAAATATGAGTAAAGTTTGTGGAACACGTACACCAACTTCAGTAGCTGAATTTCTTAAAACCAATGCCAATAAACTTTATGCCCAGGACATGAAATTTGGTGGCACTCCGCTGCATTGGTGCTCATCGCGGGAAACTTTACATGCGCTAATTATGCAAGGATGTGATGTAAATGCTACAAATTTTGACGGACGCACCGCTTTGCATGTCATGGTGAGAGGACTTACTAATTGGTTTTCCTTATTTAAATCTAATTCCTTAATATATTTAAAAGGTTGCTCGAAATCGCTTTGAATGTGTTGTTACACTGTTGGCTCATGATGCGGATATAGATGTTTTTGATAAAGATGGAAGTACAGCATTACATATAGCTATTGAAAAAAAATCGGTACCAATTGTGCAATGTCTGGCTGTTTTTGGTTGCGATTTAAATATCAAAAATAAAGAAGGCAAAACACCGCGTCATATGGTTGGTAATGATTCAAATAGCGGCAAAGAAAGTGAAATTTTATACATTTTGCATTCAGTTGGAGCTAAACGGTTTGTGAACTAAATGTTCATATACGATGCAAACTTTCCCTTATGCATTTTTTTTAATTCCATAAATGTATAGTTGTCCTGAAACAAATACAAGCTGTCCAGATGGATGTAATGCAAAAGGCTCATTTAATGGTATACCACCAGAATCGCCTGAACCGGTGGAGAAGAGGGAACATATCGAAAACATGCTGGCAGCAACTAGTCGACAAGCTATGGATGGACTTTTTGGAACTTCATTTAATAATGGCCAATTACCACCAGAGTAAGTTTTAAAATAAAACAATTAATAATAAATATTCTTTGATTAAAGCTCATGACCATGTGAACAAATAATATGTTGAATAAACCTAAGGCTCCCTTTACGCGAGTAGTTTTTTGGTCCATTTCTCAATCGTTTTTACAATAAATATGAGAGTTAAGGCCTGCGCCAAACATTGGAAAATACTGACTGCCGATTTTGAAAAACTTACTTGAGGAAAATCCCAATCATTCGTATACAATATAAATTATCATATTTTATAATTTATATATTACAGACCGACAGTAATTATCGATACCGTGGAGCGTGAAGGTGGCAGTGGAGATGCTGGTGCTGGCAGTGGTACAGCAACACCGAAAACACCAGGTTCTGCGACAAGTGAATCTAGTAATAAAGACGAAAAACCCTATGGACGTGGCCGCTTATTGTGTTTAGATGGCGGTGGTATCCGTGGGCTTGTGCTTGTACAAATGCTACTAGAAATAGAAAAAATATCTCAAACACCAATTGTACACATGTTTGATTGGATCGCTGGTACCAGCACAGGTGGTATATTGGCACTCGGCCTTGGTTGTGGTAAAACGATGCGTCAATGTATGGGCTTTTATTTGAATATGAAAGAACAATGCTTTATTGGCTCACGTCCATATCCAAGTGAATTCTTTGAAAATATATTAAAATATAATTTAGTCGAATATACAGTAATGACTGATATTAAACACCCAAAAGTTATGATAACAGCTGTAATGGCTGATCGT
This sequence comes from Sphenella marginata, assembly GCA_951509765.1. NCBI lineage: Eukaryota > Metazoa > Arthropoda > Insecta > Diptera > Tephritidae > Sphenella > Sphenella marginata. The sequence goes on from OX608080.1 coordinate 43,715,905, forward strand.
AAGCCTGTAGATTTGCATCTCTTTAGAAACTATCATAGCGCCAGTGACATTCTTGGAATTGTTACACCAATAAGTGAGTTATATCTTTGCTGTAACTGGTATATTTTCACTAGTACAAGCCTTCTTTTTATCATTTATCAGGCAATCGCCGGGTTCCACCTCCCCCACCGGAAGAGCAACTCGTTTGGCGTGCAGCCAGAGCTACTGGTGCTGCACCATCGTATTTCCGGTTAGTAAAATTTCTGTATTGATTTTAAAAAATATTATGAACCAATAATATTTGAAGCAATTAAATGTGCTTTCTTAAAATTGAGAATTATAACGTTTGTGTTCTATTTTCAAATGCTTACTTTGATGATATAATCTCTTCATTGCTTAGTTCGTGAGTTAAAAGAAAGTTCTGATTAAACTGATGTATAACATCTCTTTATTTTCCTTTAAACATCTTTTTTAGTTTTTATGACGTTGTTTTCTTTTTACTTAAATAATTTTAATGTAAAGCTTTACACATTTAATTATAAATTATTGCTTTTTACATTATTTTAGTGCTTTCGGCCGATTCCTCGATGGCGGACTGATCGCCAATAATCCAACTTTGGACGCCATGACAGAAATTCATGAATATAATATGGCATTGCGTAGTGTTGGTCGCGAGAAGGAAGCAGTACCGGTAAATTCAATGCTTTTATAACTTCTTTATTGACACAATAAGAAATGCGAAGGACTTCAAATACCTAGGATTTTGACAGAGCTAGAGACGTTGGTTTAAAGACATTTTAAAGTTATAAAATAAGAACCCATCATTTAATTGTAAAACACAACCTTGTGTTGCAACAAAAATGTGGACCTCGTTTAGAAACTCTGTGGTTGTCTTCAGAACACCAAAATGATCATGCTTTTTAACCACCACTTCATTCATTACCAGATATTACTAAGCTTTAGAACCCAACTTCACGATTTGTTTGCATAACAGAGTGTTGTGCCATTGCTTAAAATTACAAATAAGGGACTTTGCTACTGTAGTGAGCGCCGCTAAAATGAAAGTAATGTCACCCGAGTATTTTTCCAAAAACTTAAAGGAGTGAAACGTAAAGTTCTGTCTCCATGGATAAAGATACCGCTCTAAATATTATTTCACAAATTGTTGCTTTCAACGACATTTCTTGGGGTACTGTAGGTCAGTACATTTCCCGATGCACCATAGTTTCACATTTATTGTGACTTTAAGAAGCGTTTATTAATCACGGAACGTATGCTGTCATCCCGTACCAGATAAACTCTAGCATTTCTCTTACTAAGTAACACCTAGATTTAGGTCTGGGTCAGTAATAGAATACAATTCTTTGTAGAGCTTTCTGGTTTCTAACTAAATATGCTTTTAGCTTGATTTATTTGAATTATTCACATGATTTTTATTTTCACAGGTATCAGTTGTAGTGTCTTTGGGCACTGGCCTTATACCAGTAACTGCACTAAAAGATATTGATGTATTCCGCCCGGAAAGCATATGGGATACTGCGAAACTAGCATATGGTATGTCAACAATTGGTTCGTATCAAAACACGCTGTTTCTCTTTGTGCTAACTATAGAGTAACTGTCTTCTCTAAAATATTTTTTCTTAGGTAATTTGCTTGTTGATCAAGCTACTGCCTCCGATGGACGTGTTGTTGATCGTGCACGTGCTTGGTGTAGCGGGAATCAAAGGTTCTTATAAAGAGCGTTCACAAAATGTGTCGCATATGTGGTGAAACTGGAAGCGATCTCCACTCAGATCTAGCCACAATTATGCCGCTGCAGTCCCTTGATGCTATTATTGATTTTGAGGAGAAGTTGTCAGGCACAGATTTCAAAGACGCAGTAGTGAGTGTGTGACTTTTAAATTATTAAAAATATTTCAAAAGAAAAGTTTGAAAGCGACTTCCGAGCGTACGTTGCCCAGAGTCACAGTAGGATCAAGCAAAGGCGTTACATGAACAAGAAAAATAGCAACTAAAAGTATTAAACCATTTGTTAAACGAAAAAGCAACCTGTTAGATAGGTTTTACATATCGCACCCTAAATCAAAAACAGTCACAACTCAAAATTTTTTTAGGTCGGTTTCTTGGCATAGATTGCCTAATAAAAAGTAGTGCAGCCAATGCATACAATATTTTTCTTTTTGACTATTATCGTTACTCTTTAAAGTTACTCGGATTTTGAGTTGTGAGTTGTGACTGTTTTTGATTTAGTGTGCGATATGTAAATGTATGTATATATTGCCTTTAAGAACGCTACGATAAATAGCAACTAAAAGTATTAAACAATTTGTTAAACGAAAAAGCAACCTGTTAGATAGGTTTTACATATGTAAATGTATGTACATATATATTTCCTTTAAGAACGCGACGATAAATAGCAACTAAAAGTATTAAACAATTTGTTAAACGAAAAAGCAACCTGTTATATCAAATTAAATAAATGAAATTGAATTTAATTACTATGTTTTTTAATGTGGCAGCTTCGGTAAATTCACAGGTAAGATTTAAGTAAAACAACGGTCAAAATGACGGTCATAAGAATAGTAAATATACGGTCATGATGACGTAAAAGTATGATAAAAATGTTGGGAAAATGACCAGAAAGTTTACGTCAAAAGACCGGGATTCAACGTGTGCGAGCGGGACAGTGTTATGCTCATAGCTCATAAGTGGGAGCGGTGTGCACAATAACATAAATAGGAACGAAACGAAAATACTGGTCACAAAAGTTCGTCTGCCCGAACAAATTTTACCAAAGAAATGACCGCTGGCCGGTGGTCACGATGACCGTAAAATGACTAGTCAAATGACGTGGAGCGTTTTAGCAGGGTATAGTATTATCCATGGCAGGGTCGGGTAAGGAGTTTCATGTGTCTCCTATCCTGAAACCCAGTAACGTCGGGTTCCGCGGACCACCAAGGGAACACACCCAAACACAAGTTCTAGAACCTTCCTTTTTTCGCGCGCCAACGAAAGCGTGCCTTTAGGGTTCGGACTTAATAAAATTTGTAGCAATTTTAATACCTAATGCACTTTATGCAAATCTACTCCGCTTTATGCTCCCATTTAATAGCACCACAGTTCGATTTTTTCTTTGATCAAGTACATTTTTCTCTGACTTCGAACTTTCCCGTAAAATAATTAATCATTGGTAATATTCTCTAATTTCTACTTTCGTTCCATACTTGAAAATTCACCTTTACTAAAACTAACTAAAGAGTAAAATAGTAGTAAAAGTATAAGTACTAAATTCCTTTTTCTTTACAGCCTTAAAATAAAAGTGTAATTACCGAACTTTCACTTTAAGTAACGTCTACCGATTAACTATCATAAAATCTACTATACAGGTGTAAAATCATACCTTCTACTTTAGTTTCAACAGTATAAGGCTTGTTTTTTTTGTTTCGGAATGAGTACTGTACTCTTACCAAATTTAGTAGTACAATAGGGTGCTTAAAATAGTAATAAAAGTCCGAACCCTGATGGCAACCACCAATTGGAGTGGCAACGATCACGCCACCTCGAGCTGGATAGCGGAACTTTTCCACTGCGCAGTCGCCATCTCTAAAAATTTTCCCCAACACCATAGCCAACATTCGCTTGACAATTCCCTTTTAAATGTGCGGTGGTCTTAAATTGGAACGGACGTGTGCGCAGAAGCGTTAGTGAACGAAAGAAAAAATTTTTTACAAGCGATAAAAGGCGCTGTCCGCGACTTCCTTAAAAAAAAAAAAGTTCATTAAAATAGATGAAAAAGTGAAACGAGTTGCCTAAATCATTTTACTTCATATACATATTTCGTGGATTCTAGTTAATTTTCGTAACAAAAACGCGAGTGGAAGCAGATGAAAAATTGTGCTAACCGAGAAGAAAATGCGAACAAACTTTAACGGGAAGAAAAAGGAAATTAAAAAGAAAACTTGCAATTTTTAATTGTTTACAACAGTGCGTTTCTATTGAGCAAACAAAAATCTGTGATGAATTACGTATATTGTGGTTATGGTTTCTATTGCACTCTTTTGCTGAACTCGTTTGCTAGCCCAATAATTAGATGTTAAATATCGACCATGAAGTTTTGGTAATCTTGCGAGAAGTAATTTTCAACAATATAAGGGCTCACGGACAGTTAACAACTAATATAATCAAGTGAGCGTATGTCCGAGCAGGATTTATATTAGCAGTTTTAAAATTTCATTCGAAACTACGAGCCAACATTACTTGGGAAGGAACATAAAGAGAAAGCTTAAAATATTAATATAATAACTAATGCAATAAATTACATAGCGTATAACAACAGTTTTAAAAGAACTACATTCAATGTGCCATTTCATCTGGAGATAAGGCTCGCCGGGGTGTGCAGTTGACAACAAAATTAAACGCAGTATCCAGGATCCCATCTAAACTAAAGCCAGGTGAGTACCCATTGGAAATATTTTTTTTGGGGATTTGCCTATAATCCCAAAATATTGACGTAATATCCGGAGACTTAGCGTTTTTCTCATCTTTCACTTACACTCAATTTCTCACTATATACGATGCCGCGAAAAGTTAAATTTTTTATAAAAATATAGGCATTTCTGAACACTGTGACGCATGTATAATTTAAATTTATAACGTTTTAGTATTATCAAATAAAAAATAAAAAAAAAGGGTTGGATTTGTTCTAGTTTCCGGACAGTTTATTATATTTCAAACAGATATTACTAATTTTTTTTTGTAATATGTTAATAAATACTTGGTTGGCACTTATTTTCCTAAACAGTTCCCACTATTTTCTTTTACAAAACCTGTAATTCTGCCGGATGCTCAAACTTCTCTCTTAAAGTACGTGTAACTTTAAACCATACTTCTGATTCAACCCAAATTTTCCAAGGACACTCAGAAAACATGTATATTTCCATTAGTGTTGCTATTTCAAAATATTTTTTTGTTGGAGATTGGCCTATCAATCCCAAAACATGGACATAGTGTCCGGCCACTGGCGCTGTCCGGATACTGGTACAGTTTCCCATGCCACGCGAAAGCAAAACATTCCTTCGTCATAAAGAAACCTTTGTAATTATTAGGCCATATTTTACTTTTGTAACCATCATTTTTATTTCATTTTATAAATATCTCTTAAATATAGGCAAAGTGTAATACATTATTTATCAATCTTCGATGTTTGATTTAATCTCCTTTCAGAATTTCCCAGAAAGCCACTGCGACAACGCACCACCAAAACAGCGCCAACATCACCTACCACCATCACGGACTACCATAGCCAATACAATAGCGCTCCACCATCGCGCGCGCCACTACAAGAGCGCCACCATTGCGCGCGCTTGTATTGCGTCATCATCGCGCGCGCCACTACAATAGCGCACAATCAGCACAACGTGCCACTATCGCGCGCACCAGCGGGCGCCAAGGCACTACAGCACCAGCAATTACCACCAGAAGTGACGATAGCGGGGCCGCCCACATATAGGGTGCCGCCCAACAACAACAACCACCAGAATTGACTACAACGGGGGCCGCCCACATATAGGCCCGCCGTTCCACCAGCATCGACAACCACCAGCAGCAGTGACGATAACGGGGGCCGCCGTCATATAGGCCCACCGTCTAACACCGGCAACAACAACAACAGCAGCGCCCCACCTACGGACCAAATGGGTGAGACCCATGATACAATAAACAGGTAGACGCAGGAATAAAAAGCAACCCTGCTATGTATTTTGCTGGTCGGTAAATTGTCAACAATTTCTTGTGTCAAAGTGATGGAAATAATGGCTGGTTATTGCTGCAAAGTTTGTTGTGCTGATACCATGAATAAATCGCATTGCCGGTATCAGCGCAATGTGTTAACGCAATTGCGCATAGTATTATTTTGCCACTGCTCAATTGTATTTTTGCTCAGAACAAAGGCTGGCATCAATTTGGCAGTTTAGAAAGCACCACCAATCTTAAGATAAGGAATCCGAACTCTAAACCTAACCTAAAAATGATAAGAAAACCCATTTTTGCTCCTGTTTAGGAAACACCGAGTTCAAAGCCAAACTTTTTCATAGTTTAATACAAAAATAAATTATTGAAATATTATTTATAAATTTTCAATGGCTTTAGAAATGGTACAGCGATATCAACGCAATAACACTAAGGCACCCAACGTTACTCAGCTTTCATATAAGAAGTTGACATTTTGTTATTGTTTACATGTGCACAAAAATATAAGAAATGAAAATTAATGCTTTTACAGCAAATTTATATTATTTTGCGAGTTCCGTGGTTAGTTTTAGAAGTGTGGCGGTGATATATTAATTATAAAGATGTGATAGGTTGAGTGCTTCTCCCAAAATCGGAAATATTTTTAGTTAGAACCTGAAGCCTCTTAGAGAAAGGCTTTTTCCAAGTCCCACTTCCTTTTGAGAACTGCAAAATAACTTTTTCCTATCGTTTCACTTGTGAACATCTTTTTCCCATTGAACAAACACTTTTTTGAATTGTATTTTAGTGTAATAAACCGGAGAATTATAAATTAGAAAATTACTGCTCAATGTAAACAAAACAAAAATGTAAAGAAAACAAAAATATAAACAGACATTGACAATCGGAAGACCACTTCGAATGAAAAAAAATAAAAAATGGAACTCTGATGCGGTTACCTGTTAATTGTACCATGGGTGAGACCTATCTGATTTATAAATACCTAATTTAATTAGCTTATATTATTATTATTAGTTTATGGTACAAGTAATTTGAAAAAAAAAACTGTGGAATAAGAAAAATGTATATTTCAAAATTATAATTTAGAAAAAGGAAAGTCAGAAGAACTTAAACTAGATTAACAGAAAAAAAATTAAAAGAAAAAAAAGCGAAACGGAAATTTTTTTTTTGTAATATGAACAAAAGGAGGGAAAAATTTACTTAAATATAGAAATAAGAGACATTGAAAACCAATAGGAAATAAGTGAGAGAAAAATTTTGTAAGGTTAACTGAATTGGAATTAATTAAATGAAATAAGATAAAATTAAATCATATTAACGAAAATACGGAAAATAAAAAAAATCTATTTAAAATTTGGAATTAATTAAATGAAATAAGATAAAATTAAATCATATTAACGAAAATACGGGAAATAAAAAAAATCTATTTGAAATACATAACATAAAATATAATTAAAAATACCCTAAAATAAAATAAGATGAAATAAAATAAATAAAATAAAGTAAAATACTTAACAAAAAATAAAATAATTAACATAAAATGGAACAAAATATATAACCTAAGACAGAACTAAATACATAAAATAAAAATAAAATTTAAATACATAAAATAAAATAAATTTCATCAAATAAAATTAAATACCTAAAATAAAATAAATTTAATATTAATAATAAACTAAATACCTAAAAATATATTTTAATGCAACTAATCAAATACATAAATAGTTAAATAAACAAACTACAATTATAACAAATTAAAGGCCGCCAATAAAATAACATAATAATAAATAAATAATGAATAAAATAACATAACAATAAATAAATAATAAATAAAGTAACTTAATAATGTAACAATACTTAACAATAGAAATAAGCAACCAAAACAAAAATACATAAATAAGCAAAGAAAGTTAGATAGGGTAAAGCCAAATTAATATAGATGTAATTTACAAAACAAAAGGTAAAGTACAGTAACGAAAAGTTGAATTAAAGAACCCGAATTTAATTAAAATGTAATTTGAAAAGGAGGAAAAGAGACTAGAAATGTGATTTATAAAGAAGAGGATAGGGAAGAAGAGAAAAAGGGTTTAACTAAATGGTTTGATTATAATACATATTTCTAAGACTAAATTAAAGAAATGAATTATAAATAAAAATTTTATAAAATGGGAATGCTGGCTTTCACCATTATTTCGAAGGCATATAGGATTCTAGGTAAGGGGCCATCGATATTAGGTGCATCGATGGCCATGGATGAGGGTGGGCCAAGCACCGGGCGTCGCAACACCACCCGCTGCGCCCCCTTTATATGTTCGGTCTTAATTCTTTTTGATTTGTTGTATATTTATTTTCTTTTTCAGCTGTGGTAACCGGTCATTTCCGGTTCGGTTTTAATTTTTCAGGTTTTTTTTTGTTAATTTAAATACGCATTCAGTTAATTTTGGTTTATCGATTTTTTTAAATAGTCTAACCCCCGTTCCGTTTTAAATTTAATTTTGAATATAACTTGACCGTTAACTTTCAGTTATTTTGAATATTTTGTTTCACCCGTTTTCATTTAGAGTTTTATTTTTGAATTTTTGAATTTTGTAATGTCAACGGTCTGTCCGTGGCATCCGGATTTAACCGGATGTTGTTTTAAGAGTTGTTTTGGCGCGGCTTTTGCGTTTTCCCCCGCGTTTTCAAAGGCATGATTTGACCTTTTCTCTGATTATGGCGCAGGACGGTAAGGTTGGCAAGAGCCCACCCCAGCCGACAATGACTAGCCACAGTGCACCATTGATATCATGCCGACCGCCTTCCTTACTGCTCCATTTTGACACGTTTCCATAACAAAACGTAAAATAACATAAGATCATCCAACGCAAGCTTGGTTTACCAAAGAGCTTATGATGTTGAAAAATAGAAAAACGCGTTCTTTCAAATTATTTAAGAAATCGGGGGTTAAACAAACATTACTTGTTGTATTCTGTTCTACGTAAGAGGAACATCGACTTGCATAAAAAGTGCTATAAAGCCTATATCTCTAAAACAAAAAGAGACATTATTCGCAATCCGAAGTCATTTTATGATTTCGTTAATTCTAAACGAAAAGTATTGGGATTTCCCTCAGCCATGAAATATAAAGACATTTTATCTAGCGATAATCAAGATATCGCAAATTTCTTTTCGCAATTTTTCACTTCTAACTATTCTGCCGTCACCAATTCTGACTTTCTAAATTATCCCTATGAGCTACATGGGAACAATTTAGTTAACTGTCCAACTATATGCGTCAATGATGTTCTTGATTATCTGAAAACCTTGAAAGAATCTTTTAAATGTGGTCCTGATAGGATTCCTACATGCTTCTTGAAGAAGTTCGCTAACAATATTTACAAACCCTTTACCAATTTGTTCAATCTGTCACTAAAGTGTGGTGTTTTTCCAACCGCATGGAAAGAGTCGTTTCTTCTACCGCTTCATATCGTGGCATAGCAAAGCTGTCTGCCATCTCAAAAATGTTGAAGCTATTGTTACCAATCAGCTTACGAATCCTATCTCTACCTTGATTTCTGACTGTCAACACGGGTTCTGTGAGGGACAGTCCACCGTTACAAACTTACATGAATTTACAAATCATGTCTCAAATGGCTTTAGAAAAAATCTGAACATCGACGTTATTTATACTGATTTCAGCAAAGCTTTCGATAAAGTGTGTCACTCGTTACTTATTCATAAACTAGATCAGTTGGGTTTCGAGCCGGGTCTTAATCGGTGGTTCTTTTCTTACCTTAGTGACAGAACACAAAAAGTAAGGTTTAAAAATTGTGAATCCGATGTTATTTATGTATGTTGTTGTTGTTTTAGCACTACGTTGCCCTGCCTAGGTAGTCAGTATCTACCCAATATTGTCATCAAACTTTTCTAAAGGAAGTCCTAGAAACCTAGCGGCTTCGACAGGGGTGGACCAGAGGGATATGGGTGTTAGAAGAGTGGGATCGGTTGAGCAGACAAAAAGATGATTTGTATTATGGGGGGACAAGCCGCATGCCGGACAAACATTAGGCAAGTCGGGGCTCAGTTGTTATGGTCTACTTCTAACTTATAGTCATTTTCCTTTATTGAATTTGATTGGTGTGACTCACTGCGGTTGGATAGGTGACAGTTTAGGTTCACCCTGGGGTTTGACATAAATCGATAGATTCTGGGAAGTGGCATGATTTTTGCCGAGGTGGCAGCACCAAATGGTTCCATAAAATGGAAAAAGCACTAATAACGGAACTTTTAATTTCCAGACAAACAAGTGCTGGGTGTGTTCTCGGTGTGGCCAGAAATAAATAGTAGGGTAAACCAGATTGCCCGAAAAATGACAGTGAATTAAATGGCATTTGACATTAAGTACATAAATAGCATTTGATTTTTGTAGGGGAAATTAACGTATATCATTGGGTAACTTATATTAATTCATCAATTAGTAGGGTGGGAGACACATGGAGTCCCGTCCTGATTCCTGACCTTGACCCGATGAATAACTCATCATATCGCCAAAACAAGGTGCAACCAAAGGGGCAATAAGTATTAGTAATTGGTAAAAAGCATTTGTAAGGTGGGAGTTTAACCATTTTAATGGCGTGTATTATAGTATTATCCATGGCAGGGTCGGATAAGGAGTTTCATGTGTCTCCTATCCTAAAACCCAGTAACGTCGGGTTCCGCGGACCACCAAGGGAACACACCAAACACAAGTTCTAGACCTTCCTTTTTTCGCGCGCCAACGAAAGCGTGCCTTTAGGGTTCGGACTTAATAAAAGTTGTAGCAATTTTAGTACCTAATGCACTTTATGCAAATCTACTCCGCTTTATGCTCCCATTTAATAGCACCATAGTTCGATTTTTCCTTTGATTAAGTAAAATTTTCTCTGACTTCAAACTTTCCCGTAAAATAATTAATCATTGTCAATATTCTGTAATTTCCACTTTTGTTCCATACGTGAAAATTCACCTTTAATAAAACTAACTAAAGAACAAAATAGTAGTAAGAGTAAAAGTACTAAATTCCTTTTTTTTAAAGGCTTAAAATAAAAGTGTAATTACCGAACTTTCAATTTTAAGCAATTTCTACTGGTCAAATCTCTTAAAATCTACTATCAGGAAGTAAAATCATATCTCCTACTTTAAATTTATTAACATATTGTGCTTTTTTTTGTTTCGGAAACCGGACTGTACTTTTACCAAATTTGGCAGTACAAAAAAAGCACTTAAAATAATACTAAAAGTCCGAAACCTGATGGCAACATCCAATCGTAGTGTTCCACCCGGCAACGATCACGCCACATAAGACTGGGCAACGGAACTTTTCCACTGCGCAGTCGCCGTTCATTGGAAAAGGAGTGTAAATTTTCTTGTGTGTGGTAATGTTGAAAATTTTGTAATTTTTTAGAAAAATCTTGAGAAATATAGTTAAATGATTAAGAAATATGTGTCAAACCAATATTTTAACGAGCCAACGCTTGTAAGCGATTTGCAGCGATAAATAAAAGTTCTAGTGTACTCTAAATAATATCAAAGACAAATCGAATATGAAAATTGAATACACCGCAGAGAATGAATGAAGAAAGAGGCTGCAGAAGGTGTGAAGTGCAAACTTTGGAAAATAAAGTCGGACGAAAGAATTTCCTTAATTTGAAAAACGAAAACTAGTGATTGGCCATGTAGTAAGAAAAATAATTTTGTAAGAAGAACAATGATTAAACCAACACGTTATTAATAACAAATTTTGTAGCAAGCGAGTGAACATACAGAAAAAAAAACTGATATAGGCAATTTTAAAACCTAATACAGCCAACAAATTCAAAAAGCTGCAAAGAGGATCGTAGCGGAAAAATGTTCCTTAAACCACAAATACCAGCTCATACATGCTTGGGCAAATGAATGATTGATCGCAAGAAAATCTACATACCATATACATATATGCATTATATGCCCCGCCTAACCTGTAACAACAACAACAGCAACCGGTCGTAACACCGGCAACAACGACAACAACAACCAGCCGTAACTACCAGCAGTGACTATAGCGGGGGCCGACCTGTTATAGGCCCGCCGCACAACTACCAACAACAGCAACAGTAGCGCCCCAACAAAGCCCTAAAAATATATTTTAATACAATTAATCAAACGCATAAATAAATAAATAAACAATCCAACTTATAAGAAACTAAAGGGTTGCCAATAAAATAACATAATAAATCAATTAACATAATAACGTAACAATAATAATGTAACAATACCTAATAATAGAAATAAACAAACCAAAACAAAAATACATAAATAAGCAAAAGAGAAGTTAGCTATGGTAAACAGGAAAAGTTAGCTATAGTAACACAAATTTAATTAAAGAACACAATTTAAAAAAAAGATATGTAATTGGTGAAAGTAGAAAAGAGAAGAAGAAGAAAATTAAAATAAGTCAAGGAGGTTATATAACTAAACTGAAAATGACGATCATTAATTATTTTTAAGATAACGGTTATAAAATGAATTATAAATAAATAAAAAATTATAATTAAATGCTGAGCGCGCCACCGCACTACAACAACCGGCATCAGAGGCAACAGCTACAAACACCAGCAACGACAACCGGCCGCAACACCGGCAACGAAAACCACAACAACTATCCATAACCACCAGAAGTGACGATAGCGGGGCCGCCCTCATATAGGCCCGCCGTCCAACACCAACAGCAACATCACCAGCATTAACAACAGCGGGGGCCGACCTATTATAGGCCCGCCGCCTAACCTGTAACAACAACAACAGCAACCGGTCGTAACACCGGCAACAACGACAACAACAACCAGCCGTAACTACCAGCAGTGACTATAGCGGGGGCCGACCTGTTATAGGCCCGCCGCACAACTACCAACAACAGCAACAGTAGCGCCCCAACAAAGCCCTAAAAATATATTTTAATACAATTAATCAAACGCATAAATAAATAAATAAACAATCCAACTTATAAGAAACTAAAGGGTTGCCAATAAAATAACATAATAATAAATCAATTAACATAATAACGTAACAATAATAATGTAACAATACCTAATAATAGAAATAAACAAACCAAAACAAAAATACATAAATAAGCAAAAGAGAAGTTAGCTATGGTAAAAAGGAAAAGTTAGCTATAGTAACACAAATTTAATTAAAGAACACAATTTAAAAAAAAGATATGTAATTGGTGAAAGTAGAAAAGAGAAGAAGAAGAAAATTAAAATAAGTCAAGGAAGATATATAACTAAACTGAAAATGACGATCATTAATTATTTTTAAGATAACGGTTATAAAATGAATTATAAATAAATAAAAAATTATAATTAAATGCTGATGTCTCTAGTTATTTAGAAGGCAACACCCGCGCCGCCCCCTTGTATGTTCGGCCTTATTTTTATTGTTTGTTTATTTCTATTTTTCAGCGTGGTAATCGGTCGTTTCCGATTCGTTTGATTTTCAGGTTTTTTTTTTATTTACTGGGTTTTTTGTTGCCATTCGATTTATTTAAATACTTATTCGATTTTTCAGTTGTTTTTCGGTTCATTTTAAATATTTTGTTCCACCCGTTTATTTTTTTTTTGAATTTACATTTGAATTTCGTTGGCCGTTTTCTTTTTTAGTTTTTTTTTTTAGTTTTGAGTTTGAATTTGAAGTGTTGAACCGGATGTTGTTTTAAACGTTATTTTGGCGCGGTTTTTGCGTTTTTTTCCGCCTTTAAAAGGCATGATATGACCTTTTCTCTGTTTATGGCGCAGGGCGGTAAGGTTGGCAAGAGCCCACCCCAGCCGACAATGACTAGCCACAGCGCGACCTCAGATCATGCCTTCCTTACTGCTCCATTTTGACGCGTTTTCCATAACAGATGGCGCCCAACGTTTTGCTTGCTGGGTCCATGACATATGGCACCCAGCACTTCCATAACAGATGGCGCCCAACGTGGGGCCTGAGGCGCTGGCCTCGATGACTTTTCTGGTCGATTTGTGAGGTTTCAACATCTCGTATGTCCCAGGTAGGCAGGCCCGGTGGGGGCCGCCACCTACGTTGCGACGGGATGGTGGGACTGATCAAGTTGTCCGGATGGGTCTTCGGGCTCAGTAGCTGAGGGCTCCACGAGACTTCACGTCATGTCCACCGGAAGTTTTGCATTTCACCCGGTGAGGTAGTGCTAAACGCACTTAGTTTTTTTTGTAAAATACATATTTTTTTGTCCCGGGCCTGTTGTCCGATGTCGGCTTCGGGAAAATATATATGTCCGCTAAGTGGGGTTTAGTTTGTTTAGGGATTTTTTTTTTACTTTTCGTTTTGCCGAACGTGTGTTTTGTTATGTCTTTGTTTTTTTTGTATGCATTTTTTTTTCTTTTGTAGGTATCTCCACTCCTCTAACCAGTCTCAGGCTGCAGCCTTCAGCAGCCCCTGCATTGTGGAAGGAGGAGTGGGGAACCGAATAACCCCCTTAATAACTGCGCAAGTCTGGGGAAATGCGGTACCTAACCGAATCCTTTCATTGCGGCGCAGCTGAAGGGGTGTAGAGTAAAATAAATTTTCAGTTTCTTTTTGTCATTTTCGGTCTACAGTGCCTCGGCAAGTCTCAGGCGGCAGCCATTAGCAGCCCCTGCATTGCGGTCGGGAGGACTGTAGTCTAAATAACTTTTTCAAAATTTTAGCCACGGTACACCCACATGTCTCAGGGCGAGGTGTCCTTAAGACCATCCCTGCATTGAGGTAGGTGTACCTGGAACTGTCGTTGTCAAATGTTTTATGTTCATTTTTTCAATTATACCTACTCCTTCTAATGATGGGATGTCAGCATTCCTATTGAATATTTAAATACATATACATACATTTTTCAAACTACATAACGTATTTCATTGCTTTTGATTTTTAAACGTATGTATATTTACTAATCAAACTTTCTTTCAGCGTATATTGTACACGTATATATATGTATATATTTTTTTTTTTGATATTTTTTTTATTTGATTACGATTAGCGACTTGATAAACGTTGACTTAATTAAACATACATTTTTTTTTACGCGAATCGTCGGTATTATATGGTAGGGAGGGTGAATTTTGACTTTGTGCCTTCCAACCGCCCCTTGTAACCGAAAGCTTTGCTTAAACATTTTTTTTATTGACCGATTTTTTTTATACAGACACATTCCAAGTAGACATGGATCAGTCAGCTGAACGCATGACTACTAGATATTCTACGCGAGGAAGTGGGGGTAAACCTAGAGGTCAGGGTAGAGGGGCATTTCCGAAACAGCCCACAAATCGGCCTTTAGTGATGCATTCTCCAGTAGGTAGTTCGGGTAGAGGAGATCCGACCGGGACAGTATTGAACCCTGCTTCAAACCATAAGATGGATAGACCGGCTAGTACTAATATCCTTGACTCGTCCATGGGCGCAGATCCTATGCAGAATATTTTCGACCCTTCGACTAACGTGTTTACAGGTATACAGGAGGAAGCTAGAGTTTTGCTACAAAACTCTATACCTCTTAACACTTTAGGTGATAGGAATACTCCGCGGAATATTTACGAGGCCCCTCCTGAAGATTCGTGGGTGAACGTGCTACATCAGCTGTTCAGGACTTCTCAGGAGGAGATGCGTAACGAAATTAGGACGATCAGGGAGAACATGGACCTACTTAACGCTGCAGTAACATCGTCGCAGGCCGGTGCGACCTATCCGAGGAACAACAACAACAACAAAGGAACCGGGCCCAGACCTTTGTTTGTAACCATGCCAACATCGTTTCAAACAACATGGCGGTGAAACCACAGGAGTGGAAGGTCTCCTTCGATGGAACTGGGAGCGTAGCGGATTTTTTGTTTAAATTAGACACCTTATGTGAGCGGACTCAGTGTTCTGATGAACAGTTAGTGTCAAGTTTTCATCTATTTGTGTCAGGGCGGGCTGAAGAATGGTACTGGCTGTTCACCAGGCAGAACCCAAATGCGAATTATCCATTTTTGTGTTATTTTTTGAAGCGTGAGTTTGGAACATCGAAAAGTGACCACGAGATTATGATGGAGATCTCAATGCGAAAGCAGAAGCTGAGTGAGTCATACGATGTGGTCCACACTGACATAGTAGCACTTAACGCGCGTCTTCGAGAGCCAATGTCAGAAGCCCTTCTGATTGACATAATAAAACGAAACGTCAACAGTAGCTTGAAGCTTATGCTTTTCAATGCTTTTCAATGCAGAGGCGAGGACATTGCATGATCTACGCGATATAGCACGAAAAGGTGAACAAGTGCTGAGGGAGAGCAAGATTCTTGGAACAACTTATACCGGAAGACATGTTAATGGGGCTCGAGCGATGACACCTGATAGGAGGATGGAAGGCGAGGATTGCGAAGCTGACCCGCAGATCGAGGCGTTGGAGTATCGGCGCAATAGGAAAACGGACTATTCAGGAATCCAGTGTTGGAATTGTCAGGCTATGGGGAATTCGTATATGTATTGTGAGGAGCCCATTAGGAACCCTTTTTGCTTTAAGTGCGGGCATAGGGGCGTGTATACCCCAAAGCGTCCAAAGGACCATCGCCGACAGGGAAACCAATATTCGAGCGAGAAGATGGGGGAAACTCGTTCGGTGCCATAGCCTCCATATCAGCCAGTGCCCGAGGAGTCGCCTCGAGCGCTGAACCAAGTGGTAGGTCCTTCGCGAGCAGTAAGTTCCATGGAAGTGGTGAACTTCCGAGGAGTAGTAGCACTCTTGCGACGGAACAACCCAACATTATAGTAACTTTTCCTGATAGCTCAGATAGATCCAATAGTTCAGATCCAGATAGTCCAGGGCCGTCCTCTCATATTTCAAAGCCAGTTCACATTTTGAAAGGTCATAGTAGAGATGTTGTTTGTCAAGCGCATTTTCCACCTAGTCTGGAACGGAGGGTTACCAGTTACGAGCTAGTTAGGTCAAGAATTTTCGAAAACAATCCAGAGTCATTTGTGTCAGATAATATTTTGAACTGTAGGAAGAGATATAACAGTCGAGTACAGGAGCGTAAACTTTTGCAGAGCACCACCTTAGTTCTCACAGAGGATGAAAGGCCTCTGGTGCGGATAAAAATAGAAAACAGTTTTATAGTAGGCTTGCTGGACTCGGGCGCTAATGTCTCTATCCTTGGGAAGGACTGTGAAGAGTTTTTGGATTCGATTGGGCTTAAGTACCACCCACTACAGGCTTTCGTATACACGGCGGGTGGCGCCAAGCAGAAAATACTAGGTTCTGTTTCCTTA
Source organism: Sphenella marginata (assembly GCA_951509765.1). Taxonomy (NCBI): domain Eukaryota; kingdom Metazoa; phylum Arthropoda; class Insecta; order Diptera; family Tephritidae; genus Sphenella; species Sphenella marginata. The sequence goes on from OX608080.1 coordinate 43,732,923, forward strand.
CCTGTGACTTTTAAAAATATTACCAAAACCATACGCTTCTTCAAGAGGCGTATTTCGGAGTTGATTTTTGGAGAGCTTTCGCGTTAGCGCCGGATATATTTCCTAGTGTAGCATGTCTAGAGATTAGCGAAGAGAAGGAGCAAGAACATAATTTTCACGATTTAAAAACAAAGCAGAAGATCGAGCTGCAGAACGTAGTAGAGACGTTTCCGTCATTTGAGAAGTTAGGTCTGGGTCAAACAAAGCTAGTCGAAGATCATATTGACACGGGCGACGCGGTTCCAATAAAGAGCATGCATTTCCCTCTTTCTAGATAGGCTGCTCGAAATGGGAGTTATCGAGGAATCGAACTCGCCGTGGGTTAGTCCTGTGGTGTAGGTCCGGAAACCAGGGAAGGTCCGGCTTTGTATTGATTCCAGAAAAGTCAACGCGGTTACTAAAAAGGACTCATACCCGTTGCCGCATATTAATGGGCTATTGAGTGGGTTGAAGGATACCCACTTCATCAGTGGTATCGACCTGAAGGACGCGTTTTTCTAAATCAAGTTGACGGAATCATCGAAGGAAAAGACAGCGTTCGCAGTTCCGGGGAAGCCTCTCTACCACTTCAAAGTGATGCCATTTGGGTTATGCAACGGGCCGCAGACGATGAGCAGGCTGATGGACAAGGCCATTCCTTCGCGTTTACGGGAGAATGTCTTTGTTTACTTGGATGACCTGATGGTATGTAGCACCAACTTTGAGGACCACTTGAGCTTATTGGCAGAGGTAGCAAAGTGCTTGAGGGACGCGGGCCTCACCATTAACGTAAAGAAGAGCTAATTTTGTCAGAAGGAAATTCGATATTTAGGGTACTTGATAGGTAGCGGATGCTTAAAAGTAGACCCAGGGAAGATAGAAGCAGGTAAAAGTTTTCCGATCCCGAAGTCTCCGCGGCAGGTGCGTAGGTTTGTAGGTATGGCGAATTGGTATAGGGCGTTTATTACAAATTTTGCTGATTTAGCAGGCGCTTTGACTGATTGCCTTAGGAAAAAGCTAGGTCCATTCAAACTTACCCCTGAGGCAATAGAGGCTTTCGAAAAGCTGAAGGTAGCCTTGAGCTCCGCTCCTGTCCTGGCCCAACCCGATTTCTCGAAAGAATTTGTTATTCAGTGCGATGCGTCCAAAATAGATGTGGGTGGTGTGCTGTTCCAGGTGCGCTGAACATCCAATAGCGTTCGTTTCAAAAAAGCTTAACAATGCTCAGCGCAATTATACCGTGACCGAGCTGGAATGCCTAGCAGCCATAGTCAGTGTCAAACGCTTTCGTCCATACATTGAGGGTCTGCCATTTCGTATTATTACAGACCATTCGAGCCTCAAGTGGTTGATGACTCAAAAGGATTTGAGTGGTAGGTTGGCTAGGTGGTCGCTTCTGCTTCAAAGGTATGACTTTAAAATGGAACATCGGAAGGGAACCCTGAATATTGTACAGGATGCTCTATCGCGCTTCAATGTAGACGCGCTGACCTATCCGAATACTCCTCACGAAATAGATTTAGAGTCACCAGAATTTTCAAGTGCCGAATACTCGGATCTAGTCCGAACCACTTTAGATAACAAAGAGGCACTACCGGATTTACGTGTAAGCGAGGGCGTAGTTTTCAAGAGGATTAAATATCGTAAAGGTGTGGCGGATGAGAAGGATTCGCTATGGCGGTTATGGTTACCGACTGGGTTGATGAAGGAGGCAATACGACTTGCGCATGATGCGAACAGGAGCTACCACGGAGGGTGGAAGAAAACTTTGGAGCGCGTTCGGCAGAAATACTTCTGGCCAAGCCAAGCTAAAGACGTCCGGGAGTATGTACGCAAGTGCGACATTTGCAAAGCGGTAAAAGCAACAAATCAACAAGCCAGGCCACCCATAGCGAATACTTTTATTTCGGAAAGACCATTTCAGCGGTTCTACTGCGTCGAAATCAATTTCTTTTCATTTTATTAGACCATTTTTCAAAGTATGTTTGGTTGAAGCCCATGCAGAGAGCGACGACGGTAAACGTTATGAATTACTTCACTTCTGAAATTTTTCCAACTGTAGGGGTCCCTCAATATATCCACAGCGATAACGGTAAACAGTTTATCTCAAAGAATATGAAGCAATTTTTAGAGAATTACGGGGTAACCCACATTAAGACAGGGCAGACTAACGCGTTTGAACGCGTAAATAGGGAGATTGTTTCAAAAATAAGAGTTTTTCTGAAGGATAAACAGGATCATACTGACTGGGATAGGCATATACCCGAAATACTATCAGTTTTAAGAAGTGACTTTCATACCTCAATTCAGTGTTCTCCATACTTTGCATTATACGGTCAGAACATGATTCAGCACCCATCGGCATACAAGATATTAGATAAACTCGGAGCTCAGGCGCAAGATGAAATCCCAATAGTAGCTAGGGCTGATAAATTGTCAAATATTCGCGAGAAAATTCGTAGAAATTTAGATGCAGCAAAAGATAGGGCAGTAAGAGTATATAACGCTCTAGACTAGTGAACTATAGGGAAGGTCAGGAGGTTTTTAAGAAAAATTTTGCTTTGAGTAACTTTAAACAAGGCATAAACTCCAAATTCCTGCCGAAATATCTTAAATGTCGAGTCCGTCGAAAAATTGGCAATGCGTTGTATGACTTGGAAGATCTGACGGGAAAATTGGTAGGGCGTTTCCATGCTTCGGATATTCGTCCACAATAACCAAAATTTTGACATTTATTTATTTTTTTGTACCTTGTATTTCCATCTGGGCGTTTTGGCAGTCGGGGACAACTCGCCCAGTATTCTCCCCGAGCATTGAACCAGAAGGGAGTCCACATGTGCTTCCACAGAGAGCAGTGGATAACCTGGCAATCCTAATAACCAGATTGTCTTTCGGAGTTTTGACGAGTTCTCCATAATCAAAATGTCTACCGGATGAATATTTATCGAATATGAAACCCGCTTCTCCGGTTCTTTTTCTTTAACCTTCTGTGGGGGTGAAAACACTAGAACTATCTCTTTCGGAGTTTTGACGAGTTCTCCAATAACAAATGTCTACCGCCGCGAAGCATGTTAACTAAGAAACAAAATTAAATTCTCCGTTTTTCTCAATCCTAACTTCTGTGGGGGCAAAACCACTATAAAAACTTCCCTTCTCCGCAATGCGTGTTGAACTATGAAACAAAATACTTCAAATTAGTTTCCTTACTGGCGGATCTTCTGTGCCCGGCTAGCTTGTGGTAGAACTAGAGACTCTTATCTAGGGGTGAGTCGTGCCCCACGTTTCTTTTTTTATTTCGGAATGGCTTCCTTGCAAGTATACCTTTTTCCTGCTCGCTTCATTGACCGGTCTACGAAGCGAAGCAGGTCTGTTATGGTCTACTTCCAACTTATAGTCATTTTCTTTTATTGAGTTTGATTGGTGTGACTCACTGCGGTTTGACATAAATCGATAGATTCTGGGAAGTGGCGGATTTTTGCCGAGGTGGCAGCACCAAATGATCCATAAAATGGAAAAAGCACTAATAACGGAACTTTTAATTTCCAGACAAACAAGTGCTGGGTGTGTTCTCGGTGTGGCCAGAAATAAATAGTAGGGTAAACCAGATTGCCCGAAAAATGACAGTGAATTAAATGGCATTTGACATTAAGTACATAAATAGCATTTGATTTTTGTAGGGGAAATTAACGTATATCATTGGGTAACTTATATTAATTCATCAATTAGTAGGGTGGGAGACACATGAAATCCCGTCCTGATTCCTGACCTTGACCCGATGAATAACTCATCATATCGCCAAAACAAGGTGCAACCAAAGGGGCAATAAGTATTAGTAATTGGTAAAAAGCATTTGTAAGGTGGGCGTTTAACCATTTTAACGGCGGCAATATTCGTGTATTATAGTATTATGGATGGCAGGGTCGGATAAGGAGTTTCATGTGTCTCCTATCCTAAAACCCAGTAACGTCGGGTTCCCCGGACCACCAAGGGAACACACCAAACACAAGTTCTAGAACCTTTTAATACCTAATGCACTTTATGCAAATCTACTCCGCTTTATGCTCCCATTTAATAGCACCATAGTTCGATTTTTCCTTTGATTAAGTAAAATTTTTTAAATTAATTTTGTAAGAAGAACAATGATTAAACAAACACGTTATTAATAACAAATTTTAATAAATATAAATAAAATAAATTTAATTAAATACATAAACAAAATACTTAAAAATATATTTTAATACAACTAATCAAACGCATAAATAAATAAATAAACAATCCAACTTATAAGAAACTAAAGAGCGCCAATAAAATAACATAATAATAAATCAAATAACATAATAACATAACAATAATAATGTAACAATACCTAATAATAGAAATAAACAAACCAAAACAAAAATACATAAATAAGCAAAAGAGAAGTTAGCTATGGTAAAAAGGAAAAGTTAGCTATAGTAACACAAATTTAATTGAAGAACACAATTTTAAAAAAAGAAATGTAATTGGTGAAAGTAGAAAAGAGAAGAAGAAGAAAATTAAAATAAGTCAAGAAGGTTATATAACTAAACTGAAAATGACGATCATTAATTATTTTTAAGATAACGGTTATAAAATGAATTATAAATAAAAAAAAATTATAATTAAATGGGAATGCTGATGTCTCTAGTTATTTAGAAGGCATAGCATTTTTTTTAGGAAAGGGGCCATCGAGAGTAGGTGCGTCGATGGCCATGGATGAGGGTGGACCAAGCACCGGGCGTCGCGACAACACACGCGGCGCCCCCTTGTATGTTCGGACTTATTTTTATTGTTTGTTTATTTCTATTTTTCAGCGTGGTAATCGGTCGTTTCTAAATTCGTTTGATTTTCAGGTTTTTTTTTATTTACTGGTTTTTTTTTGTTGCCATTCGATTTATTTAAATACTTATTAGATTTTTCAGTTGTTTTTCGATTAATTTTGAATATTTTGTTCCACCCGTTTATTTTTTTTTTAATTTACATTAGAATTTCGTTGCCCGTTTTCTTTTTGAATTTTGAGTTTGATTTTGAAGTGTCAACCGTCTGTCCGTGGCATCCGGGTTGAACCGGCGCGGTTTTTGCGTTTTTCCCCGCCTTTAAAAGGCATAATATGACCTTTTCTCTGTTTATGGCGCAGGACGGACCTCAGATCATGCCGACCGCCTTCCTTACTGCTCCATTTGAAAGCGTTTCCATAACACCGTCTGGATAGGTAAGAGTTTAACTTATTACAATATCCAGACCGGAGTTGAGCCAGCATCACCCTAGTCTCCCTAGGCAGCTCGCGCTCCTCTTCGGCAACGGGTGGTGTTGTTGCCTGAAGAACGGCGTTCGCCGGGAGACAGCCAACAAAGGAATTTACCGAATTCGTATGGATGAGGGTGAGGGCCTGCCGGTGCACCTTAGGATCAAACGGCGTGGAAATCAGGTGCCGGATCTTATCGAAGAGTTTACGTATATGGCTCCTTATGCTCCTGGGGGGCGGATTCTCGTTGACCAGGCGTCTGTTCGGATGCTGCGGTTTTCAACAGTTGAACAGGAATTGCCTGGTCAACATCTCGCTATGCTCTTTAACGGCGAGCATTTTCGCTTCATTATGAAGGTGATGCTCAGGAGACATAAGAAGTCACCCAGTGGCGGTACGAAGGGCGGTGTTTTGGCAGACCTGAAGCCTCGTCCAGTGTGTGTCAGCTAGCCCCGGCGACCATATTGGCGTCGCGTAGCTCAGTACCGGCTGACCAATTGCTTTGTATGTAGCTAGTAACGTTTCTTTGTCTTTACCCCAAGTGCTGCCAGGTAGCGACTTGAGGATTTCGTTACGGCTTTGGACTTTATTGACAATTGCGGTTACATGAGCGCCGTATTTGAACATGTTATCAAACGTCACCCCTAATATTTTGGGGGGTGAGACAGTTGGTAGCTTGACACTATCAACGTAGACGTCTAATTCCATGTTCACTTGTGGTGGTTAGACAATCCTCCCAGTCGGGTTTATTGAAATTGGTGTATGTGCGATTCTCAGCGGTGACAAAGTCGGTGGGGCGATCGATAGAGAGCACCGTCAGCATCGGTCGCCATTCAACGCAGTTTATAAGGCCTGCGCTGACTATGGTGATGTCTTGCGGGCTAGAGCAGCTTACCGCCACTCTAGTGGCGGCATCCCCATTTACCGTGCAGAACGTCAAATCATCTATTTGGTCAGCCAGCTCCTGTCCCCTACCATCGGCCTGCACGCTGGAGTGCCACAGGTCGTGGTGTGCGTTGAAGTCACCAAGCATGACGCGGTTCTCGCCCCTGAGTAACGCACGAATATCGGGGTGGTAATCCCTGGGACAGCAGGTGACAGGAGGTATGTAAATGTTTATGATTTCAAGGTCGACATCGCCTGACCGGACAACCATACCTTGACGTTCTAAGGTGGTGTCCCTCGGGTCGATGTCAGGCTCAAATAGACAACACAACGGTGTACATTGTACCCGTTGCAGGTCTGAAGAGACAACCTTCCACCGAGCTTTGTCTCCTGAATCGCCGCGATCTTGATGTTGAGTCGCTTCATTAAGTTTACCACTTCAACAATTTTACCGGTTAGGCCGTTGTAATTAAATTGCAGGATACCGAAATGCGAAGGGTAGCAGACTTGATGATGGGGGTCAAGGACTGGGGCGTATGCGTAGGTGGTAATAGGGTGGGTCGCGCACTACGGCGCACTTGACTGATGCCAACGGCGTGTATAATCTTAACCGACAAACAGTGCACGTAGTATAACGGACCAGGAGCTGACCGATTTGGTGGGAGAGAGCGGACGCTCAGCATTGCTCAAATCCACTTGGGAAGTGCTACGTAGGGAGTAGCTGTGAGCTGCTGTGTGAGATGTTGACGCCTGGGGGCGTGAGCGGCCGCTCGGAAGGTCTACTTGCTGATGTGCATTGTTAGTGCTAGTCGTGGAGACTGATGTGACAGAGTCAGACATATGTGGCGGAGCGATACTTGATCGACGACGGCCACTGGACGTCGTAGGACGTGAAAAGCAGGGGGCCACAAAAGTTCTATAAAAACTAGCGGGTCTTTGAGTAGAGGGATTTAGTACGGAGCAACTAGTTAGATGCAACCATCTGTTACAATTAGAGCAAGGAGCTGCTCGAAGGATGACATTATTGGGGGGGGATAACTGACGGTTTATGTCCCCTCTGGAGTTCCTTCTTCTTGTTGTTTATAAATGATATTTCTACAGTAATAAAATTTTCGAAAATGTTAATGTATGCCGACGATGTAAAGCTTTTCTTGTCATTCGCATCACCCGAAGATATCAATAAGCTTCAATCAGATCTAAATACACTAGTTACTTGGTGCGATTTAAATTATATGCCGCTTAATCTAAAAAAATGTAAATACATTCGTTTTTCGAGAGGAATTTCACAGCCAGCTTCCTATACAATTAACAATTATAATCTTGAGCAAATGTATAATTTTGTTGACCTTGGGGTTACTATGGATTACAAACTCAGTTTCAACTGCCACATTAACGTAACAGTCAATAAAGCTAGAGGCGTTTTAGCATTTGTTAAACGATGGTCTTAAGAATTTAGCTACCCTTATGTTACTAAAACTCTCTTTACTACATTAGTCAGACCGATACTTGAATACGGTTTATAATTTGGAACCCGCGTTACCAGGTCCACGTGGATCGCTTAGAATCAGTTCAAAAACAATTTTTACTATTTGCCTTAAGATATCTTCACTGGGATCCCTTGTATAATTTGCCATCGTATACGAGTCGCTTAAAACTAATTAATCTTCACAGCCTTTCTAGTCGGAGGGAAATGCTTGGAATTATCTTCATGATTAAATTACTAAATGGTTCAATCGTAAGCCCTTTGATTCTTATCTTTATTCTTAACAATAACTTTTCGCTTGCAACTAATTATTTATTAGTTGTGTAATCTTTTGTACTTAGCTGATGAGGTTTTATCTGTAGCTGAGCAGTTTTAGATCTCGACGATTAACAAACCAAAGCCTTTGAAAGACTCAGCACGAAAGAACAATCCGCGCGTCATGCGGATGCGCCCCTCGCACCGGTCGGGCGGGATATGGTGGGTAATCCGTTGGGAATTATTATTAAAGGAAGATTGCTGGTTGTCGTTGTTTTTTCAAGATACGGAATTGCATTCAACATATATTTTGTAGAACTGTAGGATGTCATTGGTATTTTGATTCCATACTTGTTCGGTTTATTAGGAATAAACATTTTAAAAGGGCACCGTCCACGGAATTCCAAAAGCTGTTCGTCGATTGTTGTGTGTGACCCAGGGATGTAGCTAGATTGGCATTGTTGTATAAAAACATTCCATATATTTATGATAGGAGTGAATGCATCGTTTGGTAGAAGCATGATACAATAAACAGGTAGACGCAGGAATAAAAAGCAACCCTGCTATGTATTTTGCTGGTTGGTAAATTGTCAACAATTTCTAGTGTAAAAGTGATGGAAATAATGGCTGGTTATTGCTGCAAAGTTTGTTGCGCTGATACCATGAATAAATCGCATTGCCGGTATCAGCGCAATATGTTAACGCAATTGCGCATAGTATTATTTTGGCACTGCTCAATTCTATTTTTGCTCAGAACAAAGGCTGGTACCAATTTGGTGCTAGCGCAGTTTAAAAAGCACCACCAACCTTAAGATAAGGAATCCGAACTCTAAACCTAACCTAAAAATTATAAGGAAAACAATTTTTGCTCCTGTTCAGGAGCCACCGAGCTCAAAGCCAAACTTTTTCATCGTTTGAAACAAAAATAAATTATTCAAATATTATTTATAAATTTTCAATGGTTTTATACATTGGTTGGCGAAAATCCTCAGACTGAACCCTCCAAGAGGGTGCCGACGGTATCCAGCTAAGGTCAGAAATCACAGCTATACGTGTTGGCTCTTCAATAGCCCTGACGTGTGGATGTGATTCTTGACTATGGTCCTTAGGTAACGGTGACTGACAATTTGACTTCTTGGACAACACTTAGGATTTGTTTGATTTGGGCTGGTAGGTGCGGTATTCTGCCACCGAAATGGCAGGTGGGCTGATATCGCAGCTGTCCACGTCCCGTTAAAACCTTAGAAGGCCTCAGGGTACGTTCCGTCGCCATTCACTTGGTGGTGTAGGTGCGGTTGAGGGTCTCCCGTTTTTGCGCTCGGTCTGGCTCTGAACGTATGTCTCATAAGGGCATTCGTCAACCCTTGCGTGGCCTCCCTGCTCGCATAGATAACCACGAGACCGTTGAAGAGCGACTACACATTCGGGTCTGGATAGCGGCCCTGAGTGGGGACGTATATTAGCATGGACAATAACGTGAACAACAACCACAAGGAAGCTAAGGAGGTGGAGAGGGACAAGGGGAGGACGGAGAGCGACATTAGGGTTAGGGAACCAGCCAGCAGCGAGAATCACCCTATCGTATCGCGTGGGAGTTGCTCGACTGCTGACCGGTTTATACATACGGGACAGGGTCGCGAAACTAACATGGTTCCCTTGCCTCCGAATCGGAGGCAGAAGGCACGCTTGGAGGGGATGCGGCCCGACATTACAGGAGGCCTGAAATCAGGCCGCGGAAACGACCCAAAGCGACGCAAAAATAGGGCAAAAGGGGACAGACAAGCTCCGAAATTTGGAAGCAACTTCCCCTGTAGGTTGCAGCAGGTGGAGTGTCGAAATCGACATCCACCGGACAAGGTTCCGGCGTGCAACCGAGTGCGCAGCTACTAGGTACTCATCATTTGAGTAACCTCGACAATGTGGCGAGCACTAGTAATGGACGGTCTTCCATCATTCCTGTGAACATAGCGGAGCGGAGGCGGTCGGGAAGAAGCAAGAGGGCGACTCCGAGAAGGAAAGCCATCTGCGATCAGCGCTTGGCTGCGAAGGTCCTGGAACGCTATGGCGGTCTGGATGGTTCTCAGATTTCTGAGAAGCATTCCCGTACGCTGGAGTGGGCCAGCAACGTTTTGGGCAGCGTGGATCAACCCCCGCACCTAGTGCAGGAGGTAAGTCGGCCCCAATCGGTAACGGCGCTCTGCAGAAAGGGCAGAGCAGTATGAGGGCCAGGGATGGTGAAGCAGTCCAACGCGCGTTTAGCAAAGTCGCTAGACGTGCCGGCTCCATCACCCTGGGGGTAGTCGACAGGAGCAGGGAAGACGGGGCCATCTCCCCTCCTCTTTGACTGCCGTTGACAGGTATCCTGGGCCACCGCCATCCATCGAATATATGGGATGGTATCATGGATTCAGGTTAATTGTGTGCTCAGACGAGGGGGCAGACACGTTTTTCAAATGTCTTATCTCTCTGGTTGGGGAGTTGTGGCGGGGTGCCAGGCTCCGCCAGCCTTAGAGTGCTCTGCCTGGAACAAGGCGGGGTGGACGTTGGCCTCATCCAGGAGCCGTGGCTGAGCAGTAGCGGCAATAATATATCTGGATTGAGGACTGACAAATACAAACTATTTGTGCACGGAACGGCAGGTAGGCCAAGATCATGTGTACTGGTTAGGAAAGATATTAAAGCCTTTCTTCTTCCCAATTTCAGTGACGGTGACGTAACGGCTGTGTGCTTGGAGGATGGCAATAAGGGATCATGGCTGGTCTCGGCCTACATGGCCCATGATGAAGTTACCGCTGAAGCAAGGCGAAGAGGCGTTGGGCTAATTGTCGGGGCGGATGCGAATTCGCATAACTCACTGTGGGGAAGTACGGATACTAACGCAAGAGGTTAGTCACTATTTGCTTTTATTCTTAATGAAGGGCTATGTATTTGTAACTGGGGTAATGACCCCACTTTTGTAACATAAGGTTAGAGAGGAGGTCCTGGACCTCACTCTTGCTTCCGGAGACCTCTTTCCCCTTATATCCGATTGGCGTGTTCTTCCGGAACACTCCTTCTCTGATCATAGGTATATTCAGTTCTCTCTTAATAAATCTACAAAGCTGGGTTGGCTATTTACAAGTCTGCAATTAGGAAAGGCAAACGGGATTCCTGGAAGGCTTTCTGCGAAAGCGTGGAGGGTCGCAACGAGTCTGCTAGATTCCGGAAGATCTCTCCGGGAATCCTGCTCCCTTGGGGTAATTGAGGAATGTAGATGGCAGCTGGGCTATGAGGAGCGAGGAATCTCTCCAGCTTCTTATGGGCGCTCACTTCCCTGAGTCCCAGTTTCACAGGACCCCGGTGCCTCATCGCCCTCAATTGTGGGCGGGGGGTGTCGGCCAGCCATTACCCTGGATGAAAACCAGCTTGTATGGGCCGTCAATTCTTTTAAGCCCTACAAGTCACCCGGGCCTAGTGACATAATACCTGTGCAACTACAGAGATCGCTGGGGATTTCTTGCAGCTGGCTGGCCCCCATCTACTCCAATTGCTTGAGGTTGGGCTACATCCCCTCTTCATGGAATATGGTCAAGGTTACCTTTAATCCAAAGGCGGGGAGGTGCTCTCATGTATCTCCCAAGGATTTGAGACCGACCCGTCTCTCCTCGTTTCTTCTGAAAACGCTGGGGCGCCTGATCGACCTGTATATACGCAGCAGGCTTCCTAGAGAGAGTTTTCCAGCTGCGCATCATGCTTACTGCAAAGGCAGATCAACTGAGACGGCGTTTCATTCCGTTGTGAAGCTGATTGAGGGCATTTGAGTTCATGGCATATAATTTGTAGCTGCTCTAGCTAACAATAACAACAAGAGTTATCGAGGGTCAGAAGCTATTCTGCATTTGTTCCAGTAATTGTTTCCTTTAGAAGGCAACTGCTAAAACACGTAAAATATATCAGCAGCCATCAATCATTATCGGCTTGTGTTGTTTTTTAGCCAATAACTTTTCACACAAAGTAAAAATGCAAAATCCGCTTTCGGATCATTCATACCTAGGTCAATACGCATCTTTTGATACCACCCTCAATATTTTTGGATGTGTTTTGAAAGTTGCTCCTGAACGGGACAGTTACCAAATCGAAATGCATGTTTTAGTAAATAACTACTTACCGTATTCCATTGCTCCACGGTCTTCGAAGCACCACCAACTGTGTTCAGCTTCTCCGCCATCTCCTCCACTTTTTCTGGTATTCCAGCTTTCCATGGAGGCGCTGGAATCTCCCAGAAGCTAATCCCTTCGTTTCGACCAGGATGTCCACCATCACCCTGAGCTGCTCGGCTGATGCCCGACTCCGTTTTGCCAATACTTTTACGTTAGAAGCCATTTATTTTAGTAATATTATTTTAATATCACACTTCTAATGTAGAATCAATCGCGCTACTGATGACCTAGCAATCCTTGCCAGGGAAAAGTTTCTTAGTAGCGTTAGTGATGTTCTGCAAGGGTTTTTGGGTATCGTGACAGAGTAGTCCGAATCCTGTGGACCTGGCTGTCAACCCAAGTAAAAGTATCGTTGTTGCTTTCTGAAAAGGTTAAGTACCTGGGAGTTATCCTAGACAGGAAGCTGCCCTGGAAGCTGAATACAGAGGACAGGCCTTGAATATCATGCTCAATCTGCACCCTGTTGACCTGGTAGGAAAAATGGGCGCATCTGGGGCTGCAATTAGGCTTCGAGATGCTGGATATAAGCTTGTTCGTTATGGCCATTCCAACAGAACGGATTACTGTGCGCCGATCTCTGCCCCCACGAGGGGGTTTTCGACTCACATACCCGCAAGGGACTAGTGGACAAGCGAGGAACCTATCTGGGGGAAGGGGTTGGTGAATCTGTTTACGGATAGGTCAAAGGTTTATGGTTGTGTGGGGGGTGGCGTTTACTGTCAGGAACTTGGGATCAGCATTAAATTTCGGCTACCTGATCATTGTAGCGTTTTTCAAGCGGAGGTTGCCGCCATCAAGGATGCTGTCCAGCGCTTTCGCTGTAAAGGAGTTTAACATCTACTCCGACAGTCAGGCGGCAATGAGGGCGCTGGGTGCTAGAAACGTTCGGTCGAGGACAGTGAGTGACTGTCTGGAATGGCTTACGGTTGCAGCCGACTACTTCAAAATAAAAATTATCTGGGTGCCATGCCACTGTGACATTCCCGGCAATTGCGAGGCGGATCTCTTGGCCAGAGCGGGTACTCTTGAAACTGATGTGTCCGCCTCCAGAGTACTGGGTATTCCCCTTACCAGATGGGCTTCGAAACAGCTAAGCAAGCGCTGGGCTGAGACCACCTTATGCCAAGTGTCGAAGTCCTTCTGGCCGGTGGTTGACTCCGGGCGATCAGCGGAATTACTAGGGCTCTCAAAGGCACATCTTTCCTTGATAATTGGGGTTTTGAGGGGGCGCTGTTATTGTCGCTACACAGCGATTTGCCAAACAAACTTAGGTTAATGTCACCGTGAAATTAGTGGCATCACAACGGTCTAAGTGAGCTGTTCCCACAGTGGAATAGCGCCCACCTTACCTAACCTAACCTAACCTACATGGTACAGCGATATCAACGCAATAACACTAAGGCACCCAACTTTACTCAGCTTTCGGGGAATATTTTAGATGATGCACCGAACCTAGGAATTTTTTTTTTGAGGGGTGGAGCGGGTCGCACAGAACACAAAACAAAAGAGAAAAAATCGTGTTTAAATTTGCAATATTGTATGTAAGGAAGCTTCAAAATTTACCAGACTTGCTTATAATTAGTCACTTTAAAGAATTAAAAACACTTCACACTGAACGATTTGTCTCACCACACTGCATATTTTTAATAGTTTAGCCTTCTAAAATATATAACACGAAAAAAAAAACATTCAAATGAACTGCTTTCTATTTTGGCCGAATCACTTGTGAACAACAATGGCGGTTTGGTACTAGTTGAATCGTCAGCGAGTAATAGGAGGTGCCAGACATGTGTACTGAAGTTGAGGACGGAGACAGGTTTTTAGCAAGAAAACATGACATGACAGGTATTTTCAGTGTAATAGCGCCTCAAGTGAACATTTGGGATGAATAACTTTGGGTAATACTGTACAACCATACCTTATATCTGTGTCTACCATAACCACATGAAAATGACAGAAAGTTTTTAACGTTAATTGCAAATATATGTATATTGACCGAAATAAAATATCAGATTTCCCCCTTTGGATTGTCTTTCGATACCCGTCCCGAGATTTTTGGACTTGTTTTAGCATTTGACGTTGAATGTATGGTAATAATTTCCATCGAACGTCAGGTGTTAATACACGTCCAAAAATCTCGAGAGAGGTCTCAAAAGACGCGTCTTGACCTCCGTAACAATAATCCGAAGGGGGAAAAGCAATATTTTGTTCCTGTAAAAAGTTATTAGTGAAAAACCGAAAATTGGCCCGGGTCAGATCCCCAATTCGGGGCCCGATCCACGTTTTTTATGTGCAGAACACCTTTCCGCGTTAGCGGCCTTCGGCCGCGCTTCAAAAAATAACCCTGGGCTACGCCATTCCAACTCCGGGTGTGTGCCATAGCCGTGGCTACCGCCACGGTGATGTCCTTCCGCGTGCCACGTTTCCCACTCTTTTCTCACAGGGTAATTTGTGATTACAACAACCACAAGAAAATGACAGAAAATTCTGAACTTTAACTGCAAATATCTCGCAAAATTATAAAAATATCGGATTTCCCCCTCCAGATTATTGTTACGGAGGTTAAGTCGCGTCTATTGATACCTCTCTCGAGATTTTTGGACGTGTATTAACACTTGACGTTGGATGGAAAGTATTACCGTTTTACCGAATGTATAGTTTAATCTAATTTTTATAATAATTCGACTTCTGAGTATGGGTTTTGTGACCTGATGTACATTAAATTGTATTATAAATTACAATTTTACAAACATATTCGCATAATTTTCATAATATTTGATAAAGTTGTAATACAATGTAAGAAAATTTTGTTAATATTACTGGTGGAAGGTCTGGCAACATTTTTTTATCGTACTCGATAAACACGGACGAAGAAGAACTAGTTCAAGGCCCTTACTCTGTAGTTCTATTCTAAAGAAATTTCGTTCGCTTTCGAGCGATTCGTACTCTGTAAAGAATTTTCGATTAGAATACATTCGTTGTTCGAGTTCCATTTTGTTCCCTTCGGATTTTATTTTTCCCCTTTCGTTTGTAGAAAATTTGGCACTCTCTGTCTCGAAAACAAATGTCAAAGTAGTCGAATGTTAGAAAATTCTATTCTACAATAATTTAGCAAACGAAAATCAACAAAAATGTAACTTCCTATGAATAAAATCAAATATTTCTCTTTTTCTCATAAAAAAATCGTTTACAGGGCAGAAAGATTTAAGCAACCAAATACGAAACCTCAACAGTTTGAGATTATGGTGCAGTATTAATAATTTAAGTGCAGCGGCGACCTTAATAATTGGGGGAATCGCTGTTGATTTTTGAGGAATACTTAGCTCGGGGATAATTGCATTTAGTACATACTGAAATGCGTCCTTATTCAACCTAAAGTGTTGTACAAAGCTGTAAAGGAATAATTCGAAATAAATTAGGCATAGTCGGTCTACAAATTAATCAATATATTTACCATTTGTCATTGATATTGAGTATATTGGAAATATCCCTAATAACGCGCAACCATAGCACTACCGAATGCATTTCACATATATTCTAATTACCTTTTATTTTGTAAAATTAAAACTTCTTAAATCGCAACGTTTTCAATTTGGTTTGTTTTGCTTTTGTTTTCTTTTCTTATTTTTCCTTGAGTTTGACATTTCTGAAACAGTGTTGCTCACCCTTATCGAATATTTTCTAAAGTGAATTCTAACGAACTACCGAGTGCCGATGTGTTTTAGAATCGATTTTTGCTTTCGAGTAGAACAGCCTTTCGAATAGAACTACAGAGTGAGGGCCCAAATTAATCTCGTTGAAAGCTGTTTAGTTTTCGGCATTATATCTGTTCGTGGTTAATAAACGTGATAAATCTCCGCGTTTCTTAACAATTATTAAATAAAATCTATTAAATAACTCATAAAATGAAGAATAAACAAGGTATGTTGCAGTGAACGTGCCATAACATAGTTTGTTTATTCCTTAAGAGTCATCAGCAGTTGCTGCTCGCTGTAACTGCAACTAATCCGAAGGCATTGTTGTTGCCAAGTGAAAAAACATGTCGGGCTTTCTGTGATAAAAAATTTAAATGTTTAAAGCGGTTATTCGCGCAAAACTCGGGCAAAAAACAGTGCGGGACTGTGTGGAAGCTGGTTTTTGTGTAATGTAATATAGTTTTGTGTGTTATCAAAGTGTTTTAAAATTTACACATTTTGGTTGGGAAAATTCGAATCTTCAAATTCGATTTTCTCTTAAAATATGAGTTGCCTCCAAGTTCGGTCTTTGGTTCTGTGATTTCTGGGACCCCCTTTACCCTCTAAAAAAAAAAACATTCATAGGCACGGGGCACTCAATAAAACCCAAACCGACATTGACAATCGGAAAACCACTTCGAATGAAAAAAAAATAAAAAATGCAACTCTGATGCATCTACCTGTTGATTGTATCATGGGTCGAAGTGATGGGCGTAATGCCTTGTCATCCATTCTTAGATGCCTGATCAGATAGTCGAACCTATCTCTGCTCATAGCATACGTATACCTTATTCCACAGTATGATGCATTGAACAATTCTTCAGTAGTAAGGTGATTGTCTTTTAAAAATGCGGTCAGTGTTAGTATTCCAATTAAAGCACGTATCTCATCGACGTTTGTTTCCTTAAATGTGGCAGAAGTCATATCGTCACGACGATTTTGTATAATTTCGGTGTTTGTCCAGGGAACCACTTCTGAAATAATCTCATCCGTAAAAAATCCACTTTTACTCCTTAGCGTTGGTATGGAATATGTTATAATGCGTCCATCAGAAGTAATTGTATTACGTGCTTCAGATCCCGTCATATTTTCATTTGGACTATCAACGAACTGATCTTCAAAATCACATTGAACATTGTCCTCTATTATTACATCCTCCGTTTCACTTCCCTGATCAGATGAAATCGATTCATTATCTAACTCTTTCAAAAGATCAGCTATTGGTGAGTCATCAAGTGAATTTGAAGATGCTATTATATATTTTAGCAAATTAAATCCAAAAACCAAAAACCAGTCACTAATCTAGTAAGCGGAACACAAAAAAGTAATAAAACATTTATGTATACATGCGATTGATACCAAAAAAAAATCACACTAAAGATAACGATACGTCTTTTCGACGTACAATTTGCTCACAGATAGGAAAATACTCACCGCAAAAAATCAACCAACAAGCTGCTGCTACCGACTGAGATAAATGAGCGCCAGAAGTTGCTCAGTAAACAAATAAAAGTGTGAGAGCTAAAAAAAAATGTGTACGTCGTTTAGACCTACGTTATCTTTCTAGGGTTAAAGCCACGATTTGAGCAAGCAGAGTCAATAAAAGATCTCGTTCATACCATTGTTATCGCCCTCTATCAGATGCTTCACGTCCATTACATGTTTCGTAACTAAAAAAATTCAAGAAGCTAAAGAGTCCAAGGAAAAGACTCCTACAACAGCAATTTCATGTAAAAACCCCCACAAAAAAGGTGTTAAAAATGCTCCCAACCGCAAGCATAATGCTTCACATTTCCAACATAACCCATTAAAAAAATTAAAATTCAAGGCGAGGCAGTGAGTCAAACCCCTATTTGTTTATAAAAAATTTATTAAAAAAGGAGAAATATTATTTTTTTATTTTTTTATAAAGCACTCTTATCGTGAATTATGTCTGTAACTTTTTAAATTTTTTAATTCAAAGTATGTGAGTAATGAACTTTTCAAGAAAGAGTTAATAAAATATTCATCTGCAAAAATAAGTAATAACAATTTAATTTTTAAAAAAGATTTTGGTGGGATATTGTTACATTCTTAAATATTTAACAAATAAGCAAAAAAATTATTTTTCATGACTTCGGGGAAAATGGTGTGTACACTTTAGAGATTTTCACTCATCTACAAAGGAGATGCATTTTTGCTAAGAATACTTCCATGGCAGAAATACACTCGGAGAGTTTGCCAAAACACTGCCGAGGGGCGAACTCGCTTTGAAAAAAACTTTTTTGTAATAAAGAAAATTGTAATTAAATCCAAGTTGTAGTGTTTTTTTTTGTTTGCATATCTTGATATTTAAAGAAAAGAATGGGTCTCGTTTTCCTTTGCATATCTTGCAATTGGAAATAAGCTGTGTTGAGATTGCAATTTCATGGAAGTGGAAATAGTAAATTCTACAAAATATGCATATCGTGGTAGTTGTTAAAAATACTATATTGTTTGAGCTGGCATATTGTCGCAATTGGACTTTTAAATTGTTAAAAGTGTTCATATGGCGTAAACAGTTTTTTTTTTAAATCAAGTCGATAAAGAGTAGTTATTAAAGTCTATAAATAATAAAATAATTAAAAAAAAGTCGGTGAAAAGTATCGTTAAAAAATTCGATATAAAATATTGGTTAAACCGTCTATAAATAATATCGTTAAAAATTCTACAAAAAATATCGTTAGAAAAGTGTATAAAGAAATCGTTAAAAAAGTCGACATATTGTTACAAAAGTCGAAAAGAAATATTGTTATGAAAAAAAGTTATGTCGCTAATATTCGCATTCGTGAACTATCGATAACAGTTTGAGAAAATGGTACGTGAGTCACTGAGTCGTATTAGTAAAGGATGTGTGCCAATCGGTTGAAAATAATATCGTTAAAAATTCTACAAAAAATATCGTTAGAAAAGTGTATAAAGAAATCGTTAAAAAAGTCGACATATTGTTAAAAAAGTCGAAAAGAAATATTGTTATGAAAAAAAGTTATGTCGCTAATATTCGCATTCGTTAACTATCGATAACAGTTTGAGAAAAAATCGATGAAAGGTACATGAGTCACTGAATCGTATTAGTAAAGGCTGTGTGCCAATCGGTTGAAAATAGCAAAATTTTGACAGTCCGGGAGAAAATTCTGACATTTGTTGTGGTGAATACGAATGTCACAATTTTCCCTAGCCATGGGGCCAGAAAAAATACGTAAATTTACATTTCATTCCCAGATTATTTGCTTTCGCATGTGCTTTTTTCAGATGTCAAAATTTACAACTGTCAAAATTTCCCATTTCATTTGGCACAGCAAAATGGAAAATATTTGTACACCATAGAAAATTTGTTCACCTCATTTTTCCTCTGAGTAAAAAGTTACCGATTGGTACACAGCCAAAAGCTAACTTTGCTAAAATTTCGATCAATCGCTGTGATTCTGAGTAATTGCTTAGTTTCATGTTATATAAAAGTTATTTGAGCACTTGCTATATTCGTAAAATGATATTTATTCATTTTCGTATGAACACAACTCATATTTTGAAGTCCTGCTATTTAGCTGACTCAGAGCATTTCTTTACTAAATTCTTCCATAAAAAACAAGGGATTTAATAATGGATTTAGAAATAATACCAATACTACGCGATGTAGAAAACTGTACAAAGAAAGGATAATTGGAAGCGATTGAAATTTTAAACAGCTATGCCGTTTTTCCCGTACAAACGTGAATTTTTGGCCGAAAATTTTTTGCTTGAGCATTTGGAAGAACGAGGAGATGCACTCTTAAATCTGCAAAAAATTAAATTCTTTCTGCGTTATATTGGTGACCCAGGCTTCCAAGAAAAATAATGATTTGCTAAGGAAAACATAAACCCCCATTGCGGCTTACAACTCAACTGATGGCTGCTATCAAAAATGCAGTGGAAATAATTTTAATGTTGGACTAGCACAACCTACTGTATCAATAGTTGTTAAGGAAGAAGATCAAACCGCTTTCAAAACAGTGGTGTAGTAGGCCGCATCGATGGAACTCACGTTCGCATCATTTCACCAAGAAAAGAACTGCAACATCTTTATCTGAACCGAAAAGGTTACTACAGGTTGATCGTCATGATTGTAAGTAAAATTTAAAGAGCAAAATTGCTTTAAAAGTAAATTATTATGAGATATGTTTTGACCTTCAGCTTTGTGATTACAAAATGGTCGTTCGGTATGTTGATACCAGGCACGCAGGCGCAAATCATGATTCTTTTGTTTTAATTCAAAGCGATTTGAAAGTATGTTGTCGTATTTATTTATTCCAGCACCAAATTGTTTCATAAAAAATCTTTAAGGCGATTCAGTTTACCCTCTGCAAACGTATTAAATGACTCTTTTTCGCATGTCAGAACCAGATTCACCACAAGCCCGCTACAATACCATACATTCAAAGACCAGACACCTTATAGAACAGTCAGTTAGACAGTTGGAGTAATCAAGAATAGATTTCGTTGCCTTTTACATTGCTTACATTATTCGCCTGAAAAAGCTACAGAAATTGTGAATACTTGCCATCAAATTTTAATGCGGAAACAAGCAATGAGATCCCTATAGCCCAAGAGGCAGCGGCTTTTTTTTCAACCAATTTTATAAAGGCTGAGTTTAAAACTATGTGTTGTAGTCACGTTCCCAATAACGAAACCGACCGTCAGTCACAATACCATCGGTGGGTGCGCGGGTGGGAGGCTGCGGAAGTCGTGAAAAAAAGCACTTTCGGAACCAATTTTATAAAGACTGAGCTTTTGTATATATAAAATATATGTTATTAAGAAACTAAAACCAACCGTCAGTCATTCCGCGGGCGGTGGATTATGCGTCAGTCAGGCACCTAAACTTGACAAAAACGTATGAGCGCACTCATGTAATTGAAGACTTTTCTCCAATAGAACTCAGTTGATGGTTGTTATCATATCTGTATTAGTTCAAACTATATTACAGGTTTCAAATGAGCTTCTTATGTTTAAGCCAAATTAGGTACATATGTACATATATGTATAAAATGTTGTATGCGATTTGCTTGAAATTTGGTACATTGGTAGCCATTTGCTTTTGTTAATATTTAGTGTTCTCGTTTTATGAACAGTGGACCTTTTCGAGCAAAATGTTTTTAATGATTCGATTTGCTCTAAATTGTCACATATGTACATTAGCACGTCTTTTATTTTGCAATGTTTTAGTGCACATCAAAACGTGGGCGTAACGGCATGGTTATTATCTTTATGCCCAAGGTCACATAGATCGCGTCTCTTTAATCGCTGGAAAATCCCAATGACTCTTTTCATGGGAAAAAGGAAGTACCTACTGCCCACTTCAAAATTTGCGGTTTTATACCATCGCGATTTTTGCGAAAGCGTGTCCTTGTTTAGCGAGTGCCTGTGTGTCAATGTGTAGGTATGCGTTGGCGGTCATACAGTAACCGCTATGGAAACTACAAAGAATGCACGCCCTTTAAGTAGTTAAGTAGTAATTATCACTTTATGCAAGCGCCACACATTGTTTGCACTAATGTAACCGCAAGCATTTAGGTAGATTGATAATCGTGTATAGTGAAATATTGAATATATTGAAAAACACAAAATTGACCTGTCGCAAAATTTACAGAAGAACGGCGATATATAAAAGAGTTTTCTCGTTTACCATAGTCAGTTAAAAAGCGATATCCTAACATAGTGAACGTAAGCAATATTTTAAAAATATTATCATGGCGCCAGTGAAAAGAATTTGTGTTTTTTGCAAAGTAAAAAAGCTAAATTTGAACATGTTTACTGCTGATACATTGCAGAAATGTAAAAATTCGGCAAGACTACAATCTTACAATGAGAGATATAAAAATGCCGCCTGAACCGATGGAAATGACGATAGCTGCAATCCACTTAACTTGGAAAAAACAAATGGATGGCTCTTTATTTCCGCCTTGTAGAGCCGAGCTGCGACAACATTTTTTACGTACAGCATACATCGCTCATCTTTGGAGTCATGCTCATCTACCCGAGCCTACCACGTTATTGCCCACTGAGTATGGATGGGAGGAAAAAAATGGCAAATATTTGTTTAAATGGTTTGTGGGTGATCAATTGCCGCCAGCCATCACCAGCATTGCCAACCTTGACATTAATCCTGAAGGTATGAACAACTTTCCTAATTTGGAAAAGTTTATATTATCAGTATATTTTTCTTTTTACTTTTACAGACGACGATGAGACCGAAGCAGATGGAGTGTGCAATATAACAATTGACAGCTCAGATGATAGCACTAGTTCCGATGAAGTTGAAAGTTTACGAATTTATCCATTTAAATGTACCTGTAGTTTATGCTGTATATAAACAATAAATTAATAAAAAAATATATATGAAGTAATATTACTACCTGGCTGTCGTGAATCTTTAGTAAGTCTTAAAAACCTTTGTGGGAATTAATAAATATTAAAGTTTCAACTAATAGAAGTGTGATAACAATCATCAACTGATTGTCTGTTGAATAGAAAATCCAATGCATCGTATAATTACGTGCGCTCATACGTTTTTGTCAAGTTCAGGTGCCTGACTGACGCACAATCCACCGCCCGCGGAATGACTGACGGTTGTTTTTAGTTTCTTAATAACATATATTTTATGTATACAAAAGCTCAGCCTTTATAAAATTGGTTCAGAAAGTGCTTTTTTCACGAGTTCCGCAGCCTCCCACCCCCGCACCCACCGCTACCAGACTGACTGACGGGGGGTTCGTTACTGGGAACGTGACTACAACACATAGTTTTAAACTCAGCCTTTATAAAATTGGTTGAAAAAAAAGCCGCTGCCTCTGCAAGTCTTTTTTGAAACTTAGCTGCTTGTGCTTGAAATTTTGTAAGTAAAACTTTGCCAACGGACGCCAAAACTTCAACAAATTTAAGATAGCCTACTTTTCCTCTTGAGGCCGTTTGAGGTGGTTTACTAGATCCAGATGGAATATCATTAGCACATTTACCTCTTCTTAAATCGCACATGTTAGTTTATTAACACAAAAAAGCGACAAAGTAAATTACCGTAAGAAAAATCGCTTTCAGCTTCTTCGGTTACCCAAAACTCTTACATTAAATCATCAATGGCGTTAAAATTTCCACAGCTTTTAAAAAATAGTGTAATCAACAAGGTGAAGTAAGCTGTCAGTTGTCCCGCTCGAAATTCTATTTTATTCTGTCATTCGGATATCTGAAAATTTCAAAGCAATGTTGTCCCCGCAAACAGTGCGGGTTTTCTGTCAGGTATTTCTTTTTTCAGATTTTGACTAGTATAAATGAATTTTTGGTAAATTTGAACAAAAAAAAATTGTATTGCACCATTTTAATATTCTTTGACATTAACAACAAATAAAAAACAAATATGAACAATAAAATTTGTAAATATAAAGAAATTTAAAATGTCCAAAAGCTAAAATTTCTCATCAAAATCTTCACAATCAAAACAATGAAATATGCAAACAGCTGACAGGTTAACTAGAGTTTAACCCTGACAGATTAGCCGCTCAATCTCCTTTTAAACTTTGTTTAAAGTTGCCTGAAAAACTGCAGAACAAGTTTAAGCTTAGTTTAACTGACAAATTGAGTTAAACTTGCACGAAAAAACCAGGCCTAAGTGTCAAGCTCCTCGTATCGCTATGCCCGTTTGTTAATGATTTTATGGATGGATTTTATTAAAATCAAACACATAAATTTTTACAAAGTTGTTTTCTCCCTTTCGCCCAAAAAGGGCAAAAAATTATAAATTTTGTTGTATTTCTTTTTTTTTTGTTTTCTTTTTTTAATTTACGGTATTTGTGCGCTAAAGGAAACTCAACTGTTAAAAAACATCCAAAATTATATAGAAAGATGTCACAAGACGCGTTTTGACCCCGGTATCAATTCTGCGAACTCGAAATTTCAATTTTTTGTTGAGCTCATTTGAAACCTGTAATATAGTTTGAACTAATACAGATATGATAACAACCATCAACTGAGTTCTATTGGAGAAAAGTCTTCAATTACATGAGTGCGCTCATACGTTTTTGTCAAGTTCAGGTGCCTGACTGACGCATAATCCACCGCCCGCGGAATGACTGACGGTTGGTTTTAGTTTCTTAATAACATATATTTTATATATACAAAAGCTCAGCCTTTATAAAATTGGTTGAAATTTGCACTTTTTTGTCATGTTGAGGTGCCTGACTGACGCACAATCCACCGCCCGCGGAATGACTGACGGTTGTTTTTAGTTTCTTAATAACATATATTTTATATATACAAAAGCTCAGCCTTTATAAAATTGGTTCAGAAAGTGCTTTTTTCACGAGTTCCGCAGCCTCCCACCCCCGCACCCACCGCTACCAGACTGACTGACGGGGGGTTCGTTACTGGGAACGTGACTACAACACATAGTTTTAAACTCAGCCTTTATAAAATTGGTTGAAAAAAAAGCCGCTGCCTCTGCAAGTCTTTTTTGAAACTTAGCTGCTTGTGCTTGAAATTTTGTAAGTAAAACTTCGCCAACGGACGCCAAAACTTCAACAAATTTAAGATAGCCTACTTTTCCTCTTGAGGCCGTTTGAGGTGGTTTACTAGATCCAGATGGAATATCATTAGCACATTTACCTCTTCTTAAATCGCACATGTTAGTTTATTAACACAAAAAAGCGACAAAGTAAATTACCGTAAGAAAAATCGCTTTCAGCTTCTTCGGTTACCCAAAACTCTTACATTAAATCATCAATGGCGTTAAAATTTCCACAGCTTTTAAAAAATAGTGTAATCAACAAGGTGAAGTAAGCTGTCAGTTGTCCCGCTCGAAATTCTATTTTATTCTGTCATTCGGATATCTGAAAATTTTAAAGCAATGTTGTCCCCGCAAACAGTGCGGGTTTTCTGTCAGGTATTTCTTTTTTCAGATTTTGACTAGTATAAATGAATTTTTGGTAAATTTGAACAAAAAAAAATTGTATTGCACCATTTTAATATTCTTTGACATTAACAACAAATAAAAAACAAATATGAACAATAAAATTTGTAAATATAAAGAAATTTAAAATGTCCAAAAGCTAAAATTTCTCATCAAAATCTTCACAATCAAAACAATGAAATATGCAAACAGCTGACAGGTTAACTAGAGTTTAACCCTGACAGATTAGCCGCTCAATCTCCTTTTAAACTTTGTTTAAAGTTGCCTGAAAAACTGCAGAACAAGTTTAAGCTTAGTTTAACTGACAAATTGAGTTAAACTTGCACGAAAAAACCAGGCCTAAGTGTCAAGCTCCTCGTATCGCTATGCCCGTTTGTTAATGATTTTATGGATGGATTTTATTAAAATCAAACACATAAATTTTTACAAAGTTGTTTTCTCCCTTTCGCCCAAAAAGGGCAAAAAATTATAAATTTTGTTGTATTTCTTTTTTTTTTGTTTTCTTTTTTTAATTTACGGTATTTGTGCGCTAAAGGAAACTCAACTGTTAAAAAACATCCAAAATTATATAGAAAGATGTCACAAGACGCGTTTTGACCCCGGTATCAATTCTGCGAACTCGAAATTTCAATTTTTTGTTGAGCTCATTTGAAACCTGTAATATAGTTTGAACTAATACAGATATGATAACAACCATCAACTGAGTTCTATTGGAGAAAAGTCTTCAATTACATGAGTGCGCTCATACGTTTTTGTCAAGTTCAGGTGCCTGACTGACGCATAATCCACCGCCCGCGGAATGACTGACGGTTGGTTTTAGTTTCTTAATAACATATATTTTATATATACAAAAGCTCAGCCTTTATAAAATTGGTTGAAATTTGCACTTTTTTGTCATGTTGAGGTGCCTGACTGACGCACAATCCACCGCCCGCGGAATGACTGACGGTTGTTTTTAGTTTCTTAATAACATATATTTTATATATACAAAAGCTCAGCCTTTATAAAATTGGTTCAGAAAGTGCTTTTTTCACGAGTTCCGCAGCCTCCCACCCCCGCACCCACCGCTACCAGACTGACTGACGGGGGGTTCGTTACTGGGAACGTGACTACAACACATAGTTTTAAACTCAGCCTTTATAAAATTGGTTGAAAAAAAAGCCGCTGCCTCTGCAAGTCTTTTTTGAAACTTAGCTGCTTGTGCTTGAAATTTTGTAAGTAAAACTTCGCCAACGGACGCCAAAACTTCAACAAATTTAAGATAGCCTACTTTTCCTCTTGAGGCCGTTTGAGGTGGTTTACTAGATCCAGATGGAATATCATTAGCACATTTACCTCTTCTTAAATCGCACATGTTAGTTTATTAACACAAAAAAGCGACAAAGTAAATTACCGTAAGAAAAATCGCTTTCAGCTTCTTCGGTTACCCAAAACTCTTACATTAAATCATCAATGGCGTTAAAATTTCCACAGCTTTTAAAAAATAGTGTAATCAACAAGGTGAAGTAAGCTGTCAGTTGTCCCGCTCGAAATTCTATTTTATTCTGTCATTCGGATATCTGAAAATTTTAAAGCAATGTTGTCCCCGCAAACAGTGCGGGTTTTCTGTCAGGTATTTCTTTTTTCAGATTTTGACTAGTATAAATGAATTTTTGGTAAATTTGAACAAAAAAAAATTGTATTGCACCATTTTAATATTCTTTGACATTAACAACAAATAAAAAACAAATATGAACAATAAAATTTGTAAATATAAAGAAATTTAAAATGTCCAAAAGCTAAAATTTCTCATCAAAATCTTCACAATCAAAACAATGAAATATGCAAACAGCTGACAGGTTAACTAGAGTTTAACCCTGACAGATTAGCCGCTCAATCTCCTTTTAAACTTTGTTTAAAGTTGCCTGAAAAACTGCAGAACAAGTTTAAGCTTAGTTTAACTGACAAATTGAGTTAAACTTGCACGAAAAAACCAGGCCTAAGTGTCAAGCTCCTCGTATCGCTATGCCCGTTTGTTAATGATTTTATGGATGGATTTTATTAAAATCAAACACATAAATTTTTACAAAGTTGTTTTCTCCCTTTCGCCCAAAAAGGGCAAAAAATTATAAATTTTGTTGTATTTCTTTTTTTTTTGTTTTCTTTTTTTAATTTACGGTATTTGTGCGCTAAAGGAAACTCAACTGTTAAAAAACATCCAAAATTATATAGAAAGATGTCACAAGACGCGTTTTGACTCCGGTATCAATTCTGCGAACTCGAAATTTCAATTTTTTGTTTTTGTGAAGAGATATTTGCACTTAAAGTTTACAATTTTGTGTAATTTTCATGTGGTTGTTGTAATCACAAATTACACTGTGAGAAAAAAATTGCAAAAGTGTGTTCTGCGTGGAAATAAAGGGTTATTTTTTTGAAGCGCGGCCGAAAGGTGTTCTGCACATAAAAAACATGGATCGAGCCCCTAAATCAGGATTTGACCTGAGTCATTTCATAATTTTGGACCTGTTTTAGCAGTTGAGTGCTGAAGGAAACAAATACCAAAATTTTAAAGCATTTAATTAAATTTACACCGCTATAACAATAGCAGTGAAAAAAAACGGTGAAGAACTAGTTTTCACCGTCATGACGACCGTAACATATCATGCTTACCTTTACATTGCATTGTTTTTGACAACATACTTTACCGCTTTCTTTCTTTTCCTATAGCACAAATACCTTTGTTTCGTTTGGCACTCAACTACTAGTAAAAAATATGGTAGGGGTGTCAAAAGACTCGTTTTGACCTCAGTATCAATGATCAGTAGACGAAATTTAATTTTTTTGTTTTAGTGAAAAGTTATTAACAAAAAACCAAAAAACGACCCAGGTCAAATCCTGGGCCCGAATCGTGACAGACGTGAACGAGCAACTCGCTACGTAAAAATGTCAATATCGGATTATGACAGCCGTGAACGTACAAATTTATCGAAATTTCGGATGATGACAAACGTGAACGGGTAGATGGACGTACTCGTTCGTTCGAATTGCCGCTCGTACACAAATTGTTGATCGAAGGCGAAACGAATAGAAGCAAATATTTGAAAATGAATGCGTATTGAGTTTAAATTTGTATATATTTATTATTTTAACTATACTTTTGATAAGGGAAAAACTATAATTAACTTAATTAAACGAAAAAGGACATAATTGCGAAATTTATTAGCGAACATCCCGATTTGGGCAAAACTTTGATACCAAACTGTGAGTAAGAAAAAACGGCTGAAAAACATATTTGGGAGGAGCTTTGAGCCATCCAATAACTGAAAATGACAAAATATCAAATTTCACCCAAAGACTTGTGCTTATTTATGTAAATCAGCCTCGAAGAGTTTTATGTTTTTCCACAAACCACTTTTTGCTGCTCTGCGAATCATCCGTTTCGAAACGTACAAACTCCGGACGATTCTTTCTAAGATTTGAAGGAATACTGTGGACGGATATGGTGCTTCTACACATTTCAATCAAATAATCACTTCCAATAGCGTGTTGATCTCCGCCACTCCCAAAGGCTGAAAAAGTTGCAGCTAGTTGCGGGACTGAAGGAACCGACTTATTGTCATGACACATAAGACATAAGATTAGTTTTAGTGAGGACATGACTGAACACCTCTTGTTCATCCCACATCGTTCAATAAAGCTGCAAAATATAAACAAGTACAGAGGTTGATTGCCAAAAGTGTGCATATGCATATGCCGGACTTACGCATTATTTAAAAGCGGCAGAGGGTCACTTTGGTCTTTAAAGAGTTTGCGCACCTCCCTTTCGTCGTTTTCACCCTCATTAGAGCTTAAATAACACATAAAATTAGGTTCCGTTGTCTCTTTGCACAAATTGTATATTTTGACAACCTTATTTTGACGTTTAAAACCCTATTGTAACCTTGAAAACTGAAGGAGAAGGAGAAAATAATCGATAGCAAAACTGACAATTACGATACGTTCACTTACTTCTGTAAGAATCCGATATTATTCACTCGCTCTTCGACTGACGTAATTTTTGATCGTACGATAGTGCACTCGTTCACGTCTGTCACGATTCGGGCCCTGATTTAGCGGCCCGATCTATGTTTTTTTATGTGCAGAACACCTTTCCGCGTAGGCGGCCTGGTAATCGTTTACGTGGGGTACCGAGGCTAATACACAACCAAAAATGTTGGGATATGTATCAGGAGACGCGCTTTGTGCAGAAAGGTGTGCAGAAAGGTGTTCTGCACATAAAAAACATGGATCGGGCCAACAAATCGGAATTTTACCTGGGTCATTTTTCGGTTTTTCGAAAATATTTTCCAAAATATTTAAAATATTGGTTGACTGGAGTTATATTCATGCTCCTGGGACCGAAACGCGTCTTTTGATACCACTCCCGACATTTTTGGACGCGTATTAGCGCTCGGTACCCCACGTAAACGATTACCGTCGTGAACATAACGGCATATTTTTTTCTGGGGGAAACAACAACAACAAAAGTTATAGAAGGTCAAAGTTCATGTAAAGCATTTCTTAAAATCAAAATTTCTCAAAAACTAACCAACCAATTTCAAAAAAATTTATGTTGTTTGATGGGTATATAAATTACCTTTAATTTGATGTGCATATCGCTTCCCTGGTTCAACAACGACGCAATTGTAAAATATAAAGTTTTGGTGAGGCAAGTTTCATATTTGTACGCGCATACGTTATGGACGATTGGAACAACTTCGCTAGCGTCTAGCGCGGAAACTATTTGCTATACAATTATAAAATTGATACACAGCAAAGATTAGTATTTTTTAAAGCTTTTGTGAGCGTTATCTCGCAAAGGTAGCCACCCTTTGACCTTTGATAAGTCTTGTTGTTGTTGTTTCCCCCAAAAAAGAAGTATGCGGTTGTACTCACCTTACTAATATCTATCGATCCTCAGCCTTTTTTTTTCTTTTATTTGAGAGTTGGAGCTATACTGCATTTAGGCCAGAGTTTTTAACAAAAAACCAAAAAATGACCCAGGTCAAATCCTGATATAGGGGCCCGATCCCATTTATGTGCAGAACACCTTTCCGCATTGGCGGCCTTCGGCCGCGCTTTAAAAAAAACCGTGGGCTAAGCCATGCCAACTCCCGGTGGTTTCCTGAACCGTGGCAACGTGCCACGGTACGCACACTTTAGCATATTTTTCTCATGTGTAATTTGTGATTACAACAACCACATGTTTTCCGTTTTCGGATTCTTGTTACAGAGGTCAAAACGCGTCTTTTGACACCTCTCGATATTTTTGGAGGTATATTAGAAGTTACGTACGGTCGTAAAGAATTACCAAAAAATTAAATTTCGAGTTCGCAGAATTGATACCGAGGGCAAACGAGTCTTTTGGTACCCCTATCGGTAATTTTTTCGTACACCTCCAAAAATACCCAGAGAGGTATCAAAAGACGCGTTTTGACCTCTGGGCAATGGTGCAGTTTATGGGCCCCACCCAAAACTAGACCAAAACAGTCGAGTGGGGTATCAAAAGACGCGTATTCACGTCTAGATTTAGAATCTAACTGTTCAAAAGTTATGCGAGATATTTGCAGTTAAAGTTCACAATTTTTCCGTTATTTTCATGTGGTTGTTGTAACGGTACATTTTCACTAATAACTTTTGACTGAAACAAAATATCCGATTACCCCTCCAGGTTATTATTACGGAAGTCAAGACGCGTCTTTTGGTACCTCTCTGGAGATTTTTGGACGTGTATTAACACTTGAAGTTCGATGGAAAGTATTACCCTTCTTTTTATTAATATCGGTGGTAATACTTTCCACCCAACGTCGAGTGTTAATACACGTCCAAAAATCTAGGTAGAGGTATCAATAGACGCGACTTCACCTCCGTAACAATAATCTGGAGGGGGAAATCCGATATTTTTTGGATTTTGCGAGATATTTGCGGCGGTAGCCACGGCTATGGCACACACCCGGAGTTGGAATGGCGTAGTCCAGGGTCAATTTTCGGTTTTTCACTAATAACTTTTCACAGAAACAAAATATTCCTTTTCCCCCTTCGGATTATTGTTACGGAGGTCGAGACGCGTCTTTTGATACCTCTCCCAAGATTTTTATACGTGTATTAACACTTGACGTTGGATGGAAAGTATTACCATATCGGTAACCGTTTACTTTCTTTCCATTATGAAAGCAAATGGGGAATATTTTAGATGATGCACCGAGCCTAGGATTTTTTTTTTTTTTTTTTTTTGTGGGGTGGAGGGGGTCGCACAGAACACAACACGAAAGACCGAACTCGGAGGCAAGGTATATACATATTTTGAGAAAAAAATAATTATTCACTTTAAAGAATTAAAAACAATTCACACTGAACGATATGTCTCACCACACTGCATATTTTTAATATTTTAGCCTTCTAAAATATATAACACGAAAAAAAAAACATTCAAATAAACTGCTTTCTATTTTGGCCGAATCACTTGTGAACAACAATGGCGGTTTGGTACTAAATAGTTGAATCGTCAGCGAGTAATAGGAGGTGCCAGACATGTGTAAATGAATATGCAGATTTTTCAAAATCTGAAGTTGAGGACTGAGACAGGTTTTTAGCAAGAAAACATGACATGACCGGTATTTTCAGTGTAATTGCGCCTCAAATGAACATTTGGGATGAATAACTTTGGGTAATACTGTACATCCATACCTTATATCTATGTCTACCAGAAGCACATGCAAATTACAGAAAGTTTTTAACGTTAATTGCAAATATATCTTGACCGAAATTCAGATTTCCCCTTTTGGATTATTGTTGCAAAACGCGTCTTTCGATACCCATCCCGAAATCTTTGGACGTGTTTTAGCATTTGACGTTGAATGTATAGTTTTATCTAATTTTGATGATAATTTGACTTCTGAGTAAGGGCCACTTTCATAAAAGCCGGTAGCCGCTAACCGGAGTTTAATTGACGTATTTTGTACGATTAGCTGTCAAATTAATCACCGATTAGGCCTAACCGGCTTTTATGAAAGTGGCCCTAAGAGTTTTGTAACCTGTTGGACATTTATTGTAAAAAGCATCGCGCGATTTTTTATTCCAAATTTAAATTTTTTGATGTAATAAAGGTAATACTTTCCCTCGAACGTCAAATGTTAATACACGTCCAAAAATCTAGTGAGAGGTATCAAAAGACGCGCCTTGACCTCTGTAACAATAATCCGAAAGGGGAAAAGTAATATTTTGTTTCTGTGAAAAGTTATTACTGAAAAACCGAAAATTGACCCGGGTCAGATCCCCAATTCGGGGCCCGATCCACGTTTTTTATGTGCAGAACACCTTTCCGCGTAGGCGGCCTTCGGCCGCGCTACAAAAAATAACCCTGGGCTACGCCATTCCAACTCCGGGTGTGTGCCATAGCAGTGGCTACCGCCACGGTGATGTCCTTCCGCGTGCCACTTTTTTCTCACAGGGTAATGTGATTACAACAACCACATGAAAATGACAGAAAATTCTGAACTTTAACTGCAAATATCTCGCAAACTACTAAAAATATTGGTTCAGCGGAGTTATATTCATGCTCCTGGGACCAAAGCGCGTCTCCTGATACATATCTCAACATTTTTGGTTGTGTATTAGCGCTCGGTACCCCACGTAGCCCAGGGTTATTTTTTGAATCGCGGCCGAAGGCCGCCTACGCGGTTAGGTTTTCTGCACATAAAAATCATTGATCGGGCCCCTAAACCCGGGTCATTTTTCGGGTTTTCGCAAATATTTTCCAAAATAATGAAAATATTGGTTGAGCGGAGTTATATTCATGCTCCTGGGACGGAAACGCGTCTTTTGATATCTCTCCCGACATTTTTGGACGCGTATTAGCGCTCGGTACCCCACGTAAACGATTACCATAGTTTTGTGTGTATAGTGTTATCAAAGTGTTTTAAAATTTACACATTTTGGTTGGGAAAATTCGAATTTTCAAATTCGATTTTCTCTTAAAATATGAGTTGCCTCCAAGTTTGGGCTTTAGTTCTGTGATTTCTGGGACCCCCTCTACCCCTCTAAGGCCCGTTTTCATAAAAGCCGGTTAGCGCTTTATCGGAATTTAATCGGTGATTTGGCGAAAATTCGTTTTCACCATGCCCGGTTATCATGGATCAGCCGATTAAACACCGATTAACTTGATCGGCGATGGATGGCCGGTTAACTGCTGATTGAGCAAATTTTGACGTTTGTCAGCTGTGTAGAAAATAAAATTTGCGTGGATTTGTGTAATTGAAGTGCATCATAAAATTATTTCAAAGTTCCCTGTGTCATTCAGCAATATTATTAAACAAAATAAAAACGCGGAAGCAATTGGTAAGTCCTTATATATTTATTACATACCAAAACGTTTTTGGTATTTGTATTTAATCAATATTATAGGTGAATTCGAGCATTCAATCACTGCCGCAGTACTTCCAAAAAGGTATAATTTTAATCCAAAACTGAAGAGAATCGGCACGCTTTTTTTCTGAGATATGTTCCAGAATGGAATTAGAGCATATTCAAGAAAACTAGAATTTTTCACAAGTTACAGTTTAAAAATAATAGAGTTTTTCCTTTGACTATACCTGCAGTACTGCGGCAGTGATTGAATTCTCGAATTCACCTATAATATTGATTAAATGCAAATACCAAAAGCGTTTCGGTGTGTAATAAATATATAAGGACTTACCAACTCTCCAAAGAGGTTTTCACTAATAAGTTTGATTTATCCGGTGGTGGAGAAGAGGCTACGCGAAAGGCAGCAGCTCCGGCGCTGTTATGGAATCTATGAAGAATCATGGTAAGGGCATCTACTCGGGTATCTTCTCGGGCAAATTGAATCCAGCTTTAGAAGATCGTTATGGACGTCCCAAACGCGATTTCTCTACAGTTAAACATATATTGAATGATTTGTTGAGCGCCACACCGCAGTATAGTCGTGGTGCGCGCATAAGCTTTGAGGCACCAAGCACATCAGCTTCGTCGGCCACAAGTGGTGTTGCTGGCACGTCGAGTACAGGTTAGTTAAAATTTTTTGGCTTATAAAGTTTGACTTAGTAATCCATATTTCATTTACTTTCAGCTCACCGCGAAACACCATCATCATCATCCCCATCAGAGCAGAGCAAGCAAAGGCGTGAGGCAAGCAAATTAAAGGGCGCCCCATATGCCACACGTGGAGCAGTTGGTGCACCAACCACTAAAGCAGCGAGCACCACCATATTCAGCGAAACTGCCACTAACGCCAGCAACTCATAGAAGTCGGACGTATCTTAGGCCAAGTATCACACAGCAAACAACATTTCGACCAGTTTCTGAATAACTTAAACAATTGTGTCAACAAGGAACTTATAGATTCGGCAGCAATTGAATTCCTGCTAAATTTCAATACAAATAACAATCGGAAAAAGCTGACGAAATCAATTTTTACAGTACAGAGGTATGTATGTATTTTTCTTGCCTAAAAAGTATCACTTTTATAATGCATTTATATTCCTATTACAGAACACGTTTGGATTTACTGCCCTTTCTTTCACGCTTTGTTCTTTCAAAGATGTTACGCAAAGAATTCAAATGGCATATACGTAAAAAGAATCAACCCAATATCGAATCAAAAATTAAAATTGTACGCTTCATTGGTGAAATGGTTAAATTTGGACTATGCAAGAAATTCGATGCTCTCAGCTGCTTCACACACTCAATCCTGATCATATATACCAGCGTCTCAAAGATCTTGAAAAACAGTATGAACCTCGCGTGCTGCTATAAGTAAGTATAGATGCTGTCAAAACAAGTCTACTATTTCTACAAATATTTCTATTTAGGAACCACATGCAGCTTTGAACAATTTAACCATATCCTTAATAACCGATTTAACGCTTATGGTTGCATGGAGCTCAGAAGAGGCAGGCAAAATCATAGAGACTTACAAACTGAACAGGGTTACACTGAAATAACAGCCTGAATGCTAACTCGGACTTACGTACTCGAGATGGGTACAATGTACATAGGAAAGACCGTCCCAGCGGTTGTTGTTGTTGTTGTTGTTGTTGTTTTAACAACAAAATCACTCCCCGAAGGTTTTGGGGAGTGTTGTCATGGGGGCGGCCTCGCATTCATTACACACCATACCGTACAGTACAGTCCAACTTGCCAGCTGATAGCAGAGGGCACGCACTCGCAGAGCAAATAGATAATTCGGCATTCTGTACATTGAATGGAGATGCCCCCACTAGGGTGGCAGGTAACTGCCACAGTTCGCCAGACATCTCCATTTCAAGTGCGGGCCTTATCAACCACGTTAACTGGCAACCTATGCTTACACTGGCAGGGCGAAGAACTGCTAACAACAACAACAACAACAGACTTACAAACAATTTGAAAAACGTTCGCCGGAATGGATTATGGAACGGGTTGAATCAAGTCCACATCAGAAGGTTTGTCTGAAATAGTTTTGCCTTAACTCTTGGTTCTGATTAAATATTTATTTTAGCTGGTTCTGCTTTGACTAGCATTAAGCCCGTGAACAAAACCGATGCCGTAACACTGGTACATAATTTTGGAAAATTGGCGAACCTCATAAATGCTAGCGAAGAACGACTATCGCTTGTAATTGGGCTGGGGCCTCGGAAAGCTGCAAAGCTTTACAAAACTCTGCATGAACATTTTCTTACCAAGTAAACAAGTTATTAACTGGCAATTTATATTTATTGAATAAAATTATTTGCAAAAATGGAATAACTTCTAAGCTTACCTATTTTGTGATTGAATGTTGAAGGATCTGACTTTGATATCGTTACATATTGTTGCCATAGCTTAACACAGCTTCAATTAAACAAAATCCAATAGAATTTTCTGAACATTCTCTTCTGCTTTGTTATTTAACGAATAAATCTGAATATGTGAATTATATTATATTATTGATTGTTTGCAACAGGACACTCAGCCAACGAGTACAAGATTTCCAATCCCTCCAATATTCCACGGTATAATCGGCTCGTAAACATAAAACAAGGCACTTCTACCTTAGTATACATACTAAAATACCTTTCCTAAAATATTCAGGTTTATTTCAAATTAACATACGAACATCTTTTAAAGAAACTCAATGAAATGATACAATATTTTAATCAAACTTGATTTTATTAAATTAATTGAAAGTACCATAATTTAATTGTACCATCATCGCTACATGAAATAAGTTGACCTTCATGTGCTGGATTCCATTTAACGGCATTGACGTCTTGTGTGTGCGCCTTATCCTTCGATGGAATTATGGTTGGTTCATTCTTTTTTGAATTTGCATCTTTTTTTATGTATGCGTATTGCATCATTTCCACAACCAGTAGCGATTAGTCCAATTTTTTTGCACCATGACACATCATAAATAGTTCGCGAATGGTCGCCAGATAAGGTACAAACACATTTCCAAACTGTTTTATCTTCTGGTGTGTATATACCTTCCTCATTACCCGGATGATAAGCACGCCATATTTTCAGTCTTATCATCACTGCAAGAAACCAAACGTTACCATCTGCATCGAAATCGATGCTCCACACCGTATGAGAATCTAATGTAGCCGTTGTGTACCAATCGTTATCTGTGGCATTTTCAGCATACATTTTTATTGTATTACCATAGGAAGCTGATGCCATCCTGGTTATGTGAATTGAGTACAGCAGCACAATCGAATTAATCAGGATAGGGCTAAGTAGCGCTACAACAACAACAACATCGAATTCATCATCACTAGCCAATTCCCAAATCCATACCGATTTGTCCCGCGAGCATGTGGCTAAAAGGCTGCCGGAACTTGACCAACATGCACTTTTTACTTAATTTTCATGTCCCTCCAATGTAGCAACGCACTCAAATTCTCCTAAACAAAATAATTTAGATTAGGAAATTAACTTTTGTTCATCGTAACACATACCAGTTGCCTTCGACCATATCGCTGTTGTACCATCAAAGTTTGGTACCAACAAAGCATGATAGCCAAATGATGTACCCTCT
Source organism: Sphenella marginata (assembly GCA_951509765.1). Classification (NCBI taxonomy): domain Eukaryota; kingdom Metazoa; phylum Arthropoda; class Insecta; order Diptera; family Tephritidae; genus Sphenella; species Sphenella marginata. Next base: position 43,769,750 of record OX608080.1, read on the forward strand.
GGTATGGGTGCGTTGAAACCTGGAATTTTTAAATTCGGATATGATGGTGGTGGACCATATCGTTGCTGTGCAATCAACCATGGTGGTGGAATTTTATGGGAATTCGGTCCAACCGGCAAACCAAGACCTATACGCAGCTCTTCAGATGAATGGCCTGATGTTTTCTCTTTTAAACGTGTCTCATACTCTTTACCCTCATAATACAAGCCACCATGTATGGTCATACATGTTTGTTTGCCATTTAAAGAACATTACTAATATATTAATTCAGACAATTCACTAAATTACTTTCTGTGAAAACGTCAACAAAACGAAAACCAGCTGTTTTGCCAATTCACAATGCAATTTTTTGCTAATTTATTCACAATGATGTGTCTAATCGGCGATAACTTAACCAGGCTTTGGTGAAAACCAAATTGTCGATTCAGAAAATCAGCGATTAAGGAATCACCGATTAGGAATAATTTAACCGGCTTTTATGAAAGCGGGCCTAAATAAAAAAAAACATTCATGGGCACGGTGCACTCAATAAAACCCAACCCAAAAAAACATTCATAGGCACGGTGCACTCAATAAAACCCAACCCAAGCAAATTCCTATTAAATTGTTGTAAGAAGTTCGTCGGTGTGGCTGATGGCTTAAGGCCGGTTCATTGGTGCAGTAGTCGTATCGCTGTAGTCGTATCCTTAACGTAAGAGAAAAACCAACATGCATTTGGTCGGTAAGGTTACGTTACAGATAGTAGCACCAATAATCGATTACATTGTTTCTCATAAGGTTGGTCGAATCAGCTGTTTTATAAGGTTACCGATACGTCACCTCTGAGTCCGACTTTATAGCTCAAACAGAATAAGTCCGGCAATACATCAGTTACGTCACGTACGTCGATTTTAGAGCAAATTCTATTTTGCCGTATGCGTCGTATCTGTAAGCCATTAAGCAGATACAGTACGGCGATACGTTGAAAAAACTGACAGCTGAGTAGACGAGAAGTGTTTGTGTGCGTAGCGACAGATACGACGCATACGGCAAAGTTGATTTTGTTCTAAATTTCAACGTATGACGGATACCTCGACGCTGACGTACTGTATCTGCTTAAAGTCTGACCCAAGGTTTATAAATACAGGTTGCGTCGTCAGAAGCTTCGTGTGTTTGCTGTTGTTGTTGAAATTTTGTTTCAGATGTCAAAAGTTTGTCAAATCGCATTGGTTTGTTTACAAATAAACAGAAGCAAAACAGAAGTGAAGAGATTGCTGCTTGTAAAAAATTGCTAAATTATATTATATTATTCTTTTTTGTTGGATAATATGTAATATATCCATGCATTGAACGTAAAGAAGTTGGACCGCGTATTTGCTAGGCCATTTTTGGTAATTTAAGTGAACACCGCGGTAAAAACGCAGGCTTTGTTGCAGCCTTGTTAAGCTTGAGATCGAAATCTACCAACTTTTCCTCTGGAGTCACTGGTGGTATATTACTATTGCGTAGCATCAAACCTCCAACTATATGGGAGCTTTCTAACTAAGAGGAGTTACAACAAAGGGAGTATGAAACGACTGATTCCATGTCTAAAATCTAAGAGCTTTTTCATCTGATAAGGAATATTTCACACTTTCCCCTCTTAAAATGATTGCAAAATACATACCAATCGTTAAATGTTTCTTTAAGTTATCTAAATGTATTTACTCTACGTTGTAATCTATTTTAAATCACTAAATAAAAATGTATGAAATTCAGTACTATTTTACTAGGAAGCCTTCTTTTATTCCCAAATTCCCTACTTCCAAAATACAAAGTGGCCTTCCAAATTCGTCTGTCAAAACAGATATCACCTTTGATTACTACACTATGGCTTAAGATATCACACTTGATGTGATATACAATGCCTTTTTGTGTTTCTTATAAAGCATGGGAAATGGATTTATGCTTCAAAATTGTGTTTTCCAAACGAGCTTGTAACCAAGAATTATATATACAGGTTGCGTCGTCAGAAGCTTCGTGTGTTTGCTGTTGTTGTTGAAATTTTGTTTCAGATGTCAAAAGTTTGTCAAATCGCATTGGTTTGTTTACAAATAAACAGAAGAAAAACAGAAGTGAAGAGATTGCTGCTTGTAAAAAATTGCTAAATTATATTATATTATTCTTTTTTTGTTGGATAATATGTAATATATCCATGCATTGAACGTAAAGAAGTTGGACCGCGCATTTGCTAGGCCATTTTTGGTAATTTAAGTGAACACCGCGGTAAAAACGCAGGCTTTGCATTCCAGTTCAGCATTCCAAGTTGCAGCCTTGTTAAGCTTCCCTTAGTGCACATTCAGGAGCTGTTCATAGCATGTCGTATTCCCCCAAGTTTAATCTGGTTGCTTCGGCTGGCAAGGATCGTAAGGTCAAAGGTTGGGAACCAAAATTTCATGGAGTATCGTGAGTTTGAATGTTTGAATAAAATATCTGTTGGCTTTGACAAAAATTTGACACTTGAAAATCAATAAAAAGCAGAAAAAAGTAGAAAAAAATTAAACAGCTGTTCAATTGGTGTCACCTGTCTTACTTCACGATGGTCTGACCCATCGTGAAGTAAGACAGGTGACAGCAATTGAACAGCTGTTTAATTTTTTTTTTCTGCTTTTTTATGTTTTTTATTGATGTTCAGATGTCAAATTGTTGTCAAAGCCAACAGCCATTTTGATTCCAAACATTCAATGTCGTGCAAAAACCTAATTTGGATTTGTTTTGAAAGTTTTCTCCAAATTTTATGTAAAATTAGCAAAAAAATAAGTAAGAAACAGAAATTGGACACACACCAATTAAAAGTAAAACTTTTTTCTTTTTGAAATTTTTTCATTTTGAAATTTTTTCTGTTTTGCTTGTGTTTATTTGTAAACAAACCAAACCGATTTGATAGCCATTTGACATCTGAAACAAATTTCAACAACAATAGCAAACACACCAAGCTTCTGACGACGCAACCTGTATTTATAAACCTTGGGCCCTCACTCTGTAGTTCTATTCGAAAGGCTGTTCTACTCGAAAGCAAAAATCGATTCTAAAACACATCGGCACTCGGTAGTTCGTTAGAATTCACTTTAGAAAATATTCGATAAGGGTGAGCAACACTGTTTCACAAATGTCAAATTCAAAGAAAAATACGAAAAGAAAACAAAAGCAAAACAAACCAAATTGAAAACATTGCGATTTAAGAAGTTTTAATTTTACAAAATAAAAGATAAATAGAATATATGTGAAATGGATTCGGTAGCGCTATGGTTGGATGCAGATGAAAATAATTAGGGATAATTCCAATATACTCAATATCAATGACAAATGGTAATTTATTTCGAATTATTCCTTTACAGCTTTGTACAAAACTTAATGTTGAATAAGGACGCATTTCAGTATGTACTAAAGGCAATTAACCCCGAGCTAAGTATTCCTCAAAATCAACAGCGGTTCCCCCAATTATTAAGCTCGCCGCTGCACTTAAATTATTAATACTGCACCATAATCTCAAACTGTCGAGGTTTCGTACTTGGTTGCTTAAATCTTTCTGCCCTGTAAACGATTTTTTGATGAGAAAAAGAGAAATATTTGATTTTATTCACAGGAACTTACATTTTAGTTGATTTTCGTTTGCTAAATTATTGTAGAATAGAATTTTCTAACATTCGACTATTTTGACATTTGTTTTCGAGACAGAGAGTGCCAAATTTTCTACAAACGAAAGGGGAAAAATCAAATCCGAAGGGAACAAAATGGAACTCAAACAACGAATGTATTCTAATCGAAAATTCTTTACAGAGTACGAATCGCTCGAAAGCGAACGAAATTTCTTTAGAATAGAACTACAGAGTAAAGACCCCTGTACAGTTCTTCGTGAACGTGAGCGTGAATCTTTGGTGAGTATATGCACAATCGTATTTTCACCATTTCATAGCTGTCAAAATAAGGAATCACAATCGAAATACTCACAGCTCTGTTTACAGTTTTTTTTGCGCGCGTGAACTAGAGGAAATAAACAAATAAATTATTTTGAAAGAAAATATGGCTTCAAACAAAAAGAAATGTACATGTATACAATGTTGTTGTTTTACAATGTTTACACAAAAATTTTGCCAACTTCACTGCAGTAATTTTTTTTTAAACACTTGTGTGAATGCTTTGATTCACGCTCGAAAAGAATTCCAAATCAATTCTTTTGATCACTCACGCACATCTGTCAATTTGTTTCCATATTCACCAAAAACAGGGTTGAAATCCGATATTTGCCGTGGTGAATAAAAAACGGCAATGTTCACATGCGAATGAGTACGTTTCACAGTCAGATTGTAAAATAACCATTTTAAAGCATATTTAACACGTTTACTTAGTTTTAAATGCAATAATATTAAAGATATTTTAGTTATTTATCAACTATCACAGTTTTTTTTTGGAAAAAGAAAAAAAAATCAACATATTACACAAAAGAAAATTGCTCACGCTCACCCATGTTCACGCTTAAAAAGAACTGTAAATAGAGCTTAAGGGCCTTGGTCTGACCCCCGTAAACATTCCCTTTTGTACAAGTTTACCTTTGTCGCAAGCTCGTTATCAGCGCAATCGGTTGGAACTAGCCACTGTTATACAGCCTTGATATATCGGTGGAAAGTGCTGACAACATATTCTTCTCTGTAGTTACTTACTAAATTTGATTTGAGAAAATATTTCAAATAGTTTCTACTTACAACTAATTTAGCATTAATCTGTAAAAATGAATGAAGAGTACGACGCAATTGTACTGGGTACTGGTTTGAAGGAGTGCATTCTTAGTGGAATGCTCTCCGTATCTGGTAAAAAAGTTTTGCATATCGACCGGAATAAGTATTACGGTGGTGAATCAGCCTCTATTACTCCTTTGGATGAGTTATTTAACCGCTATAGTTTCCAGTCGCCCGGGGAAAGGTACGGGAGAGGTCGCGACTGGAATGTCGACCTCATCCCTAAATTCCTTATGGCCAATGGACAACTTGTTAAACTGCTTATCCATACGGGCGTCACTAGGTATCTCGAATTCAAATCTATTGAAGGAAGTTATGTCTATAAAGGTGGCAAAATTGCGAAAGTACCAGTGGACCAAAAAGAAGCTCTTGCTTCGGATTTAATGGGTAAGTAGTAGCTAGTAGCAAAAAGTAACTTTTTCCACTCGTATGTTTGTGTAGTGTAATAACATTCGTTAGTACAGTTCGATGACAAATCGTGACACGTATTGTAAACGACCACCGCTTTGAAAGGGAAGGAAAGAGTTAAGACCATGACTCTTTTTTTTTTTTTGGGTTGTAAATTGGTGATGGCCGGAGCAGTCCACTCCATATAGCCAGGGTTATCAATAACTTAAAAATTTTCGGAACAAGTAAAGAATACCGACCGTTTAGCTAGAAAAAAACAAAAAAGTGGGCATGGTCCGCCCCTTTTCCCTGATTCACAAGCAGGAATTTTTTTTTTAAGCAAACCATTAGGGAGGGTGTTGGGGGGGTTGAAAATCAAATTTTCAAGATTTTCAAAAGCGTATATTTTGTAAAATACTGAACCGATTTTTAAAAGTAGAATATGGTTCGTAAGAGAATTGAATAACCTTTCATTTGAGGTGCGACTGCTGTAGGTGCAAAACCGCATATGTGCAAAATTAAAAATTTTGTTTTAAAAACAACTTGGGCTACACCATGCCAAGTCCTTCTGCGTAGTACCCCCTTCTGGCTAGGCGGCCTTCGGACGCGCTTATTATAAGTAACCCTGGGCTACGCCATGCCAAGTCCGGTGGTTGCCGAAACTAATGTATAATGTATTGGGGCGAGATCCATGGTATTTATGTGCAGCACACCTTTCCGCGTAGGCGGCCTTCGGCCGCGCTTCAAAAAATAACCCTGGGCTACGCCATTCCAGCTCCGGGTGTGTGCCATAGCCGTGGCTACCGCCACGGTGATGTCCTTCCGCGTGCCACGTTTCCCACACTTTTTCACTTTTTTGGCTCAGCCTAATGTGCCATTACAACAACCACATGGAAATGACAGAAAATTGTGAACTTTAACTGCAAATAACTTTTGAACGGTTGAAAAAAACAAAAATCTCATTTCATATTCTTTTGATACCCCACTCGACTTTTTTGGTCTAGTTTTGGGTGGGCCCCATAAACTGCACCAGTACCTTTTTTTCAATAAATGTAAACAAATATATACATATATCCAATAAAAGCTATTGTCAATACCTATCCAATGAAATTTAAATTTTGAAAATCGCATGGACAGTTTTCGAGAAAAATTGATTTTAGAATTTCGATTTTTCAACCATTACTCCCCCCCAACTCCGCCCCTGATCATTTGCTGAGAAAAAAATGTATGGCGTTACACTCAGTGAATGAACACGAATCACGCTCATGTTGTTTTTTTCTCGTATCTGAACGGTCGGTATTCTTTACTTAAGCCAAATTTTCCAATAATTTGCATTAAAGTGTTTGTGGTTGCCAGTATGTATGAGATGATGTTGACTTGTGATTGTAAATTGGAGCGTTGTTTATTTGGTGTTTTCCTTTGATTGTGAATGGATTTGTCCAGTATGAGTTGATTGATGAGATTAGTAAAACGAGTGCCCTGCCTATAAGGGCATGAGTTGTAGATACAACAATTGTATGACGATTACAATATGTATTAACAAAAGGTCCTTATTAGACCACTTCCGGTGTGTGCAATGAGCACTTAAATTTTTTTTTTTTTTTTTAATGGTTCAAAGTTACTTGCATCAATTCTAATTTTTCATTAATGTCATTTTTTCACTAAGTGTTCAATACTGTGCCATGTGCTTTCATGGTTGTTGCGCCATTTTGCATTTTGTTCCGTTATTCAAGTTGGTAAAACTTCAAGTTTTTTCTTTGTACATAGTATATATTTAGCTTTTTTTTTTAAATCCGTTATTATTTTTTTGAGTATTAATATTCATTTTTTGGAAAGGAGTGCAGGAGCTATCCTTCAAGGCCTGGTTTTATAACAACCCAGTCAAACACAAGTCCCTCTATAAGTTGACTGAGCTGCCAGGTAGTTCCGCACATCCTTTCCCTTTGAGTTTGTAAATGCAACTGAAGACCATGACTCAATAATAATAGTTAAGTCATGGTTAAGACTATGGTTATTTAACCTGTCTCAACTTGGTTTACCTAGCAATAAACAAACTGTTGGGTAATTTTCCGTAAATTATCCCTGAAACAAACACAATTTTCCGCGGCCCTAAACTCCAAAAAACCAGTAAAGAGACCTGTTAGCAAAATAATTCTTGCACTGAAATTTGGCGTAAATTATCCGTAATTGATTGTCATACATATTTCAAAATTAAAAAAACAATTAAATTTCTAGTTTTCTAAAAGTTGCCTCGCCAACTTCGGTACTGGTGCAGTTTATGGGCCCCACCCAAAACTAGACCAAAATAGTCGAGTGGAGTATCAAAAGACGCGTATTCGCGTCTAGATTTAGAATCTGAAATGAGATTTTTGTTTTTTTCAACTGTTCAAAAGTTTGAGTTTGCAGTTAAAGTTCACAATTTTTTTAATTTTCATGTGGTTGTAATGGCACATTAAGCTGAGTCAAAAAAGTGAAAAAGTGTGCGTACCGTGGCACGTTGCCACAGTTCAGGAAACCACCGGGAGTTGGCATGGCTTAGCCCAGGGTTTTTTTTTAGCGCGGCCGAAGGCCGCCAATGCGAAAAGGTATTCTGCACATATATACCCCGAATTGGGGATCTGACCTGGGTCAATTTTCGGTTTTTCACTAATAACTTTTCACTGAAACAAAATATTGCTTTTCCCCCCTTCGGATTATTGTTACGGAGGTCTAGACGAGTCTTTTGATACATTGAAAGTTACAAAGCGATTTAGGGAAAAAAACCTGGGGCTCGCCGAACATCAGCATGGAACTCGCAAAAATCACAGCACCACCACCGCGCTGAACGCCATAACCACTCAGATAGGGGACGGACTTAACCAAAAGCGTCCAAACCACAGGACAGTGCTATTGAAACAGGGAAAAGTTTGAAAATGTGTGTTAGGTATCTTATACCTTCGTCGCCGAGGTGTTTCAGCATCAGCATGGAAATGCCATCGGGGCCTATATACTTGGTGTTTTTAGATCTCCGAATTGCCTCTTGAACTTCTGTTATGGAGATGGCAATATGTACATCGCTGCTTATGGGTTTATGCGCTTCCCTGGAGGCTCGGCGAATTTCTTTGTCCAACGGAGGATGCATTACAAATTGTCGGCAGAAAGCGCTAGCGCATCTTTTTGGGTTCGACTGAACCTTATCGCCGAAGGCGATGGATATTTCGTCTTTGCGTTTAGTCGGGTTGGACATAGATTTCACCGTCGACCATAATCCAGCCGAGAAGTTGCAAGACCTTAGGTGCTCTTCCCACGCGTTTGTGTTTATTTACTAAGCGTCACGTTCATTGGCCCGGACGCACTTCCTTTATTCTACCTGACGGAATGTGTTGATGGGAGGCTCAAATTAGACCATACGAAACGCCTTTCTCCCTTCTCGTACGTCAGACGGGTTGCGGAGAGCAGCAAAGGCACTCTATGTGGTGGTGAGAAAACCCTCCCAGTCGGCTTTATTGAAGTTGGTGTACTTGCGATTTTCAGCGGTGACAAAGTCGGTGGGGCGATCGATAGAGAGCACTATGGGTAGGTGGTCTGAAGCAAGCGTCAGCATGGGTCGCCATTCAACGCAGTTTATAAGGCCTTCGCTGACTATGGTGATGTTTGGCGAGCTAGAGCAGTTTACCGCCACTCTAGTGGGGGCATACCCATTTACCGTGTAGAACGTCGAATCATCTTTTTGTTCAGCCAGCTCCTGCACCTACTATCGGCCTGCAAGCTGGAGTGCCACAGGTCATGGTGTGCATTGAAGTCACCAAGGATGACGCGATTCTCGCCCCGGTAAGTCCGTTGCAATTAAATTGCAGGATACCGAAATTCGAAGAGGGAGCAGAGTTGATGGGGGGGGGTCAGGGACTGGTGCGTATGCCTAGGTGGTAATAGGCTGTGTCGCGCACTACGGCGCATTCTTAAAGTCGAAGGAATCGCGTTACCAGAAGGTAGAGGCGAGTCAGACGACGTTGAACAGGGGGTAGCGAAAAAACAGCCCTTGATCGGGGAAACCCCGAGTCATTCCGGTACGTAGAACCGGCTGTCGTGGGAATGGAACTTTGGCCTTCTATAACTTTTGTTGTTGTTTCCCCCAGGAAAAAAATATGCCGTTATGTTCACGACCGCAATGTCTACCAATGCCAATTTTTGGTTTTTTTTTATCAGAGAGTTGGAGCTATTACATTAGTTTGGAACCATTGAATCCAACCCCGGACCTAGAGAATGGATCTGCTGTATATGCTGGAAGAAAATTTATGTGAAACGTTCACATTCTGTACAATGCTCTAATTGTAACAGATGGTTGCATCTAACTAGTTGCTCCGGACTAAATCCCTCTACTCATAGACCCGCTAGTTTTTATAGAACTTTTGTGGACCCTTGCTGTTCACGTCCTACGACGTCCAGTGGCCGTCGTCGATCAAGTATCGCTCCGCCACATATGTCTGACTCTGTCACATCAGTCTCCACGACTAGCACTAACAATGCACATCAGCAAGTAGACCTTCCGAGCGGCCGCTCACGCCCCCAGGCGGCAACATCTCACACAGCAGCTCACAGCTACTCCCTACGTCGCACTTCCCAAGTGGATTTGAGCAATGCTGAGCGTCCGCTCTCTCCCAACCCCTCGGTCAGCCCCTCTTCTTCCAGCATCGGCACGAGTATAAGCCGCAACCATCAGCTCCTGGTCCCTTATACTACGTGCACTGTTTGTCGGTTAACATTATATACGCCGTTGGCATCAGTCAAGTGCAATAACTGCCTTGGCCTGTCTCACCTGCTTATATGCTCTGGACTCGCGAACAGGAACCTATGGACTGATACGTACGTTGCGCCATGCTGTCGAGCTACGCAACCTTCAACGTCGTCCGACTCGCCTCTACCTTCTGGTAACGCGATTCCTTCGACTTCAAGATTGCGCCGTAGTGCGCGACCCAGCATATTACTATAAGAAGTTACCGCATATCTCCATTGCCAGCGCCATGCATAAATCCGTGTACCTACCCAATGTGGTAGCTGGGGCGCAGTAGCCGCTGGTGCAGGGATTCACCCAACACGATTTTACAAACCGGGAGCGTGACGTTGAATCACTGAACATTAACTAAAAACGATCTTGGGGTTTTTTACAATTTTTATTTAATTAATTAAATGTTGAACAAATTATCTTTTTACTTTTTGTGTCTAGTCGGGTAAGCGTGCAAGATTTTAATGGCTTCACCCATTTGACAGCCATTTGTGGGTTGCCTTTTTCTGTCAATTCGGGTCTGTGTTTAGTGAGTTCTAATTGACATGTGCAGTCAATCATAGCTCCTTACTGGATTTATTTTTTGTGAATGACTACCATAAGTTGCTATACTTCAATCAACTATCTGCATCATGTTTCTCAAAGCACGATCTTATATTTTTAACTTACAATTTTCAAACGTCACGTAATCCATGTTCTTTCTCGTACCGCGACTTTGGTAGCATAAATTACGGATCTCTTGCCACGGCAGTTGACTGGAGTATGGTTCGCACCTTAGCATCAGTTGATGATCAGGCTTTGTTTTTGCAGAATAATATAAATTGGCTTTTTGACACCTATGTTCCGCTAAAGCATACCTTGGCCAAACCTAATAGCAGCCCATGGTTTAATGCTAATGTGAAACACAAAATTCACCTCCGTAATGTCGCTTACTCGCGGTGGAAAAGGTATAGGACAGAGGAAACACACAATTGCTTCAAAGCAGCTCGGCTCGTTGCCAATAAAGCCAGTAGATCAGCTAAAAAGAATTCTTATAAAAATAAATTCAGTTCAGCTTTGGACTCAAGGGATAAGTGGAAAAGGATCAAGGAAATCGGTATTGGAAAATCCAAAGGAGATTTATCTGTTCCCCCTGATGTTGATGTAAACGTTATAAATGCCAGTTTTGTCACACTTCCCACTCCTACAAATAACATAAATACAGACAATTATTGCGTTCGTGCTAATGTTAATACTAATCCACTTGAATTTGTTTGTATAGAAGATTGTGACGTCGTGGAAGCCATACTTTCAATTAAATCAAACGCCATGGGGTTTGACGGCATATGCGCGAAATTTTTAAAAATCATTCTCCCAAGAATTCTTCCCCACATAACATACTTAATAAACTCGATTTTGACTACCTGCGTCTTTCCAGAATGTTGGAAAGTCGCCAAGATTATTCCTATTAGTAAGCCGAATAACGCGTTTAGACCCATAGCTATCCTACCCTTCTTATCCAAAGTAGTTGAACGCATACTGCATGGCCAGATCTCTTCATATGTGCATTCCAATAAGATGCTAACCGATTATCAGTCTGGCTTTAGGCCAAAGCGAAACTGCACGACGGCACTTCTTTCCGTCATTGAAGACATTCGGGAACGGGTTGATGATAATTGTGCTGCTTTTCTAACTCTCCTCGACCACTCGAAAGCATTCGACTCTGTCGACCATGCTTTACTGTGTAAGAAGTTGGAAAACATATTTAATTTGTCAGATCATGCGATCGCCCTTATTAGATCCTATCTTGGCGACAGAACTCAAGCAGTTAATATTGGCGGCAGAAAGTCGGATTTTCTAAATGTTCCTAGAGGTGTGCCACAGGGCTCAATTCTTGGACCCTTGTTATTTGTGCTATATGTAAATGACCTACCCAAGGTTCTTAAGTATTCTAACGTTCATATATATGCTGATGATGTGCAACTGTATACATGTTGTGCTTGTGATCGTACTAGTTTGTGTATAAGTAATATAAATAATGATTTGAATCAAATAGGTTTGTGGGCTTCTATGAATGGCTTGTGTCTAAACCCTAAAAAGTCTAAATGCATTGTCATTCATAGAAGGCAACTTTACACAAATGGCTTTGACAAAATTATCTTTGATAATTCGATTATTGAATATGTTGACACAGCAAAAAACCTTGGAATACTTTTTAATAATACATTGACATGGAAGGACCATATTTCTACAATGGTAGGAAAAGTGTACGGTATGCTCCGTACACTATGGTTAACTCAGTACTTTACTCCATTGCATATAAGACTCCTAATGGCGAAAGCGTACTTAATACCTACGCTCCTATATGGTTGTGAGATCTTTTCAAACTGTGACTATGTAGGTAAGAATAAATTAAATGTTGTCTATAACAACATTGCCAGATATGTATTTAGGCTAAACAGACTTGACCACGTCTCTCACTATGCTGAAAAGTTGCTAAACATTTCTTTCGATAATCTCCTAAAACTGAGAACGTTAACTACCCTACATAAAATTATATATGCGAAAGAACCTAGTTATTTATCAGTGGGTCTAACGCACATAAGATATCGAATGCTAACGTCTGAACGCCAATTTTTCATCACTGCGATACGTCTTTGGAACTCCTTGCCAAATCGATTAAGGCTCATAAGCAATGCACTGCATTTCAAAGAAAATTTAATATGTTTTTATAACGACACATAGCTCAATATTGTATACTTTTACTCTCCTCCCTTTTTCTCCTTTTTCCCCTAACATCTTTAACTATTCTTTCACTCTTTAACACCTTTTCTCCTTTTCCCCTAACATCTTTAACTATTCTTTCACTCTTTAACATCTTTTCTTCTTAGATTATGGCCTTTTAGATTAAGTTTAATTCTAATTAATTATTATTATTATTTATTTATTGTGACTGACACTATAAAATAATTTTGTTAAAATTGTTGTGCCAGGAAATTCTTGAATAAAAGAACAAAGATGTCGACCTTGAAATCATAAACATTTACATACCTCCTGTCACCCGTTGTCCCAGGGATTACCACCCTGACATTCGTGCGTTACTCAGGGGCGAGAACCGCGTCATCCTTGGTGACTTCAACGCACACCACGACCTGTGGCACTCCAGCCTGCAGGCCGATGGTAGGGGACAGGAGCTGGCTGACCAAATAGATGATTCGACGTTCTGCACGGTAAATGGGGATGCCCCCACTAGAGTGGCGGTAAACTGCTCTAGCTCGCCAGACATCACCATAGTCAGCGCTGGCCTAATAAACTGCGTTGAATGGCGACCGATGCTGACGCTTGCTTCAGACCACCTACCCATAGTGCTCTCTATCGATCGCTCCACCGACTTTGTCACCGCTGAGAAGCGCACATACACCAACTTTAATAAAGCCGACTGGGAGGGTTTTCTAACCACCGCAGAGAGCGCCTTCGCTGCTCTCCCCATCCCGTCTGACCTACGAGAAGGGGAAAAGGCGTTTCGTATGGCCCTAATTTCAGCCTCCCATCAACACATCCCGTCAGGTAGAATACAGGAAGTGCGTCCATTCTTCCCCGCAGAGGCAGCGGCCCTGGCAAATGAACGTGACCATATTATTCAAGTACAAACAACATTTTCAGATTTAAGGAAGTTACGAACAGCGAAGTGTTGGATACCTGTAAGAAACTGAAAAACAAAGCCGACTGTGATAAAATAAGTCCTAAGATTCTTCTACATAACTGGCAAATACTTGGTGATACCATCACAAATATAATAAATAAGTCAAGCACGTCTGGTGAATTTCATGAAGAGTTTAGACCTATAAATGGTCTTAAGACCATAGAAAAATTACTTAAAACTGTCGTGAAAAAACAATTACAAAACTACATGGAAAATAACTATCTATTTTCAAAATATCAGCCAGGGCCCGAATCGTTACAGACGTGAACGAGCAACTCGCTACGTAAAAATGTCAATATCGGATTATGACAGCCGTGAACGTACAAATTTATCGAAATTTCGGATGATGACAAACGTGAACGAGTAGATGAACGTACTCGTTCGTTCGAATTGCCGCTCGTACACAAATTATTGATCGAAGGCGAAACGAATAGAAGCAAATATTTGAAAATGAATGCGTATTGAGTTGAAATTTGTATATATTTATTATTTTAACTATACTTTTGATAAAGCACAAACTATAATTAACTTAATTTAACACAAAAGGACATAATTGCGAAATTTATTAACGAACATCCCAATTTGGCCAAAACGGTGAGTAAAAGAAGCAGCCGTTTCAAATTTGGAAGTAGCTTTGAGGCATCCAATAACTGAAACTTCGAACTTTTCCGAATTTCATACACAGCTCTGTTCCAGTATGGTATTTTGCACCAAACGTATTCAAAAATCAAAAAAAAGCTGTAAAAAGCCGTGGATGAATGAGGAAATTTTATTTTTAATCGAACAAAAAAACAAATTTTATAAATTGAAGAAAAAGTATATCAATAACTTGTATTTCGAAAACCAGTTTAGACATTTTAAAATTAAAACGCGAAATAAAATAAACAATGCGCGAAAGGAGTTTTATGGAAGCCAGATCGAGGAAAACATTGCATCCAGTAGTAAAACGTGGAAAGTTTTAAATATGCTTGTATATGGTCAAAATAATATCTCGTATTCAAATATAAATAAAATAGAATATAACGACAACGTTGTCACAAATCCTGGAGACATAGCCAATGTTTTGAATGATTATTTTATAAATATTTTAGATACGCCACAAAGTATTGACTACTCCCTTGAGCCTGTAATTGGAATCATGCACCCCTTTGTCTTAGACCAGTGCGACGCTGAGGATGTAAGCCATGCTATAAGTTGTCTCAACCAAAAATATAAAGAGGAATTATCTGGTCCTTTGTCTTACTTTATTAATGAGTGCTTTAGTAGTGGACAATATCCAGAGGAGTTAAAAATTGGTTCAGTCGTTCCAATTCACAAAAGCGGAAGGAAAGAGGTTTGCTCAAATTATAGACCGATAACGAAATTGAGTACGTTTGATAAAGTACTGAAAACTCCAGCACTTTATCTGCATGTATCAATTGCACAGAATATTTATACGAAAACTTAGAAAAAAAGAAATATGTTGCCATGCTGGCAATAGACCTTAGTAAAGCGTTTGACTCAGTAAATATACCCATTATGATACTAAAGCTTAGGGAGTTGGGAGTAAATGGCACTGCCATAGAACTTTTTGAAAGCTTTTTAACCAATCGGAAGCAATTTGTACAAATAAAAAATTTTAAAAGCTCAATTAAAGGCATTAAAACTGGTGTTCCACAAGGATCTAAATTAGCAGCCACATTATTTTTAATATATATCAACAACATATTTAAACTAGTGTTGCGTTTTACTTCTCTTTATTGAATGATGGCCGCTGTAGGCCCGTTAGCACGATTACCATCATTTCGGAGTAATTCGTGCTGCCGGACCTCAGCTTTTATTTACAAGTTTGTGGTTACCGGATTAATTACATATGACTCAATTATGAGTCAATTGGTACTTATTCTACTACAGCTCGGCCAACCTGACATGCATGATCGTCCCGATCATAGGTGGCCGAATAAAATTACATCTTATATTAATAATAGTTATACCTATTTTATTCATAAATACGCATTAGTGCGTATACTAAGTGCTGCTTTCAGTCCTGGACGTTTCTTCGTCCTCCTTTTTACCCTTCGTCTTCCATAGCTTAATATTACAAGCCTCGATAACGCCGTTATAGGGTATTTGGGTAACCTGTCCATTTTCTATATCTCTTACCACGTACCGATCGTTCGGAAGCTTTTTGTATATTATATATGGTCCCTTAAATTTGGGCAATAGCTTCTTATTCACTCCTATTGTGGTATCTATGTTTTTAATTACAACAAAGTCGCCTTTGTTGAACGTCCTCACTCTGATGCCCTTCTGGTCACTTCGACTCAAATTATAATCCTGTAACTTTTTTATTTTATCACTAGCGCTATTACGAATCTCTTCTAAATCCCTCCCCTCCGGGCCCGAAACGAACTCGTCTAGGTATTCTGTTAGTTTGTCCACTATCTCGCCGCGCTGGTTTACGCCAAATAGGGCTTGACTCGGTGTTGTCCCGATAGATCTGTTCACCGAGTTATTGAGCGCAAACTCTATCTTGATTAGTTGTTTTACCCAATCCGCATGTGAGACAGGGTCACTAAGCTTTGCTAACATTCCCACCAGGCTCCGATTTACTCTCTCTACCTGGCCGTTCGCCTGGGGAGAATGAACCGCCACTTTTATATGGGTTATATTCCTGTCGTCTATATATTCCTTAAATTCTTTTGACGTGAAGCAGCTGCCCCTATCCGTTATGCACCTCTGCGGGCGACTATAATACTCGAAGTATTTTGTCAATGCTGCAGTCACTTCCTTTGTTGACGTCGTTAAGACCGGGTACAATTTTACAAATTTGGTGAATGCGTCAATTATAACTAGCAGATGTTTCCGTTTGGATTGCAAAGACGGAAGGGGGCCTAAGTGGTCTAAGTGGATTGTGTGGAAAGGCTTAGGGTGTTTCGGAATGTTATGCAACTGTCTAGCATTTGGGTTATTTGGGGCAGAGTACATAATACACTTGACGCAATTGTTTTTAAATTCGTTAATCTTAGTTTTCATTTCCGGGAACCAATAGTTCGCTTTGATTTTCTGGTAGCACTTTTCGATTCCCTGGTGGCCCAACTGTTCATGGGCGTTTCTTATTATTTCACTTTCAAGTTCCTTAGGGACATACAACTGAAGGACATTCTTGGTTTTCCTAAACACTACGCCATTTCCATCACAAATTTTCCCATATTTTCCTCTTCTAAGCGATTTCTCAGGTTAACTATCGTTTTGTCTCTTGATTGCATAACTTGTAGCTGATAATCTAAATCTTCGCAATCCACGACTGCGATTAAGTCTATGGACTCGGTCTCGTTTCTACTAAGGGCATCCACATGTGGCATCTTAACACCTGCTCTGTGCGCGATTGAATAATTATAATTTTCGAGCTCCAACGCCCATCTGGCTATACGACTATTTACCAATTTCTTATTAAGCGTCAGCGTTAGTGAGTTACAGTCGGTTAAGATTTTAAACTTAATGCCCTCCAGATAAACTCGGAATCTTCGTAGCGCGTAAATTATTGCTAGAGTTTCCAGTTCGAAACTGTGATACCTACTTTCAGCCTCGGAAGTTCTTTTCGAAAAATATGCAACTGGGTGTAACTGATTGTCATTCTGCCTCTGCAGTAATATAGCGCCAAAGCCGTGAGAGCTTGCGTCACAATGTAATTCTGTTTCCTTACTATGATTGTATATTGCCAGCACCGGACTAGATATAAGCTTTTTCTTAAGGTTTTGGAATGCGTCTACACATCCCTTGTCAAAATCAAAGGTTTTGTTTTTCTTTAGTAGGTCATATAATGGTCGGGCAAGTGTTGAAAAGGATTGGACAAATTTCCTGAAGTATGAGCAAAGGCCAATAAAGGCCTTAAGTTCTCGTTGGTTTTTTGGACTTGGGTAGTTTGTTACTGCCTTTATATGTGACTCGGACGGACGTATACCGCGTTCGGATACTTCGTAACCTAGGTATTCAATCTCGTTATAAGCAAATTTGCATTTGCTATGTTTCATTTGGAGGCCGTATTCCGATAGCCGTTCTAATACTTTCTTTACTAAGTTGTAATGGTCGCTAATTGTCCTGCTGCCAATGACAATATCGTCCATATATACGATTATTTCTCGTTTCTCTATGAACTCCCTCAGAATCCTCGTAATAAATCTTTGAAATATCGCTGGGCCGTTTTTCAGACCGAATGGTAATCTTAAGAACTCGTATTGCCCGTTCGGCACCACAAATGACGTGTATTTAACCGATTCCTCTGCCAATTTTATTTGGAAGAACCCTGACTTCAAATCTAAAAGCGTGAATATTTTGTTTCCGCCTAGGTATTCTAGACAGTCTTCTATCAACGGAAGTGGGTAATTATCTCTGACTATCACTTTGTTTAGATTCCTGTAATCTATACATAATCTAGTTTCTCCTGATTTCTTTTTCGTAAGTACAATTGGTGATGCGTAAGGGGAATCACTAGGTCGTATAATACCTTTCTTAAGTAAATCTTCTATTATGCGGTTAACTTCTATTTTTTCAGCGAACGATAAGCGTCTTGGTGAGCAGAAGGTCGGAATGTTTGACGTAAGTATTATTTTTGCTTCATAACTCGTATTCGGAAGTTCATCAATCTGTTTTCGTAAGTATGTATTTCTTATCATAAGACGGAAGCTTTTTGCCCAAACTGAAGGTACCTGTGGATTAATGTCAATTTCTTCGTTGCCGAATTTACTAACTTCTATGTTGCAAATTTTCCTAATTTCTGCAGCTACGTCTGCATGGCTTAACGTTTCAGGACTATATTTACCTTTTTCTACCTTGTCATCAGCGGAAATAAAAGAGGACTCATTTTCTGACTGCTTTTTCTCTAGTTCCATTAATTCATTTATTGAGAAAGTTAAAGATATACAAAAATTATTGAGGAAATCTCTTCCAAGTAATAAAGGGGAATTCATTGCCCTGTCGTCGAGTATGTAAACTCTTAAAGTTTTAATTATATTTTTAAATTTTATTAATACATGAATGCTTCCTTTCGGCCTAACTATAAAACTGCCAATCCCTCTAAAAGTGCGATTCGTTTCTTTACTGTTGGCTGAATTTGGTACTGACGATTTCCGTATAAAGCTACATGGGCTACCGGTATCGAGTAGAGAAAGAAAATGGACAAAATGAGGAGGACGATCACGGTTTGTACAAAAAGCAACACTTACCATTTCCTTATATTTAACCGCATCGTAATCGTCATCTAGTGCCGCAATTGTTCTCTTCGGGCAATCTCTGTGTATGTGGTCCTTCGCGCCGCATCTAAAGCAGGTTCCTGGTGCACGTCTTTTTTCCTTGCAGTCTTTGGAGTAGTGTCCATATGTGGAGCAGTTATAGCATCTTACCAGTAGTGTATTGTTTGGCGCAGCAGTGGTTTTTCGCTCCTTGGATGCTATGTATCGCTCGTACTGAGGGATGAGTTTTTTAAAGTTCTCCAGTGAAGTTACTCCTCCGAACACCATCGACCTTGCGCTTGAGTCCTTCAACCCGTCGATGATCATCTCGACGAGCTCATGTTCTTCGATGGGCGCCGACTTAGCGAGTTCTTGCATTGAAAGCACGTAATGCGTGATGCTTTCGGTTTTGTTCCATATTCGTGTTTCGAGCTGTCGGAAAATTTCCTTTACGCTCAGTTGCCTTTTGAACTCCTTTATGAGTGCCGCCCTCAAGCTGGACCAATTGTTGACGTCGCTTATGCGACACAATATTTGCGCTCTTCCCGTTAGGAGGCGCCTGGCCATTAAAAATTTGGCTTCGTCGTTATAGCCGTATGCCATGGTCCCGTCGTCAAATTCATCCAGCCACTTTGTAATATCTTCTTTACCATCACCACTAAATGTACGGAAGGATTTTTGGGTTTCACTTAAGTTTGTCGGAAGGTTGCGTGTTGTTGTGCCCGCCTCTAGCCGCTGTATTTCAACTTTCAGCTGAAGAATGCGCAATTTTTTTTCTAACTGTTTTTCTAACAGTTCGTCATCATTGCCGCTGTCGGAACCGTTATTGTGAACCGCGAGGTCTGCATCGGCGTTTGCAGTCGCCGTCGCGGTTGCTGTGTGTTCGCGCCGCTCAAACGCCGTTATACGATTATCTTGGTGTTCGCGTGCTTTTGGTATTGCGCCACGCTTCTCGCTCAATGTTGGCGTTTGCCCGTCGCCAACGGGGAATTGGAACGATCCCGTCACTAATGGTGTACCGCCATCGCTGCCTGCGTCTCCTTCAACGATTTGTGTCGTCTGCGTGCCATTTGCACCGATTGTTGCTGCTAGCAGCGAGCGTAACTGGCTAAGCGTAGCCGTTGATGGAAAATCTACCCCCATATCGCTGAGAGCTGCTGCGATTTCCTCTTTTCGCTGTTTTTCGGCCATTCTCCAATATAAGTTTTTGTGGTTTGCTGAAGCTTAAAAAATTTTTGCTGTGGGTTTCACACCTGACCTGTTGCGTTTTACTTCTCTTTATTGAATGATGGCCGCTGTAGGCCCGTTAGCACGATTACCATCATTTCGGAGTAATTCGTGCTGCCGGACCTCAGCTTTTATTTACAAGTTTGTGGTTACCGGATTAATTACATATGACTCAATTATGAGTCAATTGGTACTTATTCTACTACACTAGAGTTGAAAGGAACACCACAATTTTATGCTGATGATGGCACCTTCTTGTATGCGACTAACACTCTGGAAGAGCTTTTATCCAATATAAAAGAGGATATAAAGACAATTTCAGGGTGGTTTAAAAGAAATTTACTAAAAATTAATCTTTCGAAAACCAATTTTATTCTATTTAACAACTATAGAAGCATTCCAGCAATGGATGATTTGAATGGCATTCACATAGATGGTAGTTTTATTACGAGAGTCGAAAGTTTAAAATATCTCGGCATTTGGTTCGACGCCAATTTAAATTGGCGAGAGCATATAAATAAACTAAAAATGAAACTGATACCATTAAATTTCGTAATTTACCGAAATCGGAGACTGATTCCAAAAAAACAACTGTGGCTTCTATACAACCCTCTTTTCATGTCATATATTAACTATTTGAATCCAATATGGAATATTTGCACGGAACAACAAAAAAACGAGATACAAAGAATACAAAATAAAATAGTTAAAAATATTTTAAATTTACCTAGAATGACATCCAGCGTGCTATTATATCAAGATAGGTTGGATATCCGCAAATATTCCATATTACAAACGTTACTAACATTTTGTAAGATTAAAAATAACTTAATTAAACATAATCTAACCTTACCAGAAGAGCCAACCCCGACATACGCACTCAGAGCTCGAACAAATATTAAGCCACGTATATTTAGAACGGAAAGATGCGCAAAGTCTTTAAGACACTACGGTGTAAAATTATTCAATAAACTTCCAGATGAAGTTAAACATGCAAGAAACGCTTTAAAATTGAAGTCAAGCAGCTACTTCTTGCAAATTATAACTTTAACGTTTAGGTGTAAAAATGCAAAAAAATACCATTTACTTTTATTATTGTTAAATTTCATTAAAATATTTTAAATAATTCCCAAATTAATGGCATAATGAAAACATATCTCATACATGTTATATTATATTTATGTACTAAGTAATTATAATTCTTTCATTTTTTTTTTAAAGGATTATATTCTCGTACAAAAACATTGTTTTTTTGAGGAAACCTGTATTAATTAAATTTTTTGTTGTCAATAAAGAAAAAAAAAAAAAAAAATCACAAAATATTAAATAGCACCCAAACACTTGTGCTAATTTAGATCAACCTCGAAGAATTCTAGGTTTTCCACAAAACACTTTTTGTTGCTCTGCGAATCATCCGTTTCGAAACGTGCAAACTCCGGACACAATTCTTTCTCAGATTTCATTTCAATCAAATAATCACTGCCAATAGCGTGTTGATCTCCGCCACTCGCAAGGGCTGAAAAAGTTGTAGTTAGTTGCAGGACTGAAGGAACCGACTTGTTGCCATGACACATAAGACATAAGATTAATTTTAGGGAGGACACAATTGGGCACCTCTTGTTCATCCCACATCGTTTAATAAAGCTGCAAAATATAAAAAAGCACAGAGGTTAATTGCTAAATGTATGCATATGCATATGCCACACTTACGCATTATTTAAAGGCTGCAGGGGGCCACTTTGGTCTTTAAGGTGTTTGCGCACCTCTCTTTCGTCGTTTTCACTCTTATTAGAGCTTAAATAACACATAAAATTCGGTTGTGTTGTCTCTTCGCACCAATTTTATATTTTGACAACCTTATTTTGACGTTTAAAACCCTGTTGTAACCTTGAAAACTGAAGAAGAAGGAGAAAACAATCGGTAGCAAAACTGACAATTACGATACGTTCACTTTCTTCTGTAAGAATCCGATATTATTCATTCGATCTTCGACTGACGTAATTTTTGATCGTACGATAGTGCACTCGTTCACGTCTGTCACGATTCGGGCCCAGGTTTTTGAAAAAACCATTCGTGCGAGAGTGCAGCCAATTTCGTGTTAAATGAATTTAAATGCAACGATTCGAAACAGAAGACTATTGCTGTTTTTTTAGATTTTAAAAGAGCGTTTGAAACAATCGATAGGAATGTACTGTTGCAAAAATTACAAATGTATGGCATAGAAGGAAACGAGATTTTAATTGGTTTAGGTCTTTTCTTGACCAAAGAACCAGAGTAAATTCATGGATGTCTGAAAGTCATCTTGTTGAATATGGTGTCCCTCAAGGTTCGGTGTTAGGTGCCCTGTTGTTTATTATATACATATATAAACGATATGCCCTTGGTGATAAATAGTTCGAAAATTGCCATGTACGCGGATCACGTTAATATATGTAAAAGGTACGGATTTAGATGAGTGCAAATTAAAAATAACTAGAGACATTGAGCGGGTAAATGAATGGCTTAATATGAAAAAATTAAAACTAAATGAGCAAAAGACAAAAATTATGCTGTTTAACTCACGCGAGGTTATCAATATACTGATAAATAATAAATTTATTGAAAACGTGGCAAATATTAAATATCTGGGTCTAATGATAGATAATCAATTAAAATTAAAAGATCATGTTGACTACATCTGCAAAAAAATCGCTAAGAAAATTGGGTTCCTTAAGAGCGTTCGTAAAAAAATAGACACCCTAAGAGCAATAAATATATACAACGTTATAGTAAAACCTCATTTCGAGTACTGTGTCTCAACTATGTATACATGTTGTAATACTACACTAGTAGAAAGATTACAAAAGCTTCAGAATAAAGGTATGAGGTGTATCCTAAAATGTAACCGGTATACACCAATTGACACAATGCTTACTATGCTAAAATGGTTAAGCATAAGGCAGAGGTTTAAAACATGTACACTTCTGTTGGTTTGTAAAATCAAACACAAAAAAGCGCCACAGTATTTAACCTAAAATGTCACATATGTCCGTGATGTGCAGCAATTCCGACAACTACGAAACGCAGATAACTTTCGACTTAATTTCCAACGAACAGCGGCTGCAAGGGAGTCTATATTTTATAAAGGTCTACAACTTGTAGCGTAGTTGCTATGTGTGAACATAGGATTAGGTATGTATAGCGTAATATTGTGAATGGCCGCTTGAACCGGTCGCAAGTTGAAGAAAAGAAATAAAAAGAAGATACATATTGGCAAAAGACATTGTGGTAAACGGACGTATTTATTCCTACAGCGTCAGGTGTGATACCGAACCAACGTAAATTTTTAATACAGTTAAAAACGCAAGCAAAAATAAAAACTTCCGAATATTTAATTCCTTCCGTTCCGAATAAATATCTTCCGTTCAATGGATACGGTGAAAACAAATTAAGTAGAAGCTGCCAGCGACGCGGGCATCGTAGTGCGTAGATCGGCCACCGAAGAGGAGCTTAGGTTACTCATGGACGATATAATAGGAGCAAATCCACCAAGAAATAACGGTGATTCTAATCAGGCACAGTCATCATCGGCTACACAAAATTCCAACGTGGAAAAACCCCAGGTTGAACACGCCATAGAACAGCCGTTATACGAAAAAAAATGGCACGCAATTGCACACAAACAACAACGAAACGCAGTTAGACATGAATAACGGCGAAAAAATAAGCATCGAAGATGACAACGCAGAAAGTGGAGACAACTTTAAACTCGAAGAAGTGCACATGGATATAGATCGAAAACTCCAATTGAACATGATGGAAATCAAAAAGCTGGAAGAGCGCCTGCAAATATTGCGTCTGAGAGAAGCACTGAACGAAATGCCAAGTATTGAGCGGTCAGCTCATACCTCCAATTCTACCATCAAAGACATTGAAGTTCTGGTGCCGAAATTCAGTGGTGACGACGATAAAAACGTGCGAAAGTGGATAGATGAGTTCGAGTACGCGGCAAATACCTATGGGTGTAACGATGGCCGTAAACTTTTATTGGCACGCCAACTGCTAACCGGAAGTGCAAAAATGCTTGCGGAAATTATTGCCCCGCGTACCTTCTTAAAAATGCTTTGAAGGCTGCGTTTCTCAAAACTCCAAGCTATAGAGAAACAGTTAAAAAGCTAGAGGCGCGCAAGTGGAACAAAGGCAAAGAAAGCATACAGCTCAAAGCAATACTTCCGAAGTACGAAAAGTTGATCGGCAACATTGGAGACCAGGTAACTCGAGGAGAACCACGAACGCAGCAAATCAGGTGCTTTAACTGCTCAGCGTACGGTCATTATTCAGCTGATTGCCGAAAGCCCAGACGCCAAAGGGGCTCCTGTTTGAATTGCGGCGATGCTAACCATTCACACACCAGTTGCCCGAAGAAGGTTGTTGGCGCAGTTTACGAAGACGGGCAGTGGGAGGAAATAAATGTCAAAGAAATGGTGAGTGTTGCTTTGAATAAGAATTTTAGAAAGTTTCCACAATTTAGTTTATTCCCTTCCATGTTCGACACTGGCAGTCCAACTAACTTTATAAAGAAGTCCCTGCTTTGCGAAATACTGCAATACGCTAATAAGAAGTGTACAGAATACAAAGTTTTGGGAAATAATAATATACATTGCTATGGTCCAATTAATTTACTTACTAAATATAGCGGAGTTATGAAGTCGTTATGTTTTTCAATACTGGCAGATGAAGCCATGCCGTTTCCGATCCTCTTGGGACGAAATTTTTTAAATGCATTTAATATTTTTCTTTGTATACAAAAAGATGCTCAACAAAATAAAAATGAATTTTGCGAAAAAAGCCCTAATTATTCTGAAAATAAATTAGAAAGTTGTTCGGAAGTCGACGTAAGTAAGGAAATTTGCAACATCGAAGTAATTAGCAATGTTGCAAACATAAACGAGAAGTTGCCCTTGAGCTGGCGCAGAAGCTTTGAAAAATTATTTGGGCGGGCTTATAACAAAACTCATTTTAAACAGGTAGATAACGGATTTAGGGCGCACATTCAAGTAACATCAAATATCCCAACGTCCTGTCCTCCGAGGCGCCTATCATTTACAGAGAAGGGTAAGGTAGACAAAATTATAGACGAGCTTTTAGAAAACAAAATTATAAGACATAGTAGTTCCGCCTATGCATCCCCTATAGTATTAACTAAAAAGAAATCGGGTGAAATCAGGATGTACATCGATTACAGGAGCTTAAATAAGCTTATAGTAAAAGACAACTACCCACTTCCGCTAATCGAAGATTGTCTCGAGTACCTGGAAGGGAAACTAATATTTACACTGTTGGATCTGAAATCAGGGTTTTACCAAATAAGGATGGACGAAGACTCAATCAAGTATACGTCCTTCGTGGTTCCGAAAGGACAGTATGAATTTTTGCGAATGCCATTCGGCTTAAAAAATGGGCCGACAATTTTCCAAAGGTTTATTAGTCAGATTTTAAGAGATTTCATTACTAACAATAGCATAATCGTATACATGGATGACATCCTTATAGCTAGTTCGACAATAGAAGAACACTTTAAACTAGTGGGGTTAGTATTAACGCGGTTGTCTGAGTACGGCCTTGAGTTAAAATCAGAAAAGTGCAAATTCGCAAATTACGAAATAGAATACCTAGGGTACCGCGTAACACATGAGGGTATTAAGCCAACAGAGGGTCACGTTAAAGCAATTGATGAATATCCCTGCCCACAGAACCAAAGAGAAGTTCAATCTTTCCTAGGCTTATGCTCGTACTTCAGAAGATTCGTTAAGTCATTTTCCACAATAGCAGGTCCTTTGTACAAATTAGTAAAAAAAGACTCTAAATTTGAATGTGACGAAGATTGTAAAAAATCATTCGAGGAATTGAAAACAAAACTAATTACGTGTCCAATATTATCAATCTATAATCCCAGACGAAAAACTGCATACGGTGTATAATGTATTCACCCCCGCTCAAACCAAACGAAAGAGTTTTGCACAACATCCCGAAGGAACCCATGCCCTTCCACACAATTCATATAGATCACTTAGGCCCACTGCCATCGCTACAGTCGAACCGAAAGCATATTTTAGTTATCATAGACAGCTTTACAAAATACGTAAAACTATACCCAGTACTTACAACGAGTACAAAAGAAGTAAACGCATCACTTAGCAAATATTTTGAATATTATAGCCGGCCAGTGAGGTGCATAACAGATAGGGGGAGTTGTTTCACCTCGAATGATTTCGCCGAGTTTATGGGAAGTAGAAACATTCAACATATAAAGGTGGCAGTACATTCCCCACAGGCAAATGGCCAAGTTGAGAGGGTCAACCGGACACTAGTCGGTATGCTCGCTAAATTCAGTGAATCTATCCAACACGCAGATTGGGTTAAACATTTAGCGAAAATTGAATTCGCACTTAACAACACCGTCAACCGGTCTATTGGCATAACGCCTAGCCAAGCATTGTTTGGAGTTAACCAGAGGGGCCCATTGGTTAATAAGCTCACAGAATACTTAGAGGATTGCATTTCACAGAGGGGGAGGGGTAATATTGAAACTTTACGTGAAATAGCAAAAGAAAATATTGAGAAAACACAACAATACAACTTAAAACGTAGCGAGTTGAAAAACACCAACGTGAAAGAGTTTCAGGTTGGAGACTTCGTCGTGATAAAAAACGTGGACACTACGATAGGAACAAACAAAAAGCTTCTGCCAAAGTATAAGGGACCTTATGTGATACATAAGCGCCTTCCGAACGACCGATATGTTGTTAGAGACATCGAGAACTGTCAAATCACCCAAATTCCCTATGACGGGGTAATAGAAGCCTGTAATATAAAAATGTGGGAAACTTTTTCTGAAATTCAAAGCAGCACTCAACCAAACACAGTAGCTTTGCTAGCTTGCTAATAGCCGTAAGGACCTTTGTCTAACGTGATGAACCGCTAAACAAAGGTAAACGGCTTTTGAACCTAAACCGTGAACTGCCTAGCATCCCATAGCTTCATCACCTTAGATAGAGGTCACCAGAACTCGGTGACCGAGGTCGGCCACTTGTTATCAGGTTGGCCGAGTTGTAGCGTAGTTGCTATGTGTGAACATAGTATTAGGTATGTATAGCGTATTATTGTGAATGGCCGCTTGAACCGGTCGCAAGTTGAAGAAAAAAAATAAGAAGAAGATACATATTGGCAAAAGACATTGTGGTAAACGGACGTATTTATTCCTACAAACTATTTAATATGCTTCCACATGAGGCCAAAATAGAAAGCAATGTCAATTTGTTGTAGCGTAGTTGCTATGTGTGAACATAGTATTAGGTATGTATAGCGTATTATTGTGAATGGCCGCTTGAACCGGTCGCAAGATGAAGAAAAAAAATAAAAAGAAGATACATATTGGCAAAAGACATTGTGGTAAACGGACGTATTTATTCCTACAAACTATTTAATATGCTTCCACATGAGGCCAAAATAGAAAGCAATGTCAATTTGTTTAAACGAAAATGTGTATAACTTGTTAAAAGTAATGTGATTTAATTGTATTAGATTGTATTTATTTATTTATTTATGAAATGTAACCAAAGATTGTTAAAAGAGTATATTGAATAATACTAGTAAATCATACTACTACTACTACTATTAGACGCCTTGACCCTACGGTCGACGGTGAAATCTTTGTCCAACCCGACTAAACCTAACGACAAAATACACTGCGGAACAAATTTCCACTTTTTAAATTTTTCTCAGTAAATTTTTATCACATTAGATGTAATTTGGTGTGCTGATTTCATAAATGATTTTACTTTTTTTGTAACAGCTCTTGTTTTCGAGATATTTTCGACTACCCGAAAACTGATTCCACAGGAGTAGAAATGTGCAAAAACAAAAAATTCAACTATTTACAAAAGCAAACCTAAATTTTTTTAATACTTCATTTATTATTTGCCTTTGTTGTTTCATTTTAAACTATTTGTTTTTGTATTTGTTGTTTCGTTCAACGAAAATTAAAAAAAAAACCTACAAAAATGTCAATAAGAAGGACTCAGCAAAAGTGATCGACATTATTTTGTTTTTGTTCTTAAACTTCTGTTATATTAAACAACAATTACAAAAACAAATAGTTTAGAACGAAAATGAAATTGAAGTTTGCCTCTTTGCATAGCCATTTAAGTCGGTTTCCTAAGAATCTTGGAGATTATAGTGAAGAGCAGGGTGAAAGATTTCACCAGGATATTCGTGTTATGGAAGAGCGATACCAAGGAAGGTGGGACACGCACATGATGGCCGATTACTGCTGGAATCTTTGTCGGGATCTTGAACACGATCCACAGGCAAGAAAGTCTTATAAAAGGCAATTTTGTGTTGATACGCGGTAAATCATTAAAATTAAGTATGTACAAATTTTCATTTTTGTAAGAATTTAACACCTATACGAAAATTAAAAACTAGAGCTGTTAGAAAGAAACAAATCACTTTTTCGTAATCAGCACCCTTAAATTAACTTAAAACGACTAAAAAAAGTGTGGAAAATTTTTCACTGTTGATCAGTGATATCCATCGCCTTCGGTGATAAGGTTCAGTCGAACCCTAAAAGATGCGCGAGCGCCTTCTGCCGACAATTTGTAATGCATCCTCCGTTGAAAAAACAGCGATGCGCCCATTGCCATCTCCACAACAGAAGTTCATGAGGCATAAGATACCTTACACACATTTTCAACCTTTCCCTGCCCACCTTTGTCATTCCTGAAAGATGGAGACAGGCAAAGGTGGCCCCACTACTAAAGCCTGGCAAGCCAGCTGCCGTAGGGGAGTCATATCGCCCGACATCTCTCCTCTCGCCAGTAGTGAAGGTGTTGGAATCTATCTTGTTACCATATTTCACCGCAACCCTGCGGCTCTCCGAACATCAGCATGGATTTCGCAAAAATCACAGCACCACCACCGCGCTGAACGCCATAACCACTCAGTCACCGAGTAAGTCCTCGGCCACCCTATTCACGATGTGGACAACGCAAGTGAACATGGAACTAGACGTCTACGTTGATAGTGTCAAGCTACCAACTGTCTCACACCCCAAAATCGTAGGGGTGACGTTTGATAACATATTCAAATACGGCGCTCATGTAACCCCAATTGCCAATAAAGTCCAAAGCCGTAACAAAATCCTCAAGTCGCTAGCTGGCTGCACTTGGGGTAAAGACAAAGAAACGTTACTAGCTACATATAAAGCAATTGGTCAGCCGGTACTGAGCTACGCGACGCCAATATGGTCGCCGGCGCTAGCTGACACACACTTCGTACCGCCACTGGGTGTCTTCTTATGTCTCCTGAGCATCACCTTCATAATGAAGCGAAAATGCTCGGCGTTAAAGAGCATAGCGAGATGTTGACCAGGCAATTCCTGTGCAACTGTTGCAAACCGCAGCATCTGAACAGACGCCTGGTCAACGAGAATCCGCCCCCCAGGAGCATAAGGACACATCTACGCAAACACTTCGATGAGATCCGGCACCTGATTTCCACGCCGTTTGATTCTAAGGTGCACCGGCAGGCCCTCACCCTCATCCATACGAATTCGGTAAACTCCTTTCTCGGCTCTCTCCCGGCGAACGCCGTTCTTCAGGCAACAACACCACCCGTTGCCGAAGAGGAGCGCGAATTGCCTAGGGAGACTAGGGTGATGCTGGCTCAACTCCGGTCTGGATATTGTAATAGGTTAAACTCTTACCTATCCAGACTGAACCCCGACTTGCCTAATGTTTGTTGGGCATGCGGCTTGTCCCCCCATAGGTTAGGTTAGGTTAGGTTAAGGTGGCCGGCACTTAGGCCGACTGGCCCATTGTGATACCACTGAGCGGGTTTAAATCCCTTCTACCTTTAAGAGTAAGTGTTCAATGAAAGAACCACCCTGTGCGCTTAATGAAGCGCAGGATGTCTCCAATTTCGGCAGAGCCTAGCTCCGCTAGGCCGAGGAGTAGGCACCTGCTTAGGCACTCCAGCCGGGTTCTGGCTAGTGCGGGGCAGCTGCAGAGGAAGTGCTCGACACTCTCAATTTCCTCCTCGTCCCTGCAGCTGCGACAGAAATCATTTGAAGGGACCCCTTCCCGTCCCGTGTCCCATGTACACCCATGAGACAGTGTCCCGTGATAAATAACCTAAGGAACTTCAATATAGCGGAACTATCGAACTGCGATATCGGGCAGAAAATCCAGTTAATACATAATGTCTTGTGTGAAATAATGGAAGTACTAACATTTGAAAAACGGGTACAAATTAAACTTATGAATAAATGGTATGACCGTGAGCTAACTGAGCTGAACAAAATGAAATTCGAACATTACAAACTGGCAAAAAGAACAAATATATGGGTAAATTATATTAATATCAAACGATATTACAAAAAAATGGTGAGGATTAAAAAGAAAAAATATATGGAAAATAGAATCAATAACAATTGTGATAATCAACGGCTAATGTGGAAATGTCTCAAAGAAGCAGTCAACATGAACAATGAAACATCTCAAATAAAACGAATATTTTACAATAACATTTTCATCGAGGAAGACAGTGAAATTGCCAACCAACTCAACCAATATTTTGTGGAGAGTGTTGAATCAATTAGTAATAGCATCGAGAATATTGTACCAGGCGAAACACACAACGACATAAATAGATGCCCATTTCAATTTAAACATATAAATGTGGAACAGGTTATGCAAGCAACGAAGAGATTGAAAAATAAGTATGGGGGAAAAAAACTACTGGCAGAAGGCGTAATTAAGGACAGCGTGGAGTACCTGGCTCACACATATGCGTGTATTGTGAATGAAAGCTTTGACAGTGGTGTTTTCCCGGAGTGCTGGAAGACCTCTATAATTGTGCCCGTAGAAAAAGTTAAAGGAACAGTGAAACCTGAAGAGATACGACCTATCAACACACTGCCTAGCGACGAGAAACTTATGGAAAGCATTGTAAAAGAACAGTTATTGGAATATCTAAATGAACACGATATTATTATAAGCGATCAATCGGGATTCAGGTCTAAGCACTCCTGTGAAACTGCACTCAACTTAGTAATAGCAGAGTGGAAAGAAAGCATGTCCAGTAAACAAACAGCAGTGTCAGTTTTTCTTGATCTTAAAAGAGCCTTTGAAACCATCGATAGGGACATCATGCTGACGAAACTGCACAACATCGGTGTACGTAGCGCTGCAATTAACTGGTTCAAAAGTTATCTTGATGCAAGAAAACAGAGGACAGTAATACGAAATGCAGTATCGGAAGAAGTAAACATTGAACTAGGCCTACCGCAAGGGTCAGTACTGGCAGCAATTATGTTCATCATCTATATTAATGATATAAACACCTGTATCGATCACTGTAAAATACGACTCTTTGCGGATGATGCTTTATTAACTATAAGCTGCCCATCTTCACCTGAGGCTATATCAAAAATACAAGCTGACCTAAACAACATATATAAGTGGTTATGCCAAAATAAACTTAAAATTAATACAGAGAAAACGAAATGGATGATTATGCGAAGACAATCTACGGAAGAGCAAAATGTGATGCTAAAAATAGCTGATACCCCTATACAAAAAGTGAATGAAATAAAATATTTGGGAATAATAATAGATGATAGACTGAAGTTTCATGAGCATTTTATATACACGGAGAAAAAAATATCTAAAAAGATAGGCTTTATGATACGATCATGTAAATATGTTAGCAGACATTACAAAACAATGGTTTATAGATCTATTATAGAACCCCATTTCATATATTGTCCCACCATCCTTTTCACATTGGCAGCAACACATATACAAAAACTACAAATAAAGCAAAACAAAGTGATGCGATTTATACTCAAAAAACGCTTTGATACTCCAATCTCTGAAATGCTGGAGAGTTTGAACTGGCTTAGTGTTAAACAAATCATTAAATACCATACTCTAAAATTTATACACAACATGAAGTTAGGTAATCTGCCGAACTACATAAAAGATCGTGTGAGATATAACAACGAGGTGCATCGTTATCAAACAAGAAATATGAACAATTTTCATTTGCCTGTTGTAAGATCCGAATTTGATAAAAATAGCATATATTATGAGGGAATAAAGGCATATAATGAGCTACCAAATGAGATAAAAGACTGCAATAATACTACCAATTTTAAAAAATTACTATTTAATTATTGTAAGACTCTACCTTTTAGATAATGTCACTGTGATACTAAAGATATAATCTAAGTCAAAAAGACTGTAATAAATAAATAAATAAAAATAAATAAATAAATAAATATTTATTTATTACGACTCTTCGAGCCTAGATCAACACTTAAAGAATATTATTACATTACTTATAATAAATATATAAATAAATGTAAAAAATGTAAAAAAGAAAAAAGTTACATTGCAATTTTTTTAGATATAAATTTGTTAAATTAAAACAAAAAATTTTAGATTACATTATCTTTAATTGAATAGAAATATGTACCATAAATCCATGCAATCATAGAATCTATCTAATACTTAAAGATTTGGCGTACTCATATAGCCTCTTTTAAATAGGTTAATATCACAATTTTTCACACTTTTTGGCAATTCATTGAAGCATTTTAGCCCCTTGTAAAAAAGACTATTTTTGCCGACTCGGTTTAATAGTTCGGTAACTTAAAATCATTTCGCTGTCTTGTATTCCGGTTATGAACCTTGTAGTTAAATTTGATACTTGTTCGCAGATAATCGGGTAAATTTCCGTTTTTTATGTTGTAAATAAATTCCATAGTATGAAAAAATATTTGTTGTTTTACACTCATCCAATTCAAACTTATAAGCATATCTTTTATTGGGGTATCATACCGTTTGCATTTTTTGCAGCTTTTCAATTTCAGAATCTTTCATTATAAAGAAAATTGTAGGGCAATAGATAAAATGAGGCTCAACTATAGATCTGTATACTTTTACTTTATAGTGGCTATTCAAATTTTTACAAGTTCTCTGCATGTACCACAGATTTGTTGCTATTTTACTAATTGTATAATCAATATGCGAATCAAATTTTAATTTTCTGTCTATTCGGATGCCCACGTATTTAATTGTATTAACATTTTCAATTTCGGTATTATTTATTTTAATGGGTTTGTGATCCGCAATATTTTTTCTTGTAATTACCATATATTTTGTTTTCTCGATATTTATTTTAAGCCTATTAGCACAAAGCCAAATATGAAGGGCATTTAAATCAATCTGTAGTTTTTCTCTTATATCCTTCTCCTTTTTCCATTTATTGAGATATGCGAATCAAATTTTAATTTTCTGTCTATTCGGATGCCCAGGTATTTAATTGTAATGGGTTTGAGATCCGCAATATTTTTTCTTGTAATTACCATATATTTTGTTTTCTCGATATTTATTTTAAGCCTATTAGCACAAAGCCAAATATGAAGGGCATTTAAATCAATCTGTAGTTTTTCTCTTATATCCTTCTCCTTTTTCCATTTATTGAGATATGCAATGAATACAGCTATGATCGACTTTTTATTATTAAGTTCTTCTTTCCATTCAGCTAAAACCATGTTTAAGGCTGTTTCACACGAGTGCTTTTGTCTAAATCCCGATTGCTGTGGTAAGAGTATATCATTGGTTTCTAAATATTGCACCAATTGGTTTTTTACGACAACTTCTAAAATTTTTTCGTATTTTTAACTTTTTCTATAGGGACAATAGTAGAAGTTTTCCAGATGGAAGGAACTATGCCACTACTCAAACTCTCATGAACTATTTGAGCATAGAAAAAGCCTACATAAGGTACAATATCTTTGACTACTCCATCTGATAATAACTTTTTTCCACCTGGGGTAAAGACAAAGAAACGTTACTAGCTACATACAAAGCAGTTGGTCAGCCGGTACTGAGCTACGCGACGCCAATAAGGTCACCGGGGCTAGCTGACACACACTGGACGAGGCTTCAGGTCTGCCAGAACACCGCCCTTCGAACCGCTACTGGGTGTCTTCTTATGTCTCCTGAGCACCATCTCCATAATGAAGCGAAAATGCTCGGCGTTAAAGAGCATAGTGTTATGTTGACCAGGCGATTCCTGTTCAACTGCTGCAAACCGCAGCATCCGAACCGACGCCTGGTCAACGAGAATCTGCCCCCAGGAGCATAAGGAGCCATCTACGCAAACACTTCGATGAGATCCGGCACCTGATTTCCACGCCGATTGATCCTAAGGTGCACCGGCAGGCCCTCACCCTCATCCACACGAATTTGGTAAATTCCTTTGTCGGCTCTCTCCCAGCGAACGCCGTTCTTCAGGCAACAACACCACCCGTTGCCGAAGAGGAGCGCGAGCTGCCTAGGGAGACTAGGGTGATGCTGGCTCAACTCCGGTCTGGATATTGTAATAGGTTAAACTCTTACCTATCCAGACTGAACCCCGACTTGCCTAATGTTTGTTGGGCATGCGGCTTGTCCCCCCATAGGTTAGGTTAGGTTAGGTTAAGGTGGCCGGCACTTAGGCCGACTGGCCCATTGTGATACCACTGAGCGGGTTTAAATCCCTTCTACCTTTAAGAGTAAGTGTTCAATGAAAGAACCACCCTGTGCGCTTAATGAAGCGCAGGATGTCTCCAATTTCGGCAGAGCCTAGCTCCGCTAGGCCGAGGAGTAGGCACCTGCTTAGGCACTCCAGCCGGGTTCTGGCTAGTGCGGGGCAGCTGCAGAGGAAGTGCTCGACACTCTCAATTTCCTCCTCGTCCCTGCAGCTGCGACAGAAATCATTTGAAGGGACCCCTTCCCGTCCCGTGTCCCATGTACACCCATGAGACAGTGTCCCGTGATAAATAACCTAAGGAACTTCAATATAGCGGAACTATCGAACTGCGATATCGGGCAGAAAATCCAGTTAATACATAATGTCTTGTGTGAAATAATGGAAGTACTAACATTTGAAAAACGAGTACAAATTAAACTTATGAATAAATGGTATGACCGTGAGCTAACTGAGCTGAACAAAATGAAATTCGAACATTACAAACTGGCAAAAAGAACAAATATATGGGTAAATTATATTAATATCAAACGATATTACAAAAAAATGGTGAGGATTAAAAAGAAAAAATATATGGAAAATAGAATCAATAACAATTGTGATAATCAACGGCTAATGTGGAAATGTCTCAAAGAAGCAGTCAACATGAACAATGAAACATCTCAAATAAAACGAATATTTTACAATAACATTTTCATCGAGGAAGACAGTGAAATTGCCAACCAACTCAACCAATATTTTGTGGAGAGTGTTGAATCAATTAGTAATAGCATCGAGAATATTGTACCAGGCGAAACACACAACGACATAAATAGATGCCCATTTCAATTTAAACATATAAATGTGGAACAGGTTATGCAAGCAACGAAGAGATTGAAAAATAAGTATGGGGGAAAAAAACTACTGGCAGAAGGCGTAATTAAGGACAGCGTGGAGTACCTGGCTCACACATATGCGTGTATTGTGAATGAAAGCTTTGACAGTGGTGTTTTCCCGGAGTGCTGGAAGACCTCTATAATTGTGCCCGTAGAAAAAGTTAAAGGAACAGTGAAACCTGAAGAGATACGACCTATCAACACACTGCCTAGCGACGAGAAACTTATGGAAAGCATTGTAAAAGAACAGTTATTGGAATATCTAAATGAACACGATATTATTATAAGCGATCAATCGGGATTCAGGTCTAAGCACTCCTGTGAAACTGCACTCAACTTAGTAATAGCAGAGTGGAAAGAAAGCATGTCCAGTAAACAAACAGCAGTGTCAGTTTTTCTTGATCTTAAAAGAGCCTTTGAAACCATCGATAGGGACATCATGCTGACGAAACTGCACAACATCGGTGTACGTAGCGCTGCAATTAACTGGTTCAAAAGTTATCTTGATGCAAGAAAACAGAGGACAGTAATACGAAATGCAGTATCGGAAGAAGTAAACATTGAACTAGGCCTACCGCAAGGGTCAGTACTGGCAGCAATTATGTTCATCATCTATATTAATGATATAAACACCTGTATCGATCACTGTAAAATACGACTCTTTGCGGATGATGCTTTATTAACTATAAGCTGCCCATCTTCACCTGAGGCTATATCAAAAATACAAGCTGACCTAAACAACATATATAAGTGGTTATGCCAAAATAAACTTAAAATTAATACAGAGAAAACGAAATGGATGATTATGCGAAGACAATCTACGGAAGAGCAAAATGTGATGCTAAAAATAGCTGATACCCCTATACAAAAAGTGAATGAAATAAAATATTTGGGAATAATAATAGATGATAGACTGAAGTTTCATGAGCATTTTATATACACGGAGAAAAAAATATCTAAAAAGATAGGCTTTATGATACGATCATGTAAATATGTTAGCAGACATTACAAAACAATGGTTTATAGATCTATTATAGAACCCCATTTCATATATTGTCCCACCATCCTTTTCACATTGGCAGCAACACATATACAAAAACTACAAATAAAGCAAAACAAAGTGATGCGATTTATACTCAAAAAACGCTTTGATACTCCAATCTCTGAAATGCTGGAGAGTTTGAACTGGCTTAGTGTTAAACAAATCATTAAATACCATACTCTAAAATTTATACACAACATGAAGTTAGGTAATCTGCCGAACTACATAAAAGATCGTGTGAGATATAACAACGAGGTGCATCGTTATCAAACAAGAAATATGAACAATTTTCATTTGCCTGTTGTAAGATCCGAATTTGATAAAAATAGCATATATTATGAGGGAATAAAGGCATATAATGAGCTACCAAATGAGATAAAAGACTGCAATAATACTACCAATTTTAAAAAATTACTATTTAATTATTGTAAGACTCTACCTTTTAGATAATGTCACTGTGATACTAAAGATATAATCTAAGTCAAAAAGACTGTAATAAATAAATAAATAAAAATAAATAAATAAATAAATATTTATTTATTACGACTCTTCGAGCCT
Source organism: Sphenella marginata (assembly GCA_951509765.1). Lineage (NCBI taxonomy): Eukaryota > Metazoa > Arthropoda > Insecta > Diptera > Tephritidae > Sphenella > Sphenella marginata. The sequence continues at coordinate 43,806,827 of OX608080.1, forward strand.
AGATCAACACTTAAAGAATATTATTACATTATTTATAATAAATATATAAATAAATGTAAAAAATGTAAAAAAGAAAAAAGTTACATTGCAATTTTTTTAGATATAAATTTGTTAAATTAAAACAAAAAATTTTAGATTACATTATCTTTAATTGAATAGAAATATGTACCATAAATCCATGCAATCATAGAATCTATCTAATACTTAAAGATTTGGCGTACTCATATAGCCTCTTTTAAATAGGTTAATATCACAATTTTTCACACTTTTTGGCAATTCATTGAAGCATTTTAGCCCCTTGTAAAAAAGACTATTTTTGCCGACTCGGTTTAATAGTTCGGTAACTTAAAATCATTTCGCTGTCTTGTATTCCGGTTATGAACCTTGTAGTTAAATTTGATACTTGTTCGCAGATAATCGGGTAAATTTCCGTTTTTTATGTTGTAAATAAATTCCATAGTATGAAAAAATATTTGTTGTTTTACACTCATCCAATTCAAACTTATAAGCATATCTTTTATTGGGGTATCATACCGTTTGCATTTTTTGCAGCTTTTCAATTTCAGAATCTTTCATTATAAAGAAAATTGTAGGGCAATAGATAAAATGAGGCTCAACTATAGATCTGTATACTTTTACTTTATAGTGGCTATTCAAATTTTTACAAGTTCTCTGCATGTACCACAGATTTGTTGCTATTTTACTAATTGTATAATCAATATGCGAATCAAATTTTAATTTTCTGTCTATTCGGATGCCCACGTATTTAATTGTATTAACATTTTCAATTTCGGTATTATTTATTTTAATGGGTTTGTGATCCGCAATATTTTTTCTTGTAATTACCATATATTTTGTTTTCTCGATATTTATTTTAAGCCTATTAGCACAAAGCCAAATATGAAGGGCATTTAAATCAATCTGTAGTTTTTCTCTTATATCCTTCTCCTTTTTCCATTTATTGAGATATGCGAATCAAATTTTAATTTTCTGTCTATTCGGATGCCCAGGTATTTAATTGTAATGGGTTTGAGATCCGCAATATTTTTTCTTGTAATTACCATATATTTTGTTTTCTCGATATTTATTTTAAGCCTATTAGCACAAAGCCAAATATGAAGGGCATTTAAATCAATCTGTAGTTTTTCTCTTATATCCTTCTCCTTTTTCCATTTATTGAGATATGCAATGAATACAGCTATGATCGACTTTTTATTATTAAGTTCTTCTTTCCATTCAGCTAAAACCATGTTTAAGGCTGTTTCACACGAGTGCTTTTGTCAAAATCCCGATTGCTGTGGTAAGAGTATATCATTGGTTTCTAAATATTGCACCAATTGGTTTTTTACGACAACTTCTAAAATTTTTTCGTATTTTTAACTTTTTCTATAGGGACAATAGTAGAAGTTTTCCAGATGGAAGGAACTATGCCACTACTCAAACTCTCATGAACTATTTGAGCATAGAAAAAGCCTACATAAGGTACAATATCTTTGACTACTCCATCTGATAATAACTTTTTTCCACCTGTGGTAAAGACAAAGAAACGTTACTAGCTACATACAAAGCAGTTGGTCAGCCGGTACTGAGCTACGCGACGCCAATAAGGTCACCGGGGCTAGCTGACACACACTGGACGAGGCTTCAGGTCTGCCAGAACACCGCCCTTCGAACCGCTACTGGGTGTCTTCTTATGTCTCCTGAGCACCATCTCCATAATGAAGCGAAAATGCTCGGCGTTAAAGAGCATAGTGTTATGTTGACCAGGCGATTCCTGTTCAACTGCTGCAAACCGCAGCATCCGAACCGACGCCTGGTCAACGAGAATCTGCCCCCAGGAGAATAAGGAGCCATCTACGCAAACACTTCGATGAGATCCGGCACCTGATTTCCACGCCGATTGATCCTAAGGTGCACCGGCAGGCCCTCACCCTCATCCACACGAATTTGGTAAATTCCTTTGTCGGCTCTCTCCCAGCGAACGCCGTTCTTCAGGCAACAACACCACCCGTTGCCGAAGAGGAGCGCGAGCTGCCTAGGGAGACTAGGGTGATGCTGGCTCAACTCCGGTCTGGATATTGTAATAGGTTAAACTCTTACCTATCCAGACTGAACCCCGACTTGCCTAATGTTTGTTGGGCATGCGGCTTGTCCCCCCATAGGTTAGGTTAGGTTAGGTTAAGGTGGCCGGCACTTAGGCCGACTGGCCCATTGTGATACCACTGAGCGGGTTTAAATCCCTTCTACCTTTAAGAGTAAGTGTTCAATGAAAGAACCACCCTGTGCGCTTAATGAAGCGCAGGATGTCTCCAATTTCGGCAGAGCCTAGCTCCGCTAGGCCGAGGAGTAGGCACCTGCTTAGGCACTCCAGCCGGGTTCTGGCTAGTGCGGGGCAGCTGCAGAGGAAGTGCTCGACACTCTCAATTTCCTCCTCGTCCCTGCAGCTGCGACAGAAATCATTTGAAGGGACCCCTTCCCGTCCCGTGTCCCATGTACACCCATGAGACAGTGTCCCGTGATAAATAACCTAAGGAACTTCAATATAGCGGAACTATCGAACTGCGATATCGGGCAGAAAATCCAGTTAATACATAATGTCTTGTGTGAAATAATGGAAGTACTAACATTTGAAAAACGAGTACAAATTAAACTTATGAATAAATGGTATGACCGTGAGCTAACTGAGCTGAACAAAATGAAATTCGAACATTACAAACTGGCAAAAAGAACAAATATATGGGTAAATTATATTAATATCAAACGATATTACAAAAAAATGGTGAGGATTAAAAAGAAAAAATATATGGAAAATAGAATCAATAACAATTGTGATAATCAACGGCTAATGTGGAAATGTCTCAAAGAAGCAGTCAACATGAACAATGAAACATCTCAAATAAAACGAATATTTTACAATAACATTTTCATCGAGGAAGACAGTGAAATTGCCAACCAACTCAACCAATATTTTGTGGAGAGTGTTGAATCAATTAGTAATAGCATCGAGAATATTGTACCAGGCGAAACACACAACGACATAAATAGATGCCCATTTCAATTTAAACATATAAATGTGGAACAGGTTATGCAAGCAACGAAGAGATTGAAAAATAAGTATGGGGGAAAAAAACTACTGGCAGAAGGCGTAATTAAGGACAGCGTGGAGTACCTGGCTCACACATATGCGTGTATTGTGAATGAAAGCTTTGACAGTGGTGTTTTCCCGGAGTGCTGGAAGACCTCTATAATTGTGCCCGTAGAAAAAGTTAAAGGAATAGTGAAACCTGAAGAGATACGACCTATCAACACACTGCCTAGCGACGAGAAACTTATGGAAAGCATTGTAAAAGAACAGTTATTGGAATATCTAAATGAACACGATATTATTATAAGCGATCAATCGGGATTCAGGTCTAAGCACTCCTGTGAAACTGCACTCAACTTAGTAATAGCAGAGTGGAAAGAAAGCATGTCCAGTAAACAAACAGCAGTGTCAGTTTTTCTTGATCTTAAAAGAGCCTTTGAAACCATCGATAGGGACATCATGCTGACGAAACTGCACAACATCGGTGTACGTAGCGCTGCAATTAACTGGTTCAAAAGTTATCTTGATGCAAGAAAACAGAGGACAGTAATACGAAATGCAGTATCGGAAGAAGTAAACATTGAACTAGGCCTACCGCAAGGGTCAGTACTGGCAGCAATTATGTTCATCATCTATATTAATGATATAAACACCTGTATCGATCACTGTAAAATACGACTCTTTGCGGATGATGCTTTATTAACTATAAGCTGCCCATCTTCACCTGAGGCTATATCAAAAATACAAGCTGACCTAAACAACATATATAAGTGGTTATGCCAAAATAAACTTAAAATTAATACAGAGAAAACGAAATGGATGATTATGCGAAGACAATCTACGGAAGAGCAAAATGTGATGCTAAAAATAGCTGATACCCCTATACAAAAAGTGAATGAAATAAAATATTTGGGAATAATAATAGATGATAGACTGAAGTTTCATGAGCATTTTATATACACGGAGAAAAAAATATCTAAAAAGATAGGCTTTATGATACGATCATGTAAATATGTTAGCAGACATTACAAAACAATGGTTTATAGATCTATTATAGAACCCCATTTCATATATTGTCCCACCATCCTTTTCACATTGGCAGCAACACATATACAAAAACTACAAATAAAGCAAAACAAAGTGATGCGATTTATACTCAAAAAACGCTTTGATACTCCAATCTCTGAAATGCTGGAGAGTTTGAACTGGCTTAGTGTTAAACAAATCATTAAATACCATACTCTAAAATTTATACACAACATGAAGTTAGGTAATCTGCCGAACTACATAAAAGATCGTGTGAGATATAACAACGAGGTGCATCGTTATCAAACAAGAAATATGAACAATTTTCATTTGCCTGTTGTAAGATCCGAATTTGATAAAAATAGCATATATTATGAGGGAATAAAGGCATATAATGAGCTACCAAATGAGATAAAAGACTGCAATAATACTACCAATTTTAAAAAATTACTATTTAATTATTGTAAGACTCTACCTTTTAGATAATGTCACTGTGATACTAAAGATATAATCTAAGTCAAAAAGACTGTAATAAATAAATAAATAAAAATAAATAAATAAATAAATATTTATTTATTACGACTCTTCGAGCCTAGATCAACACTTAAAGAATATTATTACATTATTTATAATAAATATATAAATAAATGTAAAAAATGTAAAAAAGAAAAAAGTTACATTGCAATTTTTTTAGATATAAATTTGTTAAATTAAAACAAAAAATTTTAGATTACATTATCTTTAATTGAATAGAAATATGTACCATAAATCCATGCAATCATAGAATCTATCTAATACTTAAAGATTTGGCGTACTCATATAGCCTCTTTTAAATAGGTTAATATCACAATTTTTCACACTTTTTGGCAATTCATTGAAGCATTTTAGCCCCTTGTAAAAAAGACTATTTTTGCCGACTCGGTTTAATAGTTCGGTAACTTAAAATCATTTCGCTGTCTTGTATTCCGGTTATGAACCTTGTAGTTAAATTTGATACTTGTTCGCAGATAATCGGGTAAATTTCCGTTTTTTATGTTGTAAATAAATTCCATAGTATGAAAAAATATTTGTTGTTTTACACTCATCCAATTCAAACTTATAAGCATATCTTTTATTGGGGTATCATACCGTTTGCATTTTTTGCAGCTTTTCAATTTCAGAATCTTTCATTATAAAGAAAATTGTAGGGCAATAGATAAAATGAGGCTCAACTATAGATCTGTATACTTTTACTTTATAGTGGCTATTCAAATTTTTACAAGTTCTCTGCATGTACCACAGATTTGTTGCTATTTTACTAATTGTATAATCAATATGCGAATCAAATTTTAATTTTCTGTCTATTCGGATGCCCACGTATTTAATTGTATTAACATTTTCAATTTCGGTATTATTTATTTTAATGGGTTTGTGATCCGCAATATTTTTTCTTGTAATTACCATATATTTTGTTTTCTCGATATTTATTTTAAGCCTATTAGCACAAAGCCAAATATGAAGGGCATTTAAATCAATCTGTAGTTTTTCTCTTATATCCTTCTCCTTTTTCCATTTATTGAGATATGCGAATCAAATTTTAATTTTCTGTCTATTCGGATGCCCAGGTATTTAATTGTAATGGGTTTGAGATCCGCAATATTTTTTCTTGTAATTACCATATATTTTGTTTTCTCGATATTTATTTTAAGCCTATTAGCACAAAGCCAAATATGAAGGGCATTTAAATCAATCTGTAGTTTTTCTCTTATATCCTTCTCCTTTTTCCATTTATTGAGATATGCAATGAATACAGCTATGATCGACTTTTTATTATTAAGTTCTTCTTTCCATTCAGCTAAAACCATGTTTAAGGCTGTTTCACACGAGTGCTTTTGTCTAAATCCCGATTGCTGTGGTAAGAGTATATCATTGGTTTCTAAATATTGCACCAATTGGTTTTTTACGACAACTTCTAAAATTTTTTCGTATTTTTAACTTTTTCTATAGGGACAATAGTAGAAGTTTTCCAGATGGAAGGAACTATGCCACTACTCAAACTCTCATGAACTATTTGAGCATAGAAAAAGCCTACATAAGGTACAATATCTTTGACTACTCCATCTGATAATAACTTTTTTCCACCTGGGGTAAAGACAAAGAAACGTTACTAGCTACATACAAAGCAGTTGGTCAGCCGGTACTGAGCTACGCGACGCCAATAAGGTCACCGGGGCTAGCTGACACACACTGGACGAGGCTTCAGGTCTGCCAGAACACCGCCCTTCGAACCGCTACTGGGTGTCTTCTTATGTCTCCTGAGCACCATCTCCATAATGAAGCGAAAATGCTCGGCGTTAAAGAGCATAGTGTTATGTTGACCAGGCGATTCCTGTTCAACTGCTGCAAACCGCAGCATCCGAACCGACGCCTGGTCAACGAGAATCTGCCCCCAGGAGCATAAGGAGCCATCTACGCAAACACTTCGATGAGATCCGGCACCTGATTTCCACGCCGATTGATCCTAAGGTGCACCGGCAGGCCCTCACCCTCATCCACACGAATTTGGTAAATTCCTTTGTCGGCTCTCTCCCAGCGAACGCCGTTCTTCAGGCAACAACACCACCCGTTGCCGAAGAGGAGCGCGAGCTGCCTAGGGAGACTAGGGTGATGCTGGCTCAACTCCGGTCTGGATATTCACCCCTATTCTGCATTTCGACTTGGATCGAAATTTTCTCCGCTTGGCAACTTTGGTATTCTGCGTTTCAATTCCGCTACGTTCAACTTCGAAACTTACAATTCTGCTAATTATTCTACGTTGCAATTTTGTTGGCGGATAGCTGCTTATTTTTTATTTTGCAAACAATGTTAGATTAATTTCCGCGATATTTTGTTAAGACTCGTAAAATATAAGTAAAACTGGTACATATATAAAAGTTGTAAAACGCTCTCTATATTTTGTTTTTGTGCTATAATGATGTTTTTTGATATGTTTGCAGGGTAATTGTTTGCGACCGGTGCCGAGTGCTGAGATTTGTTAAAAAATGTAGGGAGGGGTATCAAAAGACGCGTTTCGATCCCAGGAATGTGAATCCGCCTCCGGAGATCTAATATTTTCAATATTTTGGAGGCCTTAATCTGTTATTACACCAACCACATGAAAATTACAGAAAACGGTGATCTTTGACTGCAAATATCTCGCACTACTAAAAAATAATTGTTTTCCGGAGGCACATTCTTGTTATTGGGACCGAAATGCGTCTCTTGATACCACTCCCGACATTTTTGGGCACGCATTACCACTCGGCAACGGTTGTAACAATTACCGAAAATTGGACTAGCATTCAAAACACCAATCTAACAATTTTACTAGCACCATTAAAACTAAGGTAATGGCTTTGACTCCTACATTCCTTTGTCATTATGCCAAACGTTCACCGGCAGCCACTCCACAGCACGCACACAAACTCTGTAAACTTCTTTGTCAGTTTCGGGACGGCCAATGTCCCCATCCAAAGAAAAGTTCCACCTGTGGTCAGACTTAACTCTGACATGTCTAATGTTTCTCGGCGTATGGTGTGGCCCCACGACGCGACACCAACCATCTGTGTACCTGGTCGACGAAGCAGACTCTTCTAGCACCAGCTCTATTGAAAATGCCAGCTACCTACTGAAGATGTGGTAACATCCACCAACAGTGTCCTCTTGATTTTGTTGGTCCTCCGATGACTGCTATAATTCACTTAATTTATTTAATAATACTCAATACATATGTAATTAGTTAATATATGTAATTATGTTAATAAATAATACAATTTTACTTTTATTACAATAGCACTAATTTGTGTAGTTTGCTTTGTTATGTTTCAATTTCACACATTCCAAGGCAAACAGCTGACTTCGAAAAACTTATAGTTCTTCCTCTTCTTCTTTCAATTCATGCGTAGCTCAGAATGCGTATTTTCGATCCGAGCGGAGCGTAGAGCGGGAACGTAATTGTAATGCAGAATAGGGGTGATTGTAATACGTTAAAGTCTTACCTATCCAGACTGAACCCCGACTTGCCTAATGTTTGTCCGGCATGCGGCTTGTCCCCCCATAATACTAACCATCTTTTTGTCTGCTCAACCGAGCCTACTCTTCTTACACCCATATCCCTCTGGTCCACCCCTGTCGAAGCCGCTAGGTTTCTAGGACTTCCGTTAGAAGAGTTTGATGACAATACTGGGTAAGATACTGACTACCTAGTTAGGGCTAAGTAACGCTACAACAACAACAAGGCAATTTGGGCCTCCGCATATTCAACAAATCTTAAAGGCATTGGACTAGAACGTAGAGGCATTAGCAAAGAGAGCAGACGGTATTATGGAGGTTACTGCAGTGAACGTCGTCAATACGGTTGAGGTATCTAACAGCAGCTCTCGCTGAGCTAGTTTCCAGGATAGATAGACTAGAGCGAAGCACAAGGGACCGAATTCAGCGCAGGGGGCAAACCGAGCGAAGTAATAGGGACCCCCGACAACCGGCGTCAATGAAATTGATCGCTGCAAACAACACCCAAATCAATACTTACGGCAGTAGGGGTATTACGCTAGATTTGGGTTTCCAACGAATGTTTACCTGGCTATTCATCGTAACTGACGGATCTTACCCAAAAAAAAAAAAAATTTGCAAAAATGTCGACGTTTTAGTGGATATGAAAAACAAAACAATTATCGACAGAACAACTAACTCTCTGGTGGGCTGTCTAAGAAGAAGACCACCACCGGATATCACTACGCTTAAATGCTCAAATAGTTTTCACGAAATTTTAACACGTTACATCGATCTCACCGAGGAAAAGGCATCCAACGACAATTGTGGCGTCTATCACTTTATCGAAACGAGAGGGGCGCCAGCAGTACAGAAAGTGCGGCGACTATCACCCGAAAAATTGAATATCGCAAAGCAGGAGTTTCAATATTTGTTGGAAAAGCGTATCTGCCAACGATCAAAAAGTCAGTGGGCTAGTCTATTACATATGGTGCAAAAGGCGAACGGGTCGTGGTGGCCATGCGGGGATTATCGCAACCTCAACGCAAAACCATCCCAGATAAGTATCCCATTCGCCATATGCAAGATAGATTGTAAGAAGGCCTATCATCAGATACCGGTACACCTGAACGACATTCCGAAAACAGTAATCGTAACACCTTTCGGACTCTTCGAGTTCAAGTACATGACGTTCGGGCTAAGAAACGCTGCCCAAACCTTCCAACGGTTCATGGATGACGCAGTGTCAGGATTGCCATTCGCTTTCCCGTAACTTGACGATGTGTTGGTTGCTTCACCGTCACAAGAAGAGCACATCAAACATTTACAGCAGCTTTTTGATCGTTGTCGTCAGAAAGGACTCGTTATTAACGTGGATAAGTGTCAGGAGTGCCTACCAGAAGTCGAGTTTCTGGGTCATGCGGTGTCTTGCAAGGACATTTCACCTTTACCGCGCAAAGTACAAGGTATCCTCGATATGAAGAAACGAATGGAGGTGCACAAACTGCGCCGGTTTCTGGAGGCAGTAAATTTTTATCGGCGATTTCTTCCGCACGCTGCATCAATCGAAGCTCCGCTCCAGAACATGATGGGACCTTGCAAAAAGCAGGATAAGACGAAGTTAAAGTGGCACATCAAGCGTTAATTTCATTCCCCGAAAATGGAGCTACCGTTGCGTTGGTGACTGACGCATCCGATGTCGCAATGGGCGCTGCGCTACAACAGTTAACCGAAGGCAAGTGGCAGCCACTTGGTTTCTTTTCGCAAAAGTTCACCAAGACGGAAGCAAGGTATAGTACGTACGATCGCGAGTTACTGGCCATCCACAGAGCGATTCGGCACTTCAGGTATTTTTTGGAAGGTACTCAATTTATTATCTTCACAGATCATAAGCCACTAGTTCAAGCGTTCGACCAAAGTTGGGAAAAACTGTCGCCGCGACAGACCCGACAATTAAATTTCGTTAGCCAGTTTTCCACGGATATACGACGCATAAGTGGAGCCGAGAACCTGGTAGCAGACATGTTGTCGAGAGTTGCAACATTTGCAGCACCTTCGCCACTAGACCTGAAGCTATTGCACGAGAAGCAGCAGAGGTGTGAAGAGTTGAGGGAATTGCTCGATGGCGGCAATACTTCTTTACGTTTAAAAAAATACAAACACCTCGATACGGAGCTTCAGTTAATTTGCGACGATTCAACGGGAAAAATCAGGCCGTATGTCCCGGAGTCCCTGAGGCAAGTGGTTTTCGATGCTACACATGCCCTCGCTCACCCTGGAACAAGGTCAACGGCGAAGCTCATAGCTAACAATTACGTGTGGAAGGGAATGAGTGCTGACATTAGAGCTCGGGTTCGCAACTGCCTGGCGTGTCAGCGTTCCAAAGCCGCACGGCACACGAAAAGTGCATTGGAGACTTTTGCAGTCCCTAGTAGGCGTTTTGAGCACGTAAATGTGGTCATTGTTGGACCGTTCCCAGTATCGCGAGGTTACGCATATTGTCTAACATGCGTGGATAGATTTTCGAGGTGGATTGAGGTTTTCCCGCTCACGGATATGACAGCGGAGACAGTTGCGAGGGAGTTCCTCAACGGGTGGATCAATAGGTTTGGCGTGCCGAAGTTCATCACGACCGATCAAGGCAGACAATTTGAAAGCAGTTTATTTAATCATTTGGCCAAGCCAGGCCAAGCGAACGGAATGGTAGAGAGATGGCACCGTGTGTTGAAAGCAGCATTAAGATGTCACATGACTGACGTGAATTGGGTCGACATTCTCCCGGTAGTCCTTTTGGGATTAAAGTCTGCAGTTAAGGAGGAGCTGGGTGCGTCTATAGCTGAGATGCTTTATGGGCAACCTATAAGGCTTCCGGGTGATTTCTTTGATAGCCCACGAGAGGCAGCAGTGGACGAGCCCACCTTTTTACAAAACATCAAACAACATTTCGAGCAGCTAAGGCCAACGCAAACATCACAGCATGGAAGGGCGGCGGTTTATGTTCCCAAGGACCTCAGATTTTGTAGTCATGTGTTTTTGCGAGATGATACGATTCATCGACCGCTCAAGGCACCATACGACGGGCCGTATCTGGTGATAAACAGGTTCCCAAAGACGTACACGATTCTGATTGGAACGAAGCAAGTCACAGTCTCATTTGATAGGCTCAAGTCGGCTTATTTGCCAGAGAGGATTCGTTAACTATGCACCGCGACATGGGCTCGTAATTGACCTTTGACTGATTTAGTAAGGGAATGGTGTAGGGTTAAGACTCTACTACATTACATACTGACGCGTTGTGGCAACGCTGAAAATTAAAGTTAGCGATGCGTATTTGGCATCTCTTTTTATTCATTTCCTGTTACATTAATTTGTTTTTGGTATTGTAACAACGCTTGAACACTTTTTGTAACTTTGAAAAATAAATCTTAAGAATAATAAATTGAAACCTCTAAAGTTGTTTTGGGTTGCTTATTTGTTGTTTATGTTCCATAACAGAGGCGCATATGGTGTGGTTGATGTGCTGTGTCAACAATACAATGGCTTTAAAATAGTGCATTTTAATGCTAGAAGTCTGAATAGCTATAAGTTGGATTATCTAAGGTTTGTGTTCGAAACTTCTGTGGTTGATGTCATTTGTGTTACCGAAACATGGTTTACACAGGATTTGGATGACATTCACGTCAATGTTTCTAAATACAGGCTTATTCGTAACGACAGGACGCATAAAAAAGGCGGAGGCGTGGCAATCTAGCTGTATGATAGCTCTTGTAAAGTTTTGTTGTCATGTGTATATAACCCAGGTAAATCGATCAGTCAACTAGATGCACTTTTCTTATCCCTTGCCTCATATGTAGTTGACTATGATTATTTGATTATATGCGGCGACCTGAACTCTGACCTTTTGGCTCGTGATTTCTATAGTAACAGACTGTTAGATACGGTTGTACCCACAAGATATGCGAATATCTGCTGCCTTAGTCTGCTAGTTTGTTTTATCGTTTCTGACTCTTCCTTAGTTCTTAAATTTGACCAAATCTCGTTTGTGTCTGACCGGGATCTTGTATTCTGTGCCCTAGATATAAAATTTTCTCAACCCAGTATAAGTAGCTCATGCAATTTTAGAAATTTCCGTGCACTTGGTAATAATGCCCTACTCTCAGACTTATGCAGTGTTCAATGGAGTGAATGTTGGTCTATTCCTTCAGTTAATGAGAAGCTCGAGTTTCTGAATAACAAAATTACTGAAGCGTATGACAAGCACGTTCCTACGAAAACTCGGGAGGTCGAATCCCAATCATGCCCGTGGTTTAACTACAAGGTTTTAGCTGCAATAAAATTACTGAATAGCCGAAGCCGATACTGGAATAGAATTATCCTGCCCTTCATTATTGGGACACTTACTCATGTAATAAATCACGCGGTAACAACCTCATGCTTTCCAGATAAGTGGAAGGTTGCCAAGATTCGACCACATCCAAAAAACAGGACAGCAAGTTCCCGGGAGATTTCAGGCCCATTAGTATCTTACCTGTTTTGTATAAAGCTTTCGAAAGTCTATTAGCGGAACAGATTAGCGCGCATGTATTAAAGCATAATTTACTCTCGCCTTATCATACGAGTTTTAGGGCTGGGCATAGCTGCTCGACTGCTTTAATACAAATACTAGATGACATACGAGTACCTTTTGATAAAGGCCACTTAACGATCCTGTGCCTACTTGATTTTTCAAAAGCCTTTGATACAGTTAATCACTCCTTGCTTTGCTACAAGTTACAAAAATATTTCAATTTTAGTAAAAATGCGAGCATGATGATGGTCTCAATTGGTTTGTAATGGGGCAGATGTATCAGAGCCAAAGAATATAATAACTGGTGTTCCTCAGGGGTCCATACTTGGTCCCACTGTTATTTAGTATTTTTATTAATGATGTGTTCAACATATGTAAACTCGTAAATATGCACGCACATGCCGATGATATACAGCTGTAAATATCTAGCGGTATTGGTGACATACCTGATCTTTGTCGTCGCGTTAGTAGCGATCTATCAACAATATCAAGTTGGGCGGGTTATAATGGCCTGTGTCTAAATGCTGCAAAATCGTACCCATTGCAAAAAGGGATGTTTCAAAGCTGCAAATACCTACAATAAAAATTGATGATACTGCTGTGATGACAGTAAGCAAAGTCAAAAACCTTGGAATTGTGATGAATACCAGTTTAACAGGAAGTGATCACGTCAATACCGTAGTGGGTAAGGTATATGGTGCTCTGCGGAACTTGAGGCAGACTGCGCATCATACTCCCTTTCAAATCAGGAGCAAACTTGCCATCCAACTCATTTTCCCAATCATAACATACTCTGAGCTGGTTTAAACAAGCTTGACTCAAGCTCTGCACATAAAGTGGAGGTTGCGTTCAATTATGTCACACGCTACGTTTACGGTCTGCACAAATTTGACCATATATCTAGCTGGAGATCTCGAAGGTTAGGATGCAACATGTTTGAATGGCCAGAAGTCGTCTGCTTACTTGTATAATAAAATCGCATTAAATAGGGCTACACGGACATGCACATTAGAGTGGGTTGATTTAAAAAGTGAAAAATCGCCATAGCGGAAACTATTCTAGGGGTCATTTTAAGCAACTTTGCTGAAGAAACTTTAGGTCTAAAATTGGCTTTAAACCCCCGGAAATCGCGTTGAAGTTTCATAGATAGGTAATGAAAATTTTTGTATGCGACCTATCACACTGTGTGACAGCGAGCATTAACTTTTTACGGGACATACCTTAAGTTGTAGTTCTAGTCAAGCACACAAAAACTACACAGCGAGAATTTCAAAAAAATGGTAAACATCTGGAAATAGGGGGCAAAAACCCCTTTTTAATTGTTTCAAGGATATATCTGAAACTTTAACAGGTCGATGTTTGTACATTGCAGATATTCCAAAAAAATTGATAAGGTCAATCATTATTAAGCCAATAGAATCCAAATCAACCATTTTTAGAATTTTTGTCCGTCTGTATGTCTGTCTAAGTGTTTGTGGTGGCATCACTTAAACACTGCTGAATGGAATTAAATGAATCTTTCGTCATTTATAAGTAGACGTTCAACTTAATTTAAGGTATCCCTTATTTCAATAACTTGACCGGTGCCCGAGTTATCGACCAATAAGTGGGCCAGGGGTGACCAAAAATGTGTAAGTACAATATGGGTATGAAACTAAAGGTGCTTACGAGTGATTTCATCATCAATGTGATAAATTTCAATATATCAGCCTGTTTCGGAGATATCCCTAAAAATGTGAAACGGAAAAACGGAAGGGTGTAAAGCTCGTGGGTCTACTTTGGCACTTCATTTTATATAAATAATATAAATAACTAGAATGCCATTTGCATTTCAATGCACTACCTTTTATACACCTTTTCGAATTCCTCGATAATTCAAAAACTAGCGGACATATCTCAGGAGAACAAAATAACATTTATTGTCTGTACAAATAATTTTTTTTAACTACATTTTTTAGGAAATATATAAAGAACTAAATTTGGAAGTCCTGCTTGCTGTCCATGCGTGACATTTTCTTTCGACTGACATCAGTCACAGCCATGACACTTATACGGGTTTTCTCCGATACACGCCGAGAAACACTGGTTAACAATTGCACATATCGTTCAGTTCCTTGTATGTGGCATGGGACTTGTGGGTCAGCAAGTGATGGGTCTTCAAATTCTAAATATTCCTTCCTTTGGTTGTAAGGAATGTTTCTAGTAATTGGTGGTTCTTTTAAAATATTATCATCATTGAAATCAATCATATTAATATTTTCGGAGCAGTCAAAATTAATTATATATTTTTTGTACTCTCTAAGTTTTGTTGTATCGCAAGTGTCATGGTGGTAAAAATTTTTTTTATTGCCTGATCACGTACTGACGATCATCGTAAAGCATAGAGAGCATAACAGTAATTATCTAGTAATTTATATAAATTAAGTGCCAAAGTAGACCCACGGGAGCCTTACACCCTTCCGTTTTTCCGTTTAACATTTTTAGGGATATCTCCGAAACAAGCTGAGATATTGAAATTTATCACATTGATGATGAAATCACTCGTGAGCACCTTTCGTTTCATACCCATATTGTACTTACACATTTTTGGTCACCCCTGGCCCACTTATTGGTCGATAACTCGGACACCGGTCAAGTTATTGAAATAAGGGATACCTTAAATTTTAAGTGAACGTCTACTAATAAATGACTAAAGATTCATTTAATTCCATTCAGCAGTGTTTGAGTGATGCCACCACAAACACTTAGACAGACAGACAGACGGACAAAAATTCTAAAAATGGTTGATTTGGATTCTATTGACTTAATAATGTTTGACCGTATCAATTTTTTTGGAATATCTGCAATGTACAAACATCGACCAGTTAAAGTTTCAGATATATCCTCGAAACAATTAAAAAGGCCCCCTATTTTCAGATGTTGACCATGTATTTGAAATTCTCGATGTGTAGTTTTTGTGTGCTTGACTAGAACTACAACTTAAGGTATGTCCCGTAAAAAGTTAATGCTCGCTGTCACACAGTGTGATAGGTCGCATACAAAAATTTTCATTACCCTAACTATGAAACTTCAACGCGATTTCCGGGGGTTTCAAGCCAACTTTAGACCTAAAGTTTCTTCAGCAAAGTTGCTTAAAATTACCCCTAGAATAGTTTCCGCTATGGCGATTTTTCACTTTTTTCCCTCCCCTACAAATCAACCCACTCTAATGCACATTAGCTGTACCCAACTTCAACTATCTTGCTTCCACCAGGCTGTTTTTCGTCAACACCATACGTCTCTGGAACTCTATTCCTTCTGCAATAAGAAACTCTCTCAACTATAGATGAATTCTTTACAATTTCTTCTCTAGCCAAAACACTTGAATTCTTCACCTATTTCCATTCTCTAACCTATAACTACAAATATATTTTTTTTCTCTCTATTTCTTTTAAACTACTTTTTAATATTGTGAAGCTTAAACTACCAGTTTTGTTTTGTAAAATCCGTCTGTTGTACGATAAAAGCATTTTTTTTCATCTTAATGTACTAATTTACAATACCCTAAATAAATGAAAATGAAATGAACTGAAAGAGAAACAAGTCACATGCAAGGGTTTTCCGTTCCAAGCCACTTATTTCGAAAAAGAATCAACAGACCAGATTAGAGTTTGCCCAAAAGTATGAATATAAGGAGTTCGACTTTTGGTCTAAGATAAACAAAAAAATCTAAATTTCTCAATGTCTCCTCATAATTTATTTTTTATTGACGGTTTTATTTACTGATGAAACGGGAGGCGGTTTGTATGGAAAATGCACGGTAAAGCATTGGAGGATAAAAGTATTAAAAAGCCGGTGAAGTACGGTGCTAGCTCCATTATGAAATGGAGTTGCATGTTCGGAAAAGTTAATTTTGTTGCACTTTTGTATGTTCGAAAAGTTAATTTTGTTGCACTTTTGTATGGCAAATGGTACACCTATATAAGGGCGATTCCATGAGGAAATGAGCCTTCCTGTGAAAATAATTATGTTCATAAAATTAGCAAATGTATCGATAAATAAATGGTAGAAACGTTATATTAGCCAAAAAAAACTCTTCGCACTCTAATAGCTATTTTAATGAGGTTGATTTTCTTGTTTTGGAAAGGCTGTCAAATGGTTTGTGATTCCTTTATGAAATTATTGATTATTGCTTTTTGTGTTTGCTCCTAATTTTCTGCTCTCATTTCGAACCAATATTAATAAATAAGGTATCGTTTTGAAGGTGTGGGTTACCTCTACATGCGAAATCATTTATTAATTATGGGAGAGCTTTTGTTAAGCGTATTTTATAAAAATTTATTTGTTTAATAATCAATTTTGCTAAACAATTTTTTTTGTCCCATACAAAAAGCAACACAAAAAACTACTTGTTTTTCTGTTTTTTGTAAAAATGCACTGGGAAAAAGTTATATCGGGAAAACTATAGCATTTAGAAAAAAAGTGTAAAGAAACTTTTGATGGAGAATCACCTCGGCAACAAACTGTAGCCGAAAATTTTTTGACAGATGTTACCATGCCGAAATAATTAAAAATACCAAAAAAAATTACACTTTAAATGCATGCAGAAAGGTATGCTCTGCATATTTTGGGATTATTTTTTCACCCTTTCATGTCCACTAGTAGGAGAGTTAGATAAACCAAAAAAACCTATGGTCCGCGTCACTTCCGTATTCAGTCGATTTTCGATATTATTCGACTGGACTATATATATATTCCAGTTTTCTCTTAATGGGATCATTAATTGAGTGCAAAATTTGACAATATCTCTATTAAAACCAGAAATCGATAACTAGTTTTATTAAAATCTTTAACTAAAGTGAAATTTCATGAAAAGTTGTCCCACCCGTTACGGTGGAATAGTCCATATATAAAAATGATTTGGTGTTTAATTGTAAGGCTAAAACTTGAAAACGGCTGAACCAAATCAAATACTTCCTTCGGGGGGTTTGTTTGTTGTTACCCCGCGAAGGTTTAGTCGAAGAAAAAATTAAAAAATATTAGGGGGGCGTGGCACCTCCCATACAATCTTAATTTTTAATTTTAGTTGCACCTCACATGCAAACTATTTTTCAAGCGGAATATCTCTAAAAGGATTTAAGGCAGGGGCCGGGAAATTGGAACTGAGCTATATGATATCAAAACAATTTTTGCGCATGAAGTAGGGGTTATCGGAAAAGGGGGCGTGGCACCACCAGTGTAGGAAAACCGTCCTCGCTATTTATTCGCACCGGGACAGAAAACTGAAATGAATACTAAAATTATATATTATAAGTTGTATACACAATGAATTGAAAAATCGTTAGTTTTCTATTAAAAAAATACCCGTGTAATAACAATTTTTTAAATGAAATTAATAAAAGAATCTATTTTGCTAGTTAAGTTATAAAAATTTAAGTTATAAAAAAAAATCGCAGTGCTGAAAAACTTGGTATTTGTAACAACTTTATTTTATACGACTCGAAGCTCACGTCCTGGAATGCTTAAAGCTGGTGAATAATAATAATAATAGTGTTAAGGAAGTGCACTGCGGCCTTAGAGATCTATTGTGCCCTCATAGACTCATAGCACCTTATCCAGGACGATCCGCCTCAGGAAGTCCAGAATGGAGATCGGCTTTAAGTCGGGTAGGTGCTAAGTGCTTCTGTCTCCTCCTCGACACAGCATCACAACTACACAATATGTGCTCAGCTGTCTAATACTCGGTATCGCATAACCGGCATAGGCTAGAGGACGTAATGCCCAGTCTGTGCAGATGGGCGTTTAGCCTGCAGTGTCCTATCAATATCCTTGTGATGATCCTCAGGTTGTTCTTGGATATGGTTATTAATTCTATTAATCCTGCTTTTGATTATAGTCCCCCATCATGGTCTTTGCCTGGCACAGTCCAGCTTTCTGCTGCCAGCATCTTTTCCTCATGCTGCATTCCTCAGCTCCTCTTTAATAGAGTAGGACCCTATTGCCAAAAACGGCTCTGGGTCAATAGGTCTTGTTGCTGCCGCTTCCCTTGCTAGTCTATCCGCTTTTTCGTTGCCCTATATGACCTGGAACCCAGGCCAGTCGGACGTTGTTGCACGACGCCAGACGGTGTATCCTCTCCTCCTCAAGTGCCGCTGTAGGGCATATGCATGCGACACGTTGGATTTTCACTAATGCCTTTTGTACCGTGTCCAGACTTGATCTGGAAAAGCAGGCTACTGTCCCGTACGCTATTGTTGGCCTAACGATCATTATGTACATCTATCTGAGCAGCACTGAGTTCCATCCCCATGATTTGCCTGCGAGTCTTCTGCACACCATTATCGCCTTCGTTGCTTTTAGAGTAGTGTTTGCCACATAGGATTGTCCGCATTCTCGGCAGGGATGTTCTTGCGAATGGGAAGATGGTAGTTTTGTCAAGGTTGATGCTCAGACCTAGTTAGGTTTAATGCTCTTTGGATAATATAACAGAGCGTGTCTTCGAACTTCACTCTGGCGATGATCACTATGTCAACAGCGAATGCCCTCATCCGTCAGAAGCTATAGAAGTTCGTCCACTACTATACTCCACAGAAGGGGTGGCAATACTCCCCCCTGTGGGCATCCTTTCGCCGTTTTAACTCGAACCCTGTCTTCTCCGATTTTGGTATAGGCTATCCTAGTGATTACATGTGTTTGTTGAGAGGAATTTCTCAGCCAGCTTTCTATACAATTAACAATTATGTTATAAAAATCAAAGTAATAGTTCGTAGGACTCACCGAGTGCTAAAAGGCGTCTAAAAATGTAGGAAGAGGTATCAAAAGGCGCGTTTTGACCTCTGCAACAAGTATCTAAAGCGGTAAGCTAACAGCAACAGGAGTCCTTTGAACACAAACTTACCCGACTGACAGAGCAATTTACCACCCTCACCACAGTGAAAAAGCCACGGATGTACTGTGAAAATCATTTCAGGCATTAAATGCAAAGAGCTGGTGAAGTCATTGCCAGAGTTTGACGGTCAAGTCAGCACCTATGTTTCCTGGCGCCCGGCCGCCCGCACCGCTTATAAGGTGTTTCGAAGCCATCAGGGCAGGTCTAGGCACTATCAGGCAGTAACCACAAAAAGTAAATCAGGGTCAACAACAATACTGAAACAATTCTAGGCAGAGCCCTAACTTTAACCAACAACCACAAATTGGAAAGCGACAGGCAGAATCAGGTAGAAATGCTGGACCAAAAATCCAGAAAATAAATAATTTAAGACAGGTTAGAGACGGCTTACAATCAAGAGGCGGAAGATAAAACCGAAAATCGCGAAGATGAAGATCTAAATTGTTTCGTATGGGCAGATTTTATATATTGCCTAATATGGCAACGTTCGATGGTATTATTATACTGGATCCAGTAAACCAGGTAAATGCTCAGTTAGATCTGAATAGTGGAGTAATACAAACGTTATTGTTCCACGAGTGCGTGAATGGAAATTTCAGTGATATGAGAAGTGAGGAAATGCCTTCATGTGTCCGAAATCAGTTCCTTAAGATGAATGAAAGTCTTCGTAGACCCAACACGAGTCCCTCCCTTTCAATATAGTTGCTATCATAAGGACCAATAACGAATTCGTCAACGGGGAAGTGGCCGATTTGCTAGCTAACGGAATCATCCGCCCTTCCAGATCGCCTTTCAATAACCCGATGACAAACAAGGAATAGATGATGCAGGAAATTAAAAAAAACGGTTAGAGATTGACCTTAGGAAACTAAATGAGGCCACAATTGAGGACAAGTATCCGATGCAATGGTGATATTGTCAAACCTAAAGGGAGCACAATACTTTACCACACTTGATCCGAAATCTGAATTCCATCAGACTGAATTGATAGAGAGGGACAGAGAAAAAACTGCCTTCTCTGTAAACAACGGCAAATACGAATTCTCCCGCCTGCCCTTTGGACTTAAAAACGCCCCAGTATATTTCAGAGAGCGATCGATGATGTTCTGAGGGAGCAAATTGGCTGGACCTGCCATGTTTACGTCGACGATGTAATTATCTACTCAAAAACTGCAGAAGACAATTTAAGGGACGTTGAATGGGTTCTGCGTAGACTCTGAAAGGCCAATGAGAGAGTCTCAGTGGAAAAATCGAAGTTTTTCAAAACTGAGGTAAATTACTTGGGATTTGTTGTATTAAGAGGAGGCGTAAAAACAAACCCTAATAAGGTCAACGCCATAGAATGCTATGAGCGGCCAGCCACTCTTCGGGGGCTCCGTTCCTTTTCAGGATTAGCGAGCTACTATATGTAGATGTTTAATAAAAGATTTTGCTAGCATAGCAAAACCACTGACCGATATGCTTAAAGTGGAAAATGGCAAAGTAAGTGCAAACAGTCTAAAAAATTAAAATTCAGCTAACACCAGAAGGTGTAGAATCATTCAACAAACTTATGAAAATTTTAGCATCCGGATTTCAGAAAACCCTTTGACTTGACGACTGATGCATCTTCGAGAGGTTTGGGACCTGTAATTTCATCAGAAAAGAAAGAACGAAATAAAGCATTTAAGATGTCGCATCGACGAAACCGGTTTGCTACAAAACCAAAATTGACAAGGGACGACGGAAATTCGTTCCAATATAAATCCAGTATCCGCCCTGCCGGAAAACACAACAACCAAACAAACGCAGAAAAGAAACCCTTTACCATGATCTCACGAACTCTGAGAGATAAGGAGGTACATTTGGCAAGAAATGAAACTAAGTTCCTGGCAATCATGTGGGCCCTAACGCAAAGATCAAGCGATGGAAATGGAAATAGAAAGCTTCAATGCAAAAATTTTTCACAAGCCAGGGAAAGAGAACTCTGTTGCCGACGCATTGTCGAGACAACACATAAATATGTTGGAGGTTGAAATGGAAGCAAGCTCTGACTGCGCCACCATACATAGCGAAGCGTCCCTGACCCTATACCATTGAAACAGTGGATAAACCTGTTAATTGCTTTAGGAATCAAATTGTGCAAAGCAGACCTTTATTCTGTTCAGTTCAAGGACTAGACATATTGTTTCATTTCGTGATGCAGATTCGCTTATAGACACACTCACACCGCTCTGCTGGCAAGAATAGCTTCAACAAAAATGGGCACAAAAACTGTGAATGAGGTCTTGTCTGGGACCATCCTAGATGTCGAACTAGGTTTTCAGTAAAATCGGGACTGATCATTTTAGCGAAATATCCCACTTTAACCCTTTAGGACCTTCAAAAATATACACTTGGCCAAAAAATCTTCTCAAAAATAGTTTTTGTATGTTTGTTCGTGTAGGTGGTTTCTATTACTCAAATAAATTGACAAAAGTCACACATTTAAAAAAAATTGCAAAACTACTATTAAATAAAATTAATTATTCGTTTTTAGGGCACTAGTTACAGCACCCTGGTTTTGTAATGCAAAAAAGAAACAAAAATACTCCTTATGATTTTTTTTTAAGCGGAACACGAATCCGTGGTCCAAAAATTTCCATCATGTCCCGTTTCTGAGAAAAAATGTTTTTAGATCCCAAAATTAGTACAATTTAAACAAGACCCCT
Source organism: Sphenella marginata (assembly GCA_951509765.1). Lineage (NCBI taxonomy): Eukaryota > Metazoa > Arthropoda > Insecta > Diptera > Tephritidae > Sphenella > Sphenella marginata. Next base: position 43,829,071 of record OX608080.1, read on the forward strand.
GTGCTCTGGGTGCTCTTATTTGATTTGAATATCAGCTCATATCAACCAAGGTTTAGGAAACATTATCTAAGATAAGAAAACATTGTGGTATGTCGCAATTATTTTATACAGATTTTCTAAGTTGGCCGAATTCACAAAATCATGTTTTTGGTACATTTTTGAAAAATTATATAAATTTACCCCGATCTGGCACAAGCTTCTTACATACCAGAAAATATTGCATGGTTTCTAGTCTGTCAATGGTAAGAAAACCTTTTTATTACCACTTGCCATGAAAATAATATCTTCATTTATTACCACCGTTACCTCTATACAAAATTTGTATGTAATATTTTTAGTATCAGCATACATTTTATATAGAAATTGATGAAAGCAAAAATAAATATTTTACGTGAAGTTCCGCCACACTGAAAAGATGGTTGCTGATGTCTTTAGTGAAGAAATCTTAGCGACACCGTTGACCTAATTTTGTTCGCCACTATAGAATATAGTATATAGAATGAACGAAGACTCTACAGAAGGTATACTTAACGACACCCGCCGGTGGAAGCAGAGGAAGAGAAAGGCCATCACTCCGATGGAAGGACCAAGTAAAAACCGACCTGCGATCTCACATACATATATAAAATGCCATGTAGCTGTGGGCAAAGAGTTGATCGTTATTAACAATCCATACTGTGTGCTAACTGCAGTGAACTTTTTCATCTTCCCTGTGTTGAAATTCTTGCAGCTGACATGGATTATTCATTCCTTTTTATTGTAAAGTTTGTGAGAGAGCGCGTCGCAGTTCTTTTCGCTCACCACCCCCCGTTCTTTATGAAAATAGTTCTAATCAACAGTGTCATGCAAATGATAATAACAAAATCAATAACAATGAACAATGTGTGTGCAGTAGACCGGGTTGGTGCCCATACAAAAAAAAAAAGTTTTCAATTACCCCCCCCTAGGATGAAAGGTGATCCTGCGGCGAATTAGGGATGATAAAAATTTTCTTCCTGCGAGAGTCCTTTAAACAGCCAAGTCACCGTAACTTCTTTGTTTACTTATATTTTTTTTTACTTCAAAGATAACAAGTGTATAGCTTGCTGAGACGTTTATTATTATGAAGGGAAAAGTTTTTTATAGGGGGGTAGAAATCGAGTTACGCGGTCTAACTCGGTTGGGGGTCTGTTTTGAGTAAAAGGACATTCAGGAGATATGTAGTACTAAAAAATACCTATTCAACGATATATCAAACTTTGCAATCGGATTATAAATAAAAAAGTTGTGAATAAAAATCGATTTTGGCTGTTTTTATTACTCTCGCAGTACGAAAATTTTTATCATCCCAAATTCACCGCAGGGTCATCTTTCATCCTAGGGGGGTAATTGCAAACTTTTTTTTTTCTAGTGTGCAGTGGACAAGAACATGATTTAAAATCAATGTTGAGTGCAATTTTAGACGAAAACAGATCTTTACGTTCTGAGGTAAATGACCTGCGTGCTGAATTGCGCTCTTTGCTGAAAAAAGTGTTATATAACGATGTTGTTGCTAATGATATCAAAGACATTAAAGCTGACTTTGTTTTTATGAAAACACTTTTGCCGATGCCTTGGTCTCGCTTTCAATCGTGTGTTGATGTGGGGTATGGTGCTGCTGAGAGCATGTTAACCAACAATAAACAAATGATAAATGTTTACAAATTGAATGGTCGCCTCAAATAACGTTGTATGTCGCTATGCTTACAATGTAGCTTACAACATTATTTGAGGCGACCATTCAATTTGTTAACATTTATCATTTGTTTATTGTTGGATAACATTCTCTCAGCAGCACCGCTATGTCGCTATGCTTACAATGTAGCTTACAACGTTATTTGAGGCGACCATTCAATTAACGAATGTAAACAACCAAAATAAACCAATGCAAGCTGTTGTTGGTACAAGCTCAAACGCTGATTTCGCTGTTATACAACGTAATATTGCGAGGCGCATTATATGGTGTCATATCTCTTCGTTTTTGAACACTGTCACTGAAGAAAATATTCTGAATTCCATTGATAAAAGCCAACTGGCTTGCTTTAAATTAATACAAAAAAGGTGTGGACTCACATACTTTCAAATGGGTAAATTTTAAACTTTGAGTGTATGAAGAGATTTATGATCTTCTCTTTCTCTTTGATCTTTTCCGTAAAGACCGTGATCTTGTTTAAAAAGGTTGCTCGAGAGGAGGGGGTGTTCTCATTGCTGTTCGGAGAAAGTTCCAGGCGGCCGTGGTAACACTCGATAACTCTGACACACTCATTGATCAGCTCTGCGTACGTGTTCGTGGTTCTTCTGGAATCTTGTATTTGTGTGCTTCGTATATTCCACCGAACAGTGCAGATACCTGACAACGTTCTCTCACTGGCATCAGATGTGGGTGACAATCATCTTTTTGTACTTGGAGATTTTAATTTATGTAATTTGAATAGGTCTCATATTGAGAATACGGCTTCTTTTATGGCATGTAACGTTAACTCTTCAGCCGAAATTCATTTTATTGATAGTTTCTTAAGTATTGATTTGGTACAAATTAATGGGCTCTATAATAGGATAAAGATAATTTTAGATTTGGGGCTTATCTCAAACAATGTTCACTACACATTGTCCGAATTGTTCACACCAATCTTGCAGACCGACAAACATCACCTTCCTATTTCCCTTGAATTAAAGTTTTATGAATTTGCTGAAATAACCGATAAGACTGAAACGAATTTCAACTATAGTGCTTGCGATATGTCGTATCTTAATGAAATATTATTAAGCATTGATTGGTGTGATTCATTCCGCGATAATGATGTCACATCTTGGTTTTATATTTTGAAAAATAAGGGTCATGAGTTGTGCTTGACGCATATTCCAATTTATAGGAAAACATCATATAAGACGCCCTGGCATACTAAGAGGATAGGACATCTGAGGAATGTTAAGAACAATTCTTTAAAACAATATAGAAGAACTGGTGATTTGGCGCACTATTCAAAATTTCAAAATGAATTAAAGGCTTTCAAGTGCTTGAATAGGTTTTTGTACAGAAATTATGTTCTGAGCTTTGAGAGTAATATAATGTCGATTCCAAAGGCGAAAAATCTGCAAACAATGCCGTTGATGCTGCGAATTTATTTGCCAATTTTTTTTGTTCTAATTTTGAACCAGACACTCCCGTTCGCACGAGTCTGCCTTCCATGAGCAACTCAGCGCTCAATTTTGGATCTTTGCGTGTTTCCGTTACAGATGTTGTGAATGGTATTGTTGAAAAACTGTTTATGTTTGGCTGAGCCTCTCACAATTATCTTCAACAACTCACTGGCCACTGGGACATTTGTGGATGACTGGAAGCTTACCTACTTCGATTTCTCTGATTTTCAAGAGTGGTAACAAAAACTATGTTCGTAATTATAGACCTATTTCGAAGCTCTCATCTGTTTCCAAACTCTTTGAGATTATGGTAAATGATATAATATACTTTGCAGTAAAGGGCCTAGTTTCGAACAATCAGCACGGATTCGTTTCAAAACGGTCCACTGTTAGTAACTTATCTATTTTTTTCTAAATATTGCATTTCCGCTTTCCATAATAGATTGCAAGTTGATAGGCCTTCGACAAGGTCTCGCACCATTTTTGATGTGGATTGAGTCGTATATTTCAAATAGACATGGCGTTGTTGACCTAGACAACTTCACGTCCCAGTCCTTCATTGCTTCCTCTGGTGTCCCGCAAGGAAGTATTCTAGTATCTTTTTTTATATTATTCATTAATGACATCGGCTCATGTTTCGCTTTTGCGGAATACTTGTTGTATGCAGACGATTTGAAAATATTCGCAACCATAAGAAGCTCTCGTGACGCTGAACGGCTGCAATCTGACCTACTCAATGTTGAAAACTGGTGTTGTTTATGTTAAACATCAAAAAGTGTTTCCATGTCACTTTTTCGAAATCAGCTAATGTTCTCCGGACTTCATATAGTATTGCTGGCTGTGCCCTGGAATCTGTAGAGGAAATTAAAGACTTGGGTGTATTTTTTTACTCTAAGTTTAGTTTCGCTAACCAAGTCAACTACGTTATAACGCGGTCGTATGCTAGCGTTCATTCGTATAAATTGTTCTGCTTTCACTAACCCTCACACCCTCAAATCTTTATATTGCTCTTTGGTCAGATCGAGGCTGGAGTTTGCTGCTATAATTTGGACACCCTACCATACAGGTCCCTCCAATCGTATTGAGAGAGTTCAGAAAGTTTTTTTACGTTTTACTCTCCGATCTTTGAATTTTTCTGATCCTATTCCGTCATATCAATTGAGATGTCTTTTTATTGAACTTAGTACGCTCGGAAAATAGACGAACCATCTTATCGTGCTCGTTTATCATTGGCTTAATTTCTGGAGCTGTTGATTGTCCATCACTCCTGGGAAAAATTCAGTTTAATGTTCCTTGCAGAAATTTGCGGCACTTTGAAATATTTAAAATTTGTTTTGCAAGGACCAACTATGCGGTAAATGCTTCTGTTTCGAGGGCTTGTGCGGAACTCAATTTGTTTTTCAGTTCTTCAGATGTTGACTGCACTTCTCTTTATGTAACTCTAATTAGTCATTTAAGATCTTTCTACTCTTAATTTTACGTTACACCTTTTCCACCTGTATTTCAGAAAATAATAAATGTGTTTCAGAAAATATGAAATGATTTTCAGAAAAGAGCAAATGTATTTCAGATGTTCCAAATGTTCTTCAAAAAACCTCAGTTTCAATTGTATTTTAGAAAAGGTCAAATGTATTTTAGATTTTAAAAATGTACTTCAGAAGACCTCAAAAGTTATTCAGAAAACCACAAATAGGTTTCCGAAAACAGCAAAAGTATTTAGGAAAAGTTTCAAAATTAAAATTAAAAGTTTGTTCTCCACTTGCATTCGTAGCGTGAAAAAGTAAATAGTTTTTTTCCGCAAATTGTTTGCTATAATTGTTCAAATGGAGCTGAAAGATAATTGCTAAATTGAATGGACCAGGGGCAATTTAAAGGCGCTTGCAGTATTTGGAAGGTGCTATTCGCCACTATTCGAGACCGTTGCTACCGTTGCATTGAGAGACATGTCAGCTGGAATGTAATACATTATTTTATCTTACTTTAATGATATGATATGCTAGGGTAACTTTTCATCAATTACTTTTAACATTTTCTGAAAAACATTTGAGCTTTACTGAAATACATTTGGCCTTTTCTGAAATACTTTTTCACTATTCTGAAAATTAATTGGGGGTTTCTAAAATACATTTGTGGTTTTCTGAAATACATTTGGAAAATCCGAAGTACATTTCACTTCTTCTGAAATACATTTGATCTTATCTGAAATACTTTTGAGGCTTTCTGAAATACAATTGGAATATCTGAAATACTATTGGTGTTTTCTGAAATACATTTTCTGAAACATATTTATTATTTTCTGAAATACCTTTGGTTTTTTCCGAAATACCGTTGAAAAAGGAGTAGGCTGTAAAAATTTGTAAATTTAAAGACTGAAATAAATAAATAAACATTAGCTAAACTAAATTTAGTTAGTCCTTTAATATTGGACAGTAGCGATATAAACAAAATAATCAACGTGCACTCAACTAACGTTGAGATGGTACATTTATTATCAGTAAGGATACGGCCGTAATAACGGGAGAGGCCGGTATCTAAAAATCGTTAAGGGGACCTATCTGCTAACCTTCGAACAACAGGTGACAACAAACGGTACCGAATTCCGAAATCGGAACAATGCCATCACCCGCACTTCCGGAAAATCGACTGTCCAAAAGATCTACCCGGAAGACACTTGGGGTCCCTGAGTCTTAATTACCTCCAGGAAATGAGTGTTGAAAACATTCACCACATAGACGCTTTGCGACAACCAATTAGTTTTGATCCCAAACAAAAAAAATGATGGATCTTGCTATAAGAAAAAATACTGAGAGGATGACCCTCACCTAAGAGGTAAATTGCTTAGACTACATTGTAGCATTCATTTCTGCAATTTAATGAAAAACGATACCCGATACTTCGTCTTGTGGAGTTGATTCATAATAAACAATTCGAACCATGGGATTCGCTGAGCCAGCATACTCGCAGCAAATACCAATATCAGCGAATTGCAACGGCGCGATGGCGACGACAACGACGGTGATGGCTATAGCTTAAGGTAGAAAAAAGATAGGGTAAAATAATAACTTCAAATTAAGACTAAATAACGCACACAAGTGCACGAAAATAACTTAAATAAAATTTTCATACCTTCTTTTTTCTATTTTTGTGAACAGTTTTTTGTTTCTTGTGTATCTTATCGACAGCTGTGACATTAAATCCATCACTATTAGTTACAGTATATGGTCCTTGGTATATTTATACCTTTCATGAACATGAAATGGTATTATAACTTTGGTCCGATGTTTGTAAGTGTGAGAAGAAGAAGAGATAGACCCACCATTAAGTATACCGAAATGATCAGGGCGACGAGATGAGTTGATTTAGCCATGTCCGTCTGTCCGTCCGTCTGTTTGAACGCAAACTAGTCCCTCAGTTTTAGAGATATCTTGATGAAATTTTGCAAGCAGGCGCCATTTTGCATAGGATTAATCATTTGTCGGAACCAGCAAGATCGGACCGATACAAGGTATAGCTCCCATACAATCGATTGTTCCGATAAACGGGTTTTGGGCTATAAATGTTGCAAATAGAAACCTAGAAACGTAAAATTTTGCAGGTTTGGTACTTATTATATATGTGATGTGTGTAGTGAAAATCATACAGATCGGACTTACATAACGCATAGCTCCCATACAATCGATAGTTCCGATAAATGGGTTTTGGCCTATAACTCGTGCAATCAAAAAGCTATGAGAGCGAAATTTTGCAGGTTTAGTACATATTATATTTGTAACTTGTGTAGTGAAAATCACCCAGATCGGACACACAAAACATATAGCTCCCATATAATCGATAGTTTCGATAAATGGGTTTTGGTCTATAAATGTTGCAAATAGAAAGCTAGAAACGTAAAATTTTGCAGGTTTGGTACTTATTATATATGTGATGTGTGTAGTGAAAATCATACAGATCGGACTTACATAACATATAGCTCCTATATTACCGATTGCTACGATAAATGTGGTTTGGCTATGTATTTTTAAATTAACAGTTTTGGAGAGTTTGTAAGTAATTGTAAGTAAGGATCGGACACTTAGAAAAATTGTGCGTATTCATGAAAGGTTTTGGAGAGTTTGTAAGTAATTGTAAGTAAGGATCGGACACTTAGAAAAATTGTGCGTATTCATGAAAGGTATAAAGCCTTCGGCAGCCCTTTCCTTACTTGTTTTTTTTTTGTTTTCATTTCTAGGTTTTTTATATATTATTACTGTATCGCCTATATAAATAGCTAATAGTCATGGCGACTTATCGTAAATACTTTTATTTTTAGTATTATGTTTGCTTATGGGATTTTTGGCCATTTCATGAGATTTTTTGCATTTTTTATTTTACTTTTTTTGCATAACATTCCACGTTGTGCACTGGATCAATATGTTCTTATTTCAATTCATTTGGTAGTGTACAGTGAGTCACAGTCAAACCAAGCCACACTACCTAGTATCAGAATAATATGAAAACAAGTAAGGAAGTCTAAGTTCGGGTGAACCGAACATTAAATACCCAGCGTTAGTTTTTAGCTAATTCGGCTACCGAGATATGTAAATTTATGTGATTTTCGATATCGAAAAAGGGGGCGAGGTTGTCATCCGATTTCGCCCATTTTCAATAGCAACCTTCCTTGGCCAAAAAGTAACCTGTATAACAAATTTCATGCAAAGATCTACATTTTTACTCAAGTTATGTTAATTTATGTGATTTTCAAAATTTTCGATATCGAAAAAGTGGGAGTGGTTATAATTCGATTGCGACAATTTTCAACAGCAGCATACCTTGGCCAGAAAGTAACCAAATTCCATGTAAATATCTCAGTTTTTACGCAAGTTATGTCAATTTATGTGATTTTCGAAATTTTCGATATCGAAAAAGGGGGCGTGGTTATCATCCGATTTTCAATAGCAACCTACCTTGGCCAGAAAGTAACTTGTATGCAAAATTTCATGCAAATATCTCAATTTTTACTCAAGTTATCGTGTACACGGACGGACATGCCTTAATCAATTCCTCTTTTCAGCCTAAGAACTTTCATACCTGGAACTCTATATCTAACTCGATTATTTTGCGCCGTTATGTAGTACCGTTATGTGGACAAAATTATAATACCCTAGTACTAGTACGCTGGGTATAAATATACAAGAAAAAATGTTATGTGTTTTTATGGTTTGAATATTAAACTATAGTAATTCATAAATTACATGAAACAGTTAATTGGTTTATTATTAAAAATCTACAAAAATCAAAATAATTCAAAAATTTACTTCACAGTGAAAGTGACTAAAGTAAACTTAAACTAAAAACTAATACTTTGTTGGGCCACCTTTTGCATAAATCACGACTTGTAGACATATCGGCATTTATGGCACAGTCGCGCTTTACTTTCCTATCATCAAACGACATTGATAAAAAGATATTTTCCGAATGCGCATAATATGAATTGTCATATAAATATTATTATAAATATATAAATAAAAATAAATAAAATACATAAGCATTTCGCTGATTTTTTCATGTAAAGTGCAAAACCGGCGATTTTTTGAAATGTTTGTATGGTGAACCCCCAGGGGGTGTGCCACTGGCATCGGCGGGTCGGGCCTCCAAAGTTAGTGGGGGTCGGTAATACATTTGGACCCGATTGGAGCACTCTAAATGGGTCAAAGTGGGATTTTTAAAAAAATTTTGCCCCTAGCCAAAAGTTCGACCCAAATTGGAGGACATCAGAATTCGTTTAAGAGGTATGGTTCCTTCGGCAATGTTTCTTATTTTGATTCCTAGAATACGGTTTTCACAGAGCAATGAGCGATCCCTATGATATGATGAAGTTTTCCAGTACCACCTCCAGCCAAGCAGCCCCAAACCATAACGGAGCAACCGCCGTGCTTTATTGTGGGATTAGGGTTCTTCTGCTGAAACTCAGATCTTTTTCCGCCATACTGTAATAGGACTTTAAAAAATATTTTAGCCATTGACGGACATTTTACCCTTATATACCTTTTGCCGGAAGTTCATATCCTTATGAATATATTTCTTCGCAAACTCCAGCCTTTGTTTTTCGGGTTTTTTGTTAATAAATGGCTTCTTTCGTGCCGTTCCACCATTATAGCCATGCTTTCTGAAAACCCGCCTGACTGTTTCGGGGTTGACGTGGACATTAAGTTGCTCTTGGACCAACTTTGTCAATTTTGGGGTACTTAGATGTGGATTCTTCTTAATTTCTCGTACAATAAACGCGTCATCTCGCTCCGAAAACGAATTTTTTTGGGTCTTTCTCTGTTTGTTTACTATTCTTTATTTGTCTAGTAAAGCGATGTATGATGTGCTGGACAGTTCCTCGACTTTTATTCACATTTTCTGCAATGTTTCTTAAAGTTTTCCTTTTTTTGAAAATATCAAGTATTAATTGTCTAATTTCAACACTTGTTTGTCGACCCATCTTCACTAATCGGTGTTTGATATGCAACTAATAACTTACAATAAGATAAGAAGCAATGACTTATATTGGAAAATAGATTTACTGTTATCTTAACAAAAAACTGTTAGATGGCTCACTTTGAGTGTGTCGTAATTTTGCTAGTTTTTTGGAATTTATTCTTAATCTTTCCACGATAGAGAGCAAACAAGAAAAAATAGAGTTAGATTATGCAAACGTGCTCTCTTAATAAACATAACAAGAAATAAAGGGTGTTAGGAAGTTTTAACAAAAGCTAGTAATGCAAATACTTTCGAATAACTCCTGGCTCATTTTGACTGTGACTCACTGTAGCTTTTCTACCGTAAAGTGTAATATTTTATACTTACTTTTGCGTAGAGTTTTTTGTTTCCGCAATGTCCACCTATATTGGATCATTGTGGTAAATGTCCATAAGTTTTTATTTTGTCTTCTACAACCTTAGGTTACTTCGGTAATTGTTTACGTGGACTACCGAGTGCAAATACGCGTTGATACGGGGTATCAAAAGACGCGTTTCGGTCCCAGGAGCATGAATATAACTCCGCTGAACCAATATTTACATTAATTTGGAAAATAATTGCGAAAAACCGATAAATGAAACAGGCCAAATTCTGATTTGGGGTCCCGATCCATGTTTTTTATGTGCAGAATAGAGGTGGGCGCGTGCATGATTTTTGCAACACGACACGACACGTTCACGAAACTGATTTTCGAAAGTCGGCACGAACACGCACGGGGAAAAATTATGAAAACACGACACGACACGCACGAAAAAAAATTATATAAATTTATTTCCTTGATTTTTTCTTTTTATATACATTCGTATAAATGGAATGAACTTTGTCATGGTATGCACTTATACATCCAAAATTTATAAGGTATGTATCGACGACTGAGTGGAAGATCGCCCTATTTCAAAATATTTTCATCCCATCAACGCTCTATCTAAGAATTTGTTTCAAAAACAGCTTATTTAGGACGTTTTTGAAAAATATCGTGAGCTTCCACTCAGCGGTCGATATATTTTTACACATATTTTTTTATGTACTTACATTTTTTATGTATGTACATTAAGGCGCCTCACGCTCCATACAAAAAAAATGGACACCCTGTTTCCATCGGAATTATAAACTTCAATGTGTTCTAAGACCTTGATCAAAATATTTCGAAAAAATATTAATATTTACCGGAGCTAAACCGGGATAAAAAAACGCTAAAAATATCGTTTTTTATGTACAAAAGGAGTATGAAACAATATTTTTTAATAAAAAGCACCTGAGATGATGAATTAGCTGGAGTACAAAAGGTAAGCATAAAAAAGTTTGAAATTTTTATCAACGCAATCCAAATATTGAGATGTATGATGTGTTTGGTCATATTTCGAGATGTTGCCATTTCTGCAAAATTTAACCCTTTTTGGTCCAATTTTACACATTGCGAATATTAGCACACAGGTATACAATAGATAATAGTATTGATAAAATTTTTAAACTTTTTTATGGTTACCTTTTGCACTCTATCATCTCAGATGCTTTTTATTAAAAAATATTTTAATAAGACGTTCTTTTGTTTTCGTGTACTCTTCATCCATTATCGTTGTGCTCAACTTTTTTCTTGACACTATAATCTCCTCAACACTGCGCGCGCCATATAGCCAGATGAGTTGAAAATGTTCATTTGAGTGGAGAACGACACATCGCGCATCATTAGCGACATCTGTCATACAAAAGTTGCCAACTTTCAACTTTTGATGCATGAAAAGCATAAGAAGAAGCATTTGACATTTGGCTTTTGGTATATAACAAATTGGCGCAAATAAAAATCAGCTGTTTACAAATGCAAAACCTTGCGTGATGATTGTGCCGCTGTTCCTGTGACACATAAGTTTGCGTTAAATGCATGTACATGCGAAACTTGGTTGTGACGCGGTCAATACTCTGCGACTATGTTCACAACCGTCTGAAACCAGTTCCTAAAATTTTTTTAAATTACAGCTCAGTTTATTCTAAGCGAATTGGTTGAACTTACCTTCAGTAATATTGAATGGCTGTAAATCTTTTGCCAAGAAAGCTAATTGCTTGCTAGCCAACTTATTCAAAAGGCGATTCGGTTTATCTTCTTTTGCATAGGATGCTAATGTTTTTTGGCCAGCAGGAGCAACAAATGGGCAATTGTGTCTAGAAAGTACTCCCGTACCATTCCTTGCTTTATAGGCCAAAACCACATGACACTTTCGGCAACACACATAGTCAAGAATTTTTCCTTCGAATTCGATTAGATTAAATAGTTTCCATGCCTCGGCCTTGGCATTTGCATTTGCAATTAATTTTTATCGTTCATCATTGTTTTTTATTCCTTTCTGAATTACGTCCTTTTTTATTATTACTGATGCTGATCTCGCCTCCATTTAATATTTGTATGTACTCTTATTTAAAATTAAAAACTTTTTGCAAGCACAAAAACCCAACCTCTGTGAAATACTTTAGCTATACACCGGTGCCACACGTTCAACGTATTGATCTTTTGATCGATCACAAAGGCATGCTACACGTTCAATATTAATAGCGTCTATTTTTACTGATTTTCATGCTTTGTGGATCAAAATGTCTTAATAAATAGGCAAAGAAAATAAACAACATGCGTTGTAACAAAATTAAAACAGAAACTACAACGAAATAGGTTAAACTAACGACTTTATAGAAGATGCATTCTTGTACCCGTTGTGTTTGTACGCTTGCAAAAATTAAAGATATTAAATGGAGGTAATTCAGAAAGAAATAAACCAGTAAATTCAGCATGAGCACTACATTAGTATGCTTTCTTTAAAAAAAAAAAAGTTTTCGGTATCATTACAGGGAACAAGTAAAGAATATTCCACGTTTCAATATAAATGAAAAATTATGCTCGATTGGATTTATTATAAGTAAATACCCACAAATATTTTTATTTTTTATGCATTTATGCAAAGGGCTTTCAAGTACAAAACCTTTAGGCAATTCACAAGGGGTCTTAATGTCTTACGTGCACAAAATGCATGAAATAGAAGACCTTGTGAATTGTATGCTAATGGTGATTTCGTTTTAACAAAAAATGTGCATTTGCATGCTGTAGCGCGATTCACTAACTTTTTTAACGTAATTTGTCAACGATAAATTAACAATAATTTAAACAATTTTGTGATTCACTAACTGTTTTAACACAATTTGTCCACGATAAATTAACGTAGCAATAATTTTAACTATCTATGCTATTCACTAACTTTTTGTCAACTCTTAAATTTGTAAATTGATATTTTATCACGTTATCCGTTGGTGTCGTTGAAATATTGGTTAAAATAAAAATAAATTAAAAACAAATTTTTTGAGCAAGAAGTATTTCTATATTTAAAAAAAAAGTATTTATTTAAAAGAAAATATATTATAGAAAAAATGTCTCCTAGTTATTGGTATCGAACTTGCGACGCCTATTCTGTTATCCAGACGCTTGTCAGCTGCACTACTGCGACACCAACGGCGGCGCTGGCAAATGCTGCACTTAACATTTAAGCAACGTTCTAGTCAATTTCGACTGAGATGCCACATGTCATCATTTTAAACAATTAGCTGCACGTATTGTCGGATTTGAGTTAGTGAATCGCACAATTGTTAAATTAAGCAGTATACGTTAATGTTAAATATCTCTATTGCGAAATTGTTAAAAGTTAGTGAATCGCGTTACAGGACTAGGAAACACAAACAGAAAAATAACAAGTACAATTATATATGTAAAATTTACATTAAACACAACTTACACATATGAATATGTTTGATCGACTGATCATATGTTCGGAAACAAAACAATTAGAGAGCTTAAACATGTTAAAGTAAACAATTTAAAATACCGCAAGTATAAACAAAAATATGTAATAACAACAATGTAAGAAACAGTGACAGAAAGAACAGAGAAAAATATTTTAGCAAACATATGTACATGTATGTTTATTTATTGTTTGTTAGCTGTTAGCGGGAATATTGTTGAGTGCTGCTGTTTTCAATAGGTGTTGTTGTTGTTTGAGTACCAAACGTCGGTAAGCCTGTGCACTGAAGTCAGTATCACTTTTGTAGTTCATCTTCTTATCATTAGGGGTGTTTGTTATGTGAAGCATCTCCAAAATGCTTACACATGCACATGCTTACTCTTGCACTCGATTCTGTAAAAGTGTATCTCCACTGCACGCACTGCTATCGATAAGATGAACACATATCACTACCCTGGTTTGAAGTAAAGTTCCGCTAAATAAATGTCAAGGAAAATTAGCAGTGGTTGATATGAAGGGCATTGATCTACCCTGTCAAAGCCTCACAAGGCAGAAAATTTTCCTTTTTTGCGTTTTGGAAATGCAACTTTTTATGAAACGAGCACACATTGTGTTTCAGATGTTTTGCTTTGGTTTTGTTTTCCGAACTGCTATCGAAAAAAAATGAGAGGGCAATGAAAAAGAGAACTTTTTGGTTGAAACGAAACCCCCATAAATAAAATGTAGCTCAACACTCTTAAATCGGGGATTAATTGACTTTTAATTAATTGGGCGATCACAATTAAAATGACTACATATTTATCGACTTCTAGTAATGACACAGAACAGACTACTTGTTAGAGGACAACTTTACATAAACGAGCAAACACAAGCCAAGCTGCGGCAACAACCAGTACTTAATTAGGCCCAATATTCCAAACAACTTTCAATTTATATACATCAGTATAAAAAGCGGGCGGTCGTCACATTCGCAAGAATAATAATAATAAGAAAAGGCAGCAAAAACAAAAGCTAACCAAACGTCAAAGCAAAGATGCTTGACCATGCTTGTGCATTAACCCTCGTACTACTAGAGTATGTGTTTAATACAATGTTACTTCTTCGAACTCAACATACCGCCGCCCTTGAACTATCTAGCTTATATACTCGATATGTTCAACTTAAGATTATCATTACATTCTTATACTTAAACTTGAACATTAAATTCATGAACTGAAATATGAAATCTTTGTACATTTGAAAAAATGAAAGAAGATGAATTCAAAGTTACACAGTAACTGGACTTGTGCAAAATAAAGTTACATAGTTACCAGTTCTTAACGTAGATCATACGAATTAGTCTCTCTCGCAGAACAAATCGTCCTTTGTTGGTAGAAGCCAAAGTTTGACTATTGGTCGGCTCAGCCCTCCATGCGGTGTTTTCAAGGTGACTACTCGGACGCGCCCATCAGTACCGGGATGGCACTTTACCATTCGTGCAAGCGTCCACTTAGTCGGTGGACTAGCATCGCTAAAAACAGCGACAACACCTTCTTTCGGAACTATTTTGCTCGGCGTTGTAAACTCACCAAATACTCGTCTCGCCAACGACGCCAGAAATGTTGCCTTATGGCAGAAACTGCTTGCCACCGCTGATAAAGATTTCAACAGAACCTTTGACCCTCAGGTTCTGGGATTGATTTCAGCGGCACCCCAATAATAAAATGTCCAGGAGTTAGGACCTCTAAGTCACCTGCATCGGAAGAGTTATCGCATAGCGGGCGGGAGTTCACACAAGCTTCGATTTCTGTGAGCAGCGTGCTAAATTCTTCGAACGACAGTAACGTATCCGCCCATATGGGGCGCGGCTGGGGGGTTAAAACGCCATTCAATATTAGATTCCGCCCAAAACAAGCGAAGTTCATCATCATTCTTGCACCTTTGAAAAGCAATACGTAGCTCTTTCCCAGCCCCGACGAAGTTAGTGCCATTGTCCGACACCATAACCTTGCAAAAGCCGCGGTGATTTGTGAATCTTTTGAACGCCCTGAGAAATGATGGCGTTGATAGGTCGCCGACAAATTTGAGGTGCATCGCGCCAGTGCACATACAAACAAACGAGCAAATGTAGCCTTTGGTGGCCTTAGCTCCTCTTCCGTGTGTAAATTTGTACATAAAAGGGCCGGCGAAGTCCACCGCGGTGCGGGTAAAACATCGGGAGTAAGTTGTGCGAACTGCTGGTAGATTTCCCATGGCTTGCGTATACAGGTTGCGGTTTAAGCACGTACATTTGACGCACTTGCGATATACGTTGCGAATAAGACTACGTGCGCCTATGACCCAATATCGGCGTTGCAAGACAGTCTGCATTACGCGGGGTCCCGCGTGTAAAGTGAGCTTGTGTATCTCGGAAACTATTAGCGTTGCGAGCGGACAACCCTTTGGTAAGATAATAGGATTTCGTACGTCAGGTGCGATTGGAGCGTTGTTTAACCTACCTCCAACACGCAGCACATTGCTATCATCGATAAACGGCTGTAGGCGCAAAAGACAACTGCGAAGCGGTAATGGTTTTTTAGCGATGCAGTGAGATAATTCACTGGAAAGGTAGTACTGCTGCGTGTACCTAACTAAGCGAAGTTTAGCTTCCGATAACTCGTGGCAGGTTGGAGGCCCGTAACGCTTAGTAGCATTTAGCTTTCTATTAACGCGAGTGTTGAAAATAAAGCGTAGAACATAGGCAATAATACGACGCAGTTTGGAAAACAAAGAGTATTTTGTCATTATAGACCAGTGATCACTGGCACTGGTTACGTGTACGCGACCACTGCTTCTAACGCCTAACTCTGTAGTGTGCTCTTGCGATGGAGTTGGCTTCCAGCATTTATCAGCCTTTTTTAGGAACTCGGGACCCCCCCACCATAGCTGATGATGTAGCAATTCGATCGGAGTTACACCCCTTGAGGCGCAATCTGCAGGATTCTGTTCAGAACGAACGTGGTTCCAGCACTCAGGTGGTAAGACGTCCTGAATGTCGGATACGCGGTTGGCGATTAACGTCACCCATCTGCTAGGATGTGCTTGTAGCCACGCCAACGTGATTGTAGAGTCTGTCCACGCGGAGATCGACACAGCTGCGAAGTACGCTTCGCACAAGTTTATCGGCAAGATGCGGGGCACACAGTTCGAGGCGCGGTAAAGTTGTGGGCTTGAGCGGCGCCACCTTGGTTTTTGCTGTTGCGTAAAAGGCCCGGCGACCTCTGTGCCAAGCCAACGATTCACCTTCAGGGGAGCGATCTGTTGCAATTCCGTTTGATGTTTCAACCACTTAGCGGAGATGGAGTCAGGGATAACGTCATCCCAGCCCACTTGAGTGCGCCAGACATCCTGGAACCACATCTTTGATTTTATGGTAGCCGGCGACAGAAGCCCTAGCGGGTCGAAGAGCGTGCTTGCGTCCGATAAAAACGATCGCTTCGTTAAAGCAGCTGGAGGCTCTTTAAGGTTGGCGGTGAACGTGAAGTAGTCTCCCTCAGTGTCCCAAATAAGCCCTAACGCGTGAACTTCTTTGTCGTCGACAACATAATGCGATATCGTTTCAGCCGTATTGCTCATGCTTGCAGTTAGCTCATAGCAGTTTGACGCCCACTTCCGAAGCTCAAATCCCCCTTCCTTCAACACCGTCGATACCCCTTGTTGCAGCTTGTGAAGGTCTTCTTTACTGGATGCTCCGGTAAGCAAATCGTCCATATAAAAATCATTAAGTATGGCGTTGACGGATCTTGAACACCCTAGCAGCGAATCTCTTGCCGTCTGTTGAAGCGATCGCACAGCTAGATGAGATGCAGCTGCTACTCCGTACATTACGCGAACCATTCGAAAGTCCTGGATTGGTAAAGACGGGTCGCTGCGCCACACGATGCGTTGTAGGTCAGCATGTTTTGGCGATACGCAAACCTGGCGATACATCTTCGCGACATCTGCTGTTACTGCATAGCGGTGAGTTCCGAAACGCGTCAAAATCGTAAACAGATCTTGTTGAAGTTGAGGGCCGACGAAAAACGCGTCATTTAGCGAATTTCCGGAGCATGATTTGGCGGATGCGTTGAACACTACTCGGAGCTTTGTCGTGATACTGCTCTCTTTTACAACGGGATGATGAGGCATGTAGTAGACAGCATTGTCCGTAGATCGGGATATGATGGAGTTTTTGCGGGGATTCTTCGAGTTCCCATAACCTCGTTAGCGCGCGATCGAGTTGCACATCAGTATGCAGCGACTGTACTCTAGGCGTTGGCGATGACAAACTATCAACGCTTCCACACAATGCTCAACCAAATACAGTTTTCTGCGCCATTGGACGTAGCTCGGGACAAAGAAGACGACTCATCGCATCCATTCCCACCAAAATATCCACGCGGCCAGGCTTCATGAATTGCGGGTCAGCCAGAACCAAACCCTGAATATGAGGCCATTCAGGAAAGTCCAGCGTCTTCGATGTCAGGTTTGTGATTTTTAGGAGGATTAGTCAATAGGATAGCGCTCATTAGAAAAATTGGACGAGAGCAAAAGAGATGTCTCACCCCTACAGCGACCCCCTTGTGACGAACCGATCCCTGTGACGAATACTGAAGACGATGTGCGCAGAAGACCCAAGCGTTGTACACACGCCTCGGTGACAAACGTGGCATGCGATCCCGAGTCAAATAACAAACGGGCTGTCTGCCATCGATCGGAGCGATCACGAATCTTCACTGCGGCCGTAGCCAACAACACGGTGCGTTGCGTTGCGGGTAGCAAGTTGGCGTCGGAGCTCAGGCAAGATGACATACATGCAGCGGCGGCGGAGGGCGATTGGTTGACAGGGGAAGCAGATGGTTGGCCGGCGTTAGTTGCGGTTGAGACTGAGACCCCATGAAGCAGCGTATGATGACGTTGACGGCATATTCGGCACGTAGACGAACTATTGCACCTATCTTTAAAATGACCTGAACTCAAGCAATTCAAACAAATCTTAGCTTCCTTAATGAATTTGCCTTTCGCTGTTGGATCCAAGTTCCGAAATTTGTCACTCGAATATATCCTGTGATCAGCATTGCAATACGTGCATCGGGAGTGATTTTGCTCAGGTGTCGCGTGAAACACCTTTGTGGATTTTGATGATTTCGGCGTGGCTGACTTGCTTGGTGATTGCTCAGGCGCAGGGGTACCTAACATCGACAACGAACGACAACGTACCTCTAAAAACGTGCAAAGCTCTTCAAAGGTGGGAGGCTCGTCATTGACCAGCGATAGCTCCCATTGCTTTCGAGTGTCAAAGGCTAGCCGTTTGACCATTTCATGGACCAACCAGTCGTCCCAGAACCCTACACTGCTACCTAATGCCTTGAGTTCCCGAACGTGCTGTTGAAACTTATCCAGAATATTCTTAATAGCTTCGGCGCTGTCACTTGCAGCCTTGCGGATATCGTCTATAGCGGTGAGATGTGCTTCCACTATGACCCTCATTACCTTGTACCGAGATTGGAGAAGATTCCAGGCTTCAATGTAATTCGCGTCGCAAATCTTGAACCCATTAATTATGTTGAGCGCGTCGCCCTTTAGGCAGCTACGCAAGTAATGGAGTTTTTGTCCGTTCATCAAAGCAGCGTTCCCATCAACCAACGAACAAAGAGCGTCATAGAAAGCGATCCACTCCGTTGAGGCACCCGGGAACGTTGGTAGATCCATTTTCGGCAAACGTGATGATGCAGATATCGACGCCGGTGCGGTTGCGCTTTGCGCTGCCGTTTGAGCACAGCACTTCTGCACGCGCCTAAAATTGGCCAAAGCGGTCGCGTACCAAGTTTCACCTTGCATGCGCACATTATCTTCTATCTCGGCGTTTTCAGCTCCACAGGAATTTTCGACGTCGTCTTGAGCTTCACAAAAACGGACCCATTGCTCGTTGAGAAGTTGCAAATAACTTGAGATACTTTCAATGTCCATGGCGAATGCATCATCTATACTCTTCGTCATATGCCTCTTAATTGCCTTAAGAGCGGAATCACGCGTTTTTACTGAGCCAGACATTTTTTGTTTTTTCAATATAAAATGTGGGCAGTCTAATGCGGTAATAAATTAAAGTCACAAACGGTATTGACAAGGGTACAACAAAAAAATGCAAGGCGATTTTCAGAGGGCAAATGAAAGTTGGTTAAATTCAGGTAATTCCCAATAGCAGGTTTAAATACGATTAAAATGATATTATTTGATATTAGCGGCGGGTTTGTCGATGAAATTTACGAATTTATATGTGGCAGCTTATGCTTATACTTGCAAGCGGTGCGAGCGTAATAAATCTGGCTCGTAAGGATCAAAAACTGGTGAGGCGGATTACCTTTGTTAGGATTTGCGGGTTGTCGACTGTAGAGCGGATTCAAGCTTACCCAATATTCCAAATAAATAGACAGTGGCGGTTTGCTGTATCAACAATATAAATGATCTTCACTTTAATCTAACAACTTTCAATTTATATACAGCAGTATAAAAAGCGGGCGGTCGTCACATTCGCAAGAATAATAATAATAAGAAAAGACAGAAAAAACAAAAGCTAACCAAACGTCAAAGCAAAGATGCTTGACCATGCTTGTGCATTAACCCTCGTACTACTAGAGTATGTGTTTAATACAATGTTACTTCTTCGAACTCAACAATGTCAATGTTGATATTGTACAATTATTAACAGAATACAGAGGACAACGGATATACAGTTGAACAACGTCGGCATAAATATTATTATCACAATATTTTAGCACATTATAATGGTCATTAGTATATGTACAACACAAACAACAAGGTCATTCCCAAAACAGCCGGTTCTACGTACCGGAATGACCCGGGTTTTGCCCGGCCAAGGGCTGTAATTTCAGTGTAACCCTGTATAATTTTTCCAGTCCCACAACAAGGGCCGGACTACTATACCTTCGTTGTCTAAGGTAGAGTCCCTGAGGACAAATCTCGGAGCAAGTAGATTTTGTTGTATGTGTCTGATGTGCGATGTGACAGTATTTTTTTTATGTCATGCAACTTCAACAAATTTGTTATCTCCGCGATCTTAGGAAAACGAGTACCGGATTCATATCACGCCAAAAGCGGTGGGGAGTGGTTTTGCTGAAGCCTAAGCTATACCGCAGGTTTTATTTCTTTTTAAAAAGTAAATAACGCCAGCCAAGAAAGGAAAATAACGCGCGCGGACCTAACTTTTCCTTTGAAAAGAAACAACGCCCTGGCTTTATTTACACAAAATATTATTTTTTAAAAGCGCGGCGGAAGGCCGCCTTCGCATATGTAAGGGAATTCTGTGCAGAAAAACTGTGTTGCATCGGCTAAGGGCAATTTTTTATAGGCGCACCCAAAGGCAGCCTTCAGGAATTCTGTGACTGAAACTGTGGATAGCGTAGCCGTGAAAATCGGCCACAGGTCTCCAAAGCCGAATGGGTTTCATTGCCGAAATAATATGGATTGCGTAGCTGGCGTTAGACGGACCCGGTCACATATGTGTGTATATCCATACTTATTTTTTTTGTCTGTTTTTTTATTTTTATATAAAATAGCCGGGAGGGAATCACAAAAAAGTATATTCAAAAGAATTGTTGCTTTCATAGATATTCTATACTACGCATTGACTACGATCGGCCGAGCAGCAAGAATTTTTCACTATACTGCCAAAAAAATTCCTTTTTAAGATTTTCTAATCTTTGGGCTCGTTTTGAACTGTACCAGTATCGGGCAGCTGTCAATCCCATAGCCTATGATAGCTTGAGCTGGTGAAACTTATTACAAAAAAAAAAAAAATTAACTACAAATTTTTATGGACCAATAAATCGAAATTATTTTGAGTAAGCCTCCTTCTGTATTAATTTTTTAAATGTTTCATGTTAATAATTTTGTGTTAAAATAAAAAATTAATGATACTCCCGAGAGCAATTAAATTTTCAAGAAGATTTCATTTTTCAAAAAAGTAATACAGTAAATATTTTTCTAACTTTAACTGCAACCAGCTACGCATTAACAACGGCCGATCGACCAGTCAGCTTTTGATCTGAATGTAATGAGCTTGCTCATACGAATTTACATGAATGTTCATTGCTACAACTACGCTTTGACGGTTCTATGCAAAGACGCCAAATTTAAAGAATTCAGTTATCATTTTTGGTATTTTTGCGTTGTTGTTGGGAGCCACAAATGGCCAAAGAATGTCACGCGCAGCAAGCACACAATTGTGCTCAGCATTATAAGTATCAGTTGATCAGTGGTGGAATTCACTAACTTAAACAGCAAAATTCGCAATCTATATTTTCTCGTAACGATGACAATAACGATATTGGTATTCACAAACTTTTTTTTTAACGATCTTCGTTTATTTGCGATCAGCTGTTTCAGCATTATAAGTATCAGTTGATCAGTGGTGGAATTCACTAACTTAAACAGCAAAATTCGCAATCTATATTTTCTCGTAACGATGACAATAACGATATTGGTATTCACAAACTTTTTTTAACGATCTTCGTTTATTTGCGATCAGCTGTTTCACAAAGTAAAAAACACATAATTTGCTGTTGTAATCTGTGTCGTCAATAAAACAAAACATACATAGTTTGAAGTTTTTATGAAAAATTTAAATAAAAATATATCCATATTATTATTATTAACTGGCATTTGAGTACTTAGAGTATGTTTTACCTCGGGATGAGTAATCCTTGGCCCGAACCGTTATAGAAAAGTTACTGAATAGCATATCCGATAGTACAAGCCACAGAGTCGTTAAAAAACTCTAGAAAATCGCAATCGTTATAAGTTAGTGAATTCTACTACAGATTTCTAGCTCTGTATGTTCTCTTGTTATTTTGTATAGTGTTGATTATATTAGCATCTGTGTTTTTTATTATATATATATTACCATCTATATTTGTTATTCTAGGAATGTTTGAAAAACGCCGTTTCCGTAACTTCTTGGTATATGTACAGGATTTCAAGGAAGATGATCCAAAGACTTGGAAGGACTTCGATCCAACAAAATCAAACATGCAGGCGCTTTACGATAAGTTTGGTTTGGATAAGAATACTCAAGATTTTACTGGTCATGCTTTAGCTCTTTTCCGAGACGATGAATATTTAAATGAGCCTGCAGCAAACACTATACGACGAATTAAACTCTACTCAGACTCTTTAGCACGATATGGAAAGTCGCCGTATCTATATCCCATGTATGGGCTGGGTGAATTGCCGCAAGGTTTTGCACGTTTGTCAGCTATTTACGGTGGAACCTATATGTTAGACAAACCTATCGATGAAATTGTTGTTGGCGAAGGTGGGAAGGTAGTAGGCGTCCGTTCTGGTGAGGAAATTGCAAAATGCAGGCAAGTGTATTGTGATCCAAGCTACGTGCCTGATAGGGTAGGTAAATACAAATTTCAAAAATATGTTTATTTAACTGCTTTTATGTTTCCCCAAGGTACGCAAGAAGAGTAAAGTGATTCGTTGCATTTGCATTTTGGATCACCCTGTAACAAACACCAAGGACGCACTATCAACTCAGATAATCATTCCACAGAAGCAAGTCGGACGCAAATCAGACATTTACGTATCTCTCGTAAGCTATACTCATCAAGTTGCAGCTAAGGGCTGGTTTGTTGGTATGGTATCGACTACTGTAGAGTCTGATCAACCAGAAAACGAGATTAAACCGGGCTTAGATTTGCTAGAACCCATTTCGCAAAAGTTTATAACGGTCTCTGATTATTTAGAACCAATAGATGATGGCATTAACTCGCAGATTTTTATATCCGAATCATACGATGCTACTACGCATTTCGAAACAACCTGTTTAGACGTTCTAGACATTTTTAAAAGGGGCACAGGCGAGGATTTTGATTTCTCTAAAATTAAACATGAGCTCGGTGACGAAGATCATTAAATATTATAATATGCGTAATATGCTACAGATAGACTTCGGCCGCATGGTGATCTTAATTGAAGTAAAGTTATGATGTAAGGAGAAGTTTAATCCAAATTTTGCATGTTATAAAATGTAATCACTCCACTATATTGCTATGAATGCTTGAATCAGCCAACCAAAATGTTACAGCGAAATACTAATAAATTAAAAGAAATAATGTTTGATCTTGGCACAAAAATTGCAATGGAATAACTTATAAGACAACACTTTACGGATAAGGAAGAAATTTTACCGAAATATCTTCAGAATTCCGTTACGTTTTATTCAATTCCTCGCACTTACGTAAATCATTTTCTTCATATTATGTTTGCATCATTATATTTAGTTGTTGTTGTTGTAGCGCTACTTAGCCCTACCTAGGTAGTCAGTATCTTACCCAGTAATGTCATCAAACTCTTCTAACGGAAGTCCCAGAAACATAGCGGCTTCGTCAGGGGTGGACCAGAGGGATATGGGTGTTAGAAGAGTAGGTTCGGTTGAGCAGACAAAAAGATGGTTAGTATTATGGGGGGACAAGCCGCATGCCGGACAAACATTAGGCAAGTCGGGGTTCAGTCTGGATAGGTAAGAGTTTAACCTATTACAATATCCAGACCGGAGTAGAGCCAGCATCACCCTAGTCTCCTTAGGCAGCTCGCGCTCCTCTTCGGCAACGGGTGGTGTTGTTGCCTGAAGAACGGCGTTCGCCGGGAGAGAGCCAACAAAGGAATTTACCAAATTCGTATGGATGAGGTTGAGGGCCTGCCGGTGCACCTTAGGATCAAACGGTGTGGAAATCAGGTGCCGGATCTCATCGAAGTTTTTGCGTAGATGGCTCCTTATGCTCCTGGGGGGGGGGGGGTTCTCGCTGACCAGGCGTCTGTTCGGATGCTGCGGTTTGCAGCAGTTGAATAGGAATTGCCTGATCAACATCTCACTATGCTCTTTAACGCCGAGCATTTTCGCTTCATTATGGAGATGGTGCTCAGGAGACATAAGAAGACACCCAGTGGCGGTTCGAAGGGCGGTGTTCTGGCAGACCTGAAGCCTCGTCCAGTGTGTGTCAGCTAGCCCCGGCGACCATATTGGCGTCGCTCAGTACCGGCTGACCAATTGCTTTGTATGTAGCTAGTAACGTTTCTTTGTCTTTGCCCAAAGTGCTGCCAGCTAGCGACTTGCGGATTTTGTTACGGCTTTGGATTTTATTGGCAATTGCGGTTACATGAGCGCCGTATTTGAACATGTTATCAAACGTCACCCCTAAGATTTTGGGGTGTGAGACAGTTGGTAGCTTAACACTATCAACGTAGACGTCTATTTCCAGACCCCTGCGGGTAGGGGTTTAGAATATGCCCGCGGTAGGCATACCGGTCGTAAGAGGCGACTAACATGCACAAAGGTAATGATGTGCAACTCGATGGTTGATCTACGGATATGATGCCTCTCACCTCTCATTACCCATCTCTTCTTTCCTTTCGGAAGGAGGGATGACATGACCTAGAAGGTTCCACTGGCCATACCAAATCGCTACCATGACAGTCGGGCAGTACCGCAAGGGAGTACCGGAGCGTACCGGATTCATATCCGGCCACGGACTGTTATTTCGACAACACTCCCCAAAACCTTCGGGGAGTGATTTTGTTGCTAAATCAACCACAACAACAACGTCTAATTCCATGTTCACTTGCGTTGTCCACGTCGTGAATAGGGTGGCCGAGGACTTATTCGGTGACAGTGCCAGGTTTCTCCCGGCGAAAAGTTCGGACACGGCTGGGAGGTATGAATTTATGCGAGAGCAGAGTTCTTCAACGGAGGGGCCTGTTGCCAGAATCGTACAATCGTCGGCGTAAGAGACGATCGAGAGACCATCTGGTGGGGGGGGGAAGTTTCGATATATAATAGTGAAATAGAAACGGGGATAGGACACCACCATGTCGCACCCCTTGTTTAACTATTCTGGGTTTTGATCTGGCGCCTCTGAACTCAACCGACGAACCTGCGCGATCTTTCCCGCTTCTTCACAGAGCGGAACCTGACCCTGTCCCCGACTAAATCTACGGCGACGTTGTTCACCGCGTGGAATGAGCAGATGGGGCAGGAGTTGAATGTCCACGTAGATGGTGTTCCACTACCTACTGTCAACCACCCCAAAATTCTAAGGGTTACATTCGACAATAGCCTCACCTTCGCTAATCATGCCACCGCAATAGCTTCAAAGGTACAAAGCCGCAACAAGATCCTCAAGTCACTGGCCGGCAGTACTGGGGGCAAAGACAAAGAAACGTTGCTGGTCACCTATAAGGCTATTGGCCGACCGGTTATTGATTATGCTGCGCCCATATGGTCGCCTAACCTTCACGACACCAACTGGAGGAAATTGCAGGTCTGCCAAAACACCGCCATCAGAACTGCGACGGGTTGTTTGCTTGTCTCCTGAGTCTCATCTTCACCAGGAGGCTCAAATGCTCAACGTTCGCAAAGCATGCGGAACTTCCTTCTGAACTGTCACCGACCCAGTCATCCATATCGACAGCTATTGGATGAAACTCCGCCCCCTAGAGACATAAGGAAACATCTCCGGAAGCATTATGATGAGATCCGGCATCACATCTCGTTGCCGTTTGATCTGCGGGACCATAGGCGGGCCCTAAAGGACCTCCACACTGAGTCGGTGGACAGATCCCTCAGTGCCCCTGCGGGTTGGGGCTTAGAATATGCCCGCGGTAGGCATACCGGTCGTAAGAGGCGACCAATATGCACAAAGGTAATGATGTGCAACTCGATGGTTGATCTACGGATATGATGCCTCCCACCTCTCATTACCCATCTTCTCTTTCCTTTCGGAAGGAGGGATGACATAACCTAGAAGGTTGCACTGGTCATACCAAATTGCTCCCACGTCGGTCGGGCAGTACCGCAAGGGAGTACCGGATTCATATCCGGCCAAGGACTGTTATTTCGACAACACTCCCCAAAACCTTCGGGGAGTGATTTTGTTGTTAAAACAACAACAACAACAACAACAGATCCCTCAGATCCCGGCCTGTGAACCCCGTTATTGGTGCCCAACCACCCGTTCTTGCTGAGGAAGAACGTGTCCTTCCGAGGGAGACTAGAGTCATGCTGGCTCAACTTCGGTCTGGATATTGCAATAGGCTGAACTCCTATTTGTCCAGACTGAACCCTACCATACCAAACACATGCCCTGCATGCGGTATGGCCCCCCACGACACGCAACATCTCTTTTCGTGTTCTTCGGAACATACTCTTCTAACTCCCTTATCACTTTGGTCCAACCCTGTTGAAACAGCGCGTTTCCTTGGACTTCCGTTAGAAGAGCCCGATGACAACTAGGAGTGTTCTGGCCCTTTGGGCAGGGCGAAGCACTGCTAACAACAACAACAACAACAACTCAACCGACGATTGACGACCACTCAGGTAGTTAGCAGTCCAACGTTTAAGACAGAGGGGAAGGGACGAGTCTTCAAGGTCTTTCATTAGTTTCGCATGGTTGACCGTGTCAAAAGCTTTGGCCAGGTCAAGCGCAACTAGAACTGCTAGTACATGCTGATGTTCGGCGAGCCGCAGGTTTGCGGTGAAATACGGTAATAAGATAGATTCCAACACCTTCACTACTGGTGAGAGGAGTGATATCGGGCGATATGACTACCCTACGGCAGCTGGCTTGCCTGGCTTTAGTAGTGGGACCACCTTTGCCTGTCTCCATCTTTCAGGAATGACAAAGGTGGACAGGGAAAGATTGAAAATGTGTGTAAAGTATCTTATGCCTTCGTCGCCGAGGTGTTTCAGCATCCGCAGGGAAATGCCATCGGGGCCAATATACTTGGTGTTTTTAGATCTCCGAATTGCCTCATGAACTTCTGTTGTAGAGATGGCAATGGGCGCATCGCTGTTTTTGTGTTTATGCGTTTCCCTGGTGGCTCGGGGAATCTCTTTGTTAAACGGAGGATGCCTTACAAATTGTCGGCAGAAAGCGCTCGCGCATCTTTTAGGCTTCGACTGAACCTTATCACCCAAGGCGATGGATATTTTGTCGTTAGGTTTAGTCGGGTTGGGCAAAGATTTCACCGTCGGCCGTAGTTTGCCAACTCCAGCCGAGAGGTTGCAAGACCTTAGGTGCTCTTCACACTTAGCGCGTTTGTGTTTATCTACTAAGCGTCTGATTTCCGCATTAAGATCCTTTATTTGAGGATCCGTAGGGTCCAGGCGTCTAATATGGTCACGTTCATTGGCCAGGGCCGCTGCCTCTGCGGGGAAGAATGGACGCACTTCCTTTATTCTACCTGACGGAATGTGTTGATGGGAGGCTGAAATTAGGGCCATACGAAACGCCTTTTCCCCTTGTCGTACGTCAGACGGCTTTATTGAAGTTGGTGTATGTGCGTTTCCCTTGATAAATGTTTTCGTGTTTGTTTCTTGGTTCTTTTTGTATAAGGATTTTGTCATTTACATGTATAATTAGTGGTTTTGCTGTTTTATTGTAAAATTTCTTATTTTGTATTTTGTGTTTATGTATTAATATTTTTGCTAATTCATGACTTTTTTGCATTCTATACTTTATTTCTTTTGCATAGTTTTCTATGTTATAAATTGGATCAATTGGTTCTTTTGTTAATTCATTTGGCAGAATTGCCTTTTTACCAAATACTAATTCGAATGGGGTGAATTTACTGTCAAAAACGGTATTTGTTGTTGTATTGTGCAAGAATGTAAAGTACTTTAAATAAACGTCCCAATCACAGTATAACTATGCCCTATGGTTACGCTCTATTGTACCGACGGTTTCATGGTGATACGCAGTTGAGAAATTATGTTTTATTTTAAGAAGTTCTGATAGCTCTGCAAATAATTCATTTTTGTATTTGTATTCGGTTCCTAAATCCGATTTTATGCTATTCATAACCCCGTAGGTTAAAATAAAACTCTCAAAAACTGCTGAAGCTACTGTTTTTGCTGACTTGTCTGGTACTGCAACTGTTACAAGGTATTTTGACATATCACAAATCATGGTAACTGCGAACTTGTGTGTGTGGATTCTGGTAAAGGACCTATCGTGTCGATTACGACAATATCAAATGGCTTACTAGGAGTGGGTGTTAGAACTAACTCTTCTTTGTTCTTTACTTTTACTTTATTTAAAAGTCATTTTTCGCAGTTTTTAACGTAACTTGCTATGTCCTTTGTCATGTTTTTCCAAAAAAATTTGTTTCTTAATTTCGCATATAGTTGTTTCATTCCACAGTGACCTCCCGAGATAGGATCATTGTGATATATTGTTAATAATTTTAATTTTTGTTCCTCATCATTAATTGTTATAATTGGATTCAGTAAAATAATAGTTAAATCTTTGAAAATCTTATTTCCTCTCTCTTTAAAGTTTGTAATTGTATAATATTTGAAAATGAAATCATCCTTTGGCCATTCTATCTGCTTAATTTTTAGTTTTCCGGCTTCTATTTCTAGCCTCGAAAGTAAAGTATCGAAATTCTTTATTTCGTTTGAGAATTCAAAATCTAGTAAAATTATTCTTTTATGCTTTATATGAGCGCGTATTCTTAAAAATTGTTTACTGTTTTCATCATTAAATATTGCGGATCTGATACGAGGAATTGTTTTTGAAAAATTGTGTGAATATTTGTGATAAACGTGTAAAGCTTGTAAATTTTCGCGTGAATATATATTTTCGCTAGAACCGCGTATTTCTTCTTTCTACTCATGGCACGCGTTTGAACTGTAAATATATTTTTGGAATTTTCTTTTAATTCGTTAATAGTTATGCACGAAAGTGCATCAGCGCCTACGTTTGATTTTCCCTTTATATATTCTATTGTAAAGTTGTATTCTGCCAATTCAAGTCTGATTCTTGAAAGTTTTGAAGATGGGTCTTTCATATTGAACAAATAAACTAAAGGCCTGTGATCTGATTTTACAATGAAATGATTTCCATAAACGTATGGTCTGAACTGTTTTATCGCAAAATATATCGCTAATAATTCTAACTCGATGATCGCTTTTTTCTGTTCTGCGTTATTAAAAGACTTTGAAGCATAACATATTGGTAAATCGTTGCCTTGTTGTTCCTGGCTGAGTATAGCTCCACAACCGGTTTTGGAAGCGTCTACTGTAATGATAAATTGTTTGGAAAAATCGGGATATTGCAGAATCTTTGGTGACATTAGTGATGTTTTCAATGCATCAAAAGCTTCATCGCATGTTTTATCCCAAGTAAATTCGACTTCTTTCCTATGCAATCTGTTAAGAGGTGCTGCCAGAGATGCGAAATTTGGAATGAAACGTCTGTAGTAGTTTGCAAAAGCAACGAAGCGTCTTACCGCGTCTTTATCTGTCGGTTTGGTATATTTTCTAATTGCATCTATTTTTGAATCGTCTGGCGCTAAACCCTCGGATGAACATTTATGACCTAGGAATGTCACTTCGGGTCTGAGAAAATTACATTTGTTTGGATTGAGTTTAAGATTGAACGATCTACAAGTGTCGAATACTTTGGATAAATTTTTAATGTGATGTTCTTCGTTACAGCCAATGACAATTATGTCATCTACATACAAAAAAGCTACGTTAGGCGGAATCCCTGAAAACGCAATTGTCATCATTCTTGAGAATGAGTTTGGTGCAATACTTAAGCCAAACGGCAATACTTTCCATCTATACGCTCCGCGATCAGTAGAAAATGAGGTTATATCGCGTGAATCAACATGTAAGGGTATTTGGTGAAATCCAGAAAAAAGGTCTAACGTTGAGAAAAATTTGGCTCTGCCGAGATTATGTTGTTGTTGTTGTTAGCAGTGCTTCGCCCTGCCCAAAGGGCCAGAACACTCCTAGTTGTCATCGGGCTCTTCTAACGGAAGTCCAAGGAAACGCGCTGTTTCAACAGGGTTGGACCAAAGTGATAAGGGAGTTAGAAGAGTATGTTCCGAAGAACACGAAAAGAGATGTTGCGTGTCGTGGGGGGCCATACCGCATGCAGGGCATGTGTTTGGTATGGTAGGGTTCAGTCTGGACAAATAGGAGTTCAGCCTATTGCAATATCCAGACCGAAGTTGAGCCAGCATGACTCTAGTCTCCCTCGGAAGGACACGTTCTTCCTCAGCAAGAACGGGTGGTTGGGCACCAATAACGGGGTTCACAGGCCGGGATCTGAGGGATCTGTCCACCGACTCGGTGTAGAGGTCCTTTAGGGCCCGCCTATGGTCCCGCAGATCAAACGGCAACGAGATGTGATGCCGGATCTCATCATAATGCTTCCGGAGATGCTTCCTTATGTCTCTAGGGGGCGGAGTTTCATCCAATAGCTGTCGATTTGGATGACTGGGACGGTGGCAGTTCAGAAGGAACTGCCTACTTAAAAGTTCCGCATGCTCGCGAACGTTGAGCATTTGAGCCTCCTGGTGGAGATGAGACTCAGGAGACATAAGCAAACAACCCGTTGCAGTTCTGATGGCGGTGTTTTGGCAGACCTGCAATTTCCTCCAGTTGGTGTCGTGAAGGTTAGGCGACCATATGGGCGCAGCATAATCAATAAGCGGTCGGCCAATAGCCTTATAGGTGACCAGCAACGTTTCTTTGTCTTTGCCCCAAGTACTGCCGGCGAGTGACTTGAGGATCTTGTTGCGGCTTTGTACCTTTGAAGCTATTGCGGTGGCATGATTAGCGAAGGTGAGGCTATTGTCGAATGTAACCCCTAGAATTTTGGGGTGGTTGACAGTAGGTAGTGGAACACCATCTACGTGGACATTCAACTCCTGCCCCATCTGCGCAGTCCACGTGGTGAACAACGTCGCCGTAGATTTAGTCGGGGAAAGAGTCAGGTTCCGCTCTGTGAAGAAGCAGGAAAGGTCGCGCAGGTAGTCATTCAGTCTCGTACAAAGTTCGTCTGTCGAAGGTCCTTTGCCCGTGGCCATCACAGTGCAGTCGTCAGCGTACGAAACGATGGAGACCCCCTCTGATGGGGGAGGGAGGCTGGAGATGTAGAAGTTAAACAGAAGGGGTGAAAGAACACCACCCTGCGGAACCCCTTGTCTAATTCTTCTAGGTCTACATCTCTCGTTTCGAAACTGCACTGACGCCAGCCGACCGTTCAAGTAGTTAGCGGTCCACCTTTTTAGGCCGGCAGGAAGCGGTGTCTCCTCCAGGTCTTCAAGGAGTGTGGCGTGGTTGACCGTGTCGAAGGCTTTCGACAGGTCAAGTGCCACGAGAACAGTCCTGTGGTTTGGTTGGTGTTGGTTCAAACCGAAGTTAATCTGCGTCGTGATGGCGTTCAAAGCTGATGTTGTGCTATGGTTTTTACGGAAGCCATGTTGATGATTGGCCAGCTGCAGGTTTGCAGTATAATATGGGAGCAGAATAGCCTCTAACAACTTCACTACCGGCGAAAGGAGAGATATCGGACGATAAGAGTCTCCTTGATTTGCCGGCTTCCCAGGTTTTAGGAGGGGGACCACAGTCGCATGTTTCCAGATATCTGGTATAACGAAGGTGGACAGTGAGAGGTTGAATAGAGCCGCCAAGTACTTGTGCCCCTCGTGGCCTAGGTGTTTCAGCATCTTCATGGCAATTCCGTCGGGTCCGAGTGATCTTGAAGGTTTGGCCTTCTTTATAGCTTCCTTGACCTCTGAAGCGGAGACGACAATGGGCACGGCTGTGTGTTTGTGATTGTGCGCGCGTCGGATGGCTTTTCTCTTAGCCCTATCCGCAGGAGAATGCAGTATAAATTGCCGGCAGAATGCGCTCGCGCACTTCCTGGGGTCCGACTTGACGTTATCGCCGAAAGCAATGGCGACCTTGTCATTGTATTTGGTCGGGTTGGATAGGGCCTTGACTGTCGACCATAATTTGCCGACCCCTCCGGAGAGGTTGCATGACTCTAGATGTTCTTTCCACTTCTTCAATTTATGATCATTGACAGTCCGACGGATTTCTGCGTTGAGATCCTTTATTCTTGGAAATGCGGGGTTCAAGAGTCTCACTTGGTCACGTTCTCTTGCCATTGCCGCTGCTTCCGCAGAGAAATTCGGCCGAATTTCCGGGATTCTGCCAGCAGGGATGAAGCGGCCAGAGGCTGAATCGATGACTTTGCGAAACTCTTTCTCACCTTTGCATACGTCCGTCGGTGTGGGTAGGTCAGCGAAGGAGTGCTCTGTAAAGTCCGTGAAGCGGTCCCAGTCCGCTTTACTAAAGTTAATGTACGTTCGTTTTTCTGTCCGGCTGTCCGGACTGCTATGCCCTGGAATTCAAGGGTAGAGTCCCTCGGGTCAACGTCAGGGGCAAACAGATTATATTGTATGGTGTGTAATGAATGCGAGGCCGCCCCCATGACCGCTGGGACGGTCTTTCCTATGTACGTTGTACCCATCACGAGTGCGTAAGTCCGAGTTAGCATTCAGTTTTGTCTCCTGAATGGCGGCCAGTTTAATGTTGTTCGACTTCATAAAGTCTGTTATCTCCGCGATCTTACCAGCTAACCCGTTGCAGTTCAGCTGTAGGATTTTGAAGTGTGTCGGGAGGGAGGGGGGAGGGGGGTAAGGGACGGATGCGGTTGCCTAGGTGGAGGTGGGCATAGTCCCAAGCTGTGACGCAGTCTAGGGTTCAGCGCGTCTTGGCCGATGTTGTGTGGCGTGGAGGGCGGCTGAGTACTGCAGCAAGGGGCAATAAATGCATCCGTCCAAAGGTTCCTGTTTGCGAGCCCAGAGCACATATGGATGTGGCACAGGCCAAGGCAGTTATTGCACTTAACCGATGCCGCAGGCGTATATAGTCTTTGCCGACAAACAGTGCACGTGGTGAAAGGTACGAGGAGGTTATGTTCCTGACCCACGTGCGTGCTGGAAGTAGGGGGGGACGAGAGTGGGGACTGAGGTGAGGCGGGAGCAGCAAGGCTGCAGGTCGTGAAGACCGGGCCACTGTCGTGGCCATTTGATGATGGTAGGTGCGGTGTGTGTGCGCCGGAGCGACGAGAACCGCGGGACGCGCGTGTGCGCGAACAACATGGTGCCTCAAAAGTACTGAAAAAAGTACGGGTTCTGGGGATGGCAGGGTTAAGCCCTGAGCATCCAGATCTATGCAACCATCTCTTGCATTTACTGCATTGAACGGAATGTGAACGTTTAACATATATTTTCTTCCAGCAGACGCAGCAGATCCAGTCTCTCGGTCCGGGGTTGGATTCGATACCAGCCCGTAGCAAGAGACATTGGAGCAACCCTGCTGCAAGGGATTGCTCCGAGGATGACAATTTAGGAGTGGGATTGGACAAATTGGACAGGGTTACACTGAAATAACAGCCCTTGGCCGGGTAAAACCCGGGTCATTCCGGTACGTAGAACCGGCTGTTGTGGGAATGCTGCCGAGATTATCTAAGATATCGCCGATTCGTGCTAGTGGGAATTTATCAGCTATTAGTTTTTTATTAACCGCGCAAAAATCAACACACATTCTGTAAGCTTTTCCACTATTACTTTTCTTTTTAGGCACTAAAATAAGTGGGCTGTTGTAGGATGAATAAATCCCTTCGATTAAATCGTTTTCTAATAATTTTGTAACTTGTTTGTTTATTTCTTCCCGCTGAGAATATGGTAAACGATAATTTTTAATATACACTGGTTCATTGTCTGTTATTCGTAATGTTTGCTCATAAAAATTATTTAATGTCATTTTGTCGTTATCAAGCGCGAATATGTCGGCATATTGTATGCAAAGTTCTAAAAGTTCAGATGGAGCATTTTTTGGAATTTGATTTTTTTAAATCGAAGCTACTTCGTTAATACGTTTATCGTCTGATTTAGTTTTGTTAATCTCATATACGTGGTAATCTGAAAGTTTTTCTGTCCGAATAGAATTTTTCTTTCACCCTTATCGCGAGTTATATTTTCACCCGAAAAGATTCACAGTTTTTGTTCGCCTTATCGCAGACGGTGGCGAACAAATTTTTCGTCACCCTTATCGCGAGTTTTATATTCACCCGAAAAGATTCACATTTTTTGTTCGCCTTATCGCAAACAGTAGCGAACAAATTTTTCATGTTCGAAAAACATTCCGCCTTATTGCCAACTCTTTATTCGGGCGAAATGAACAACGGAAAATGGCAAATTTGTTCACTTTTATTTTAGAGGCGAACAAGAAACAAATTGTACGCATTTGTATGTTTTGAATATTAGATATTCTTTTAAAGTAATATACTTTTATTTTTAATAGTAAATCAATAAGTAAAGTCCAAAAAAGAGCACGAAATGATTACAAAAGTGCAGTTTTACATTCGCCATTTCTATTGCAGAATTAATTTATGTGTGCTGTAATGGATGTTTTGTTAACGTTTTCGTCATAAGCGCATCTTAAGACCTCCAGAATTGGCAGCTTCATATAAAAGTCCTACGCAAATTGACGCTTCTCAGGGAATGCAAGCTGTCCACTTTACAAAGCGAAGTACTCCAATTTTTTGTTTCAATGACTAGCTACCAGAATATCTAGAAAATATTTATTTGTTCACTATTAATTCGAAGTAGGGCAACAGCTGATTCGAAGTGAACATTCGTTCGCCCGAACTTGTCGATAGGCGGAACTAGTTCGCCCGAACAAAAAAAATGAAGGCGAACACTCGTTCGGGCGAACTCTGCGATAAGGGTGCGTGTTCGAAAAACATTCCGCCTTATTGCCAACTCTTTATTCGGGCGAAATGAACAACGGAAAATGGCAAATTTATTCACTTTTATTTTAGAGGCGAACAAGAAACAAATTGTACGCATTTGTATGTTTTGAATATTAGATATTCTTTTAAAGTAATATACTTTTATTTTTAATAGTAAATCAATAAGTAAAGTCCAAAAAAGAGCACAAAATGATTACAAAAGTGCAGTTTAACATTCGCCATTTCTATTGCAGAATTGATTTATGTGTGCTGTAATGGATGTTTTGACGTTTACGTCATAAGCGCATCCTAAGACTTCTAGAATTGGCAGCTTCATATAAAATCCCTACGCAAATTGGCGCTTCTCAGGGAATGCAAGCTATCCACTGTACAAAGCGAAGTACTCCAATTTTTTGTTTCAATGACTCCAAGGAGCTACCAAGAATATCTAGAAAATATTTAAATGCTGGCTTATTTAGGGCAAATTTCATAAAAGCTGGTTAAGCTGTACAAAAAAAGTCAATTAAACTCCGGTTAGCGGTTACCGGTTTTTACCGGAAAACTAGTAAAGTAACAATTAATTTGCTATTGAAAACTGCAAAAAAACAACTTTTTTCAACGCACTTAGCTCCAAATTGCCTCCGGATTGTTCTCACACTTGCATTCTCCTCGCGTTCAATCAGGAACAACCTAAGGCCAACACTATATATGTTTTTGAATAATTTTTTTACTTCATTTTAGTAAAATGTACAATTCTTTACAAAATTCACAAAATAGCACGCAAATTTATTTGTTCACTATTAATTCGAAGTAAGGCAACAGCTGATTCGAAGTGAACATTCGTTCGCCCGAACTTGACGATAGGCGGAACTAGTTCGCCCGAACAAAAAAAATGAAGGCGAACACTCGTTCGGGCGAACTCTGCGATAAGGGTGTTTATGAATTGAATGTCATTTGTGGTATTTATTATTATTTTTGTTTGTTATCGGCCTTTATTTTGTAAAATATTAAGAAATTCCATCGAGCTCTAGGCCACACATATATATGAATTAAAAACAAAAATGTTTGCTTTCACATATGTTTTGTATATTTGTCAATTTTGTTGTCGATATTTCGACTACATTCTGTAGTCATCATCAGGACTGAAAAACAATTAAACAATTAAAACCAAAAAAACATAAAACATAAGCTTAATACATTTACACTTACACTCTTGAGTGCACCTGGTCGACTGATTTAACATTCAAACAATAAACAAATTGAAGCGAAAATGATGAACAAAAAAGTATATATATAAACAACTAAAGTACCGTATTTGTAAACAAATTTTTGCAATAATAACAATACTTAAACTAAAAAACTATAGGTAAGTGACGCAGACATATTGACGTTGGTACAGCTTAACAGGCGACAAATCTCTTCTCACGAGCCACTATTGTTGTTGCTTATCAGTTTCCTATAAGCACTTGCACATTTTTCGGCGTCTGCTTTGAAATTCATTCGTTGTTCTTTCGGCGTATTAATTATATGTAGCATCTCCAATGTATACCTTTTGTTGTAATTTTTCTCTTGTTGGATTATTGTTACGTTTTCTAAGTCAGGAGAGTGTCTGTTGGCTCGGCAATGTTGAGTTAGCGCAGTTTTATTGTCATTAGAGTGGTCCGTATTTTTTAAATTTGTTTTGTGTCCGGAAATCCTTGTTTTTAATTTTGATTTTGTAGTCCCTACATATACTTGACTGCATACGTGGGACCCGTCGCCATTACATGGTATCTTGTAAATTACATCGGATTTCTCAAGTTTTTCGATTTTGTCCTTAGTGTTGCTAAATATTTGTTGTACAGTGTTATTATATGTGAATGCCATTTGAAATCTTTCATGATCGTATATTTTAGAAAATTTTAATCTATTGGACAGACCAGGGACATACGTAGAAGTTTTGTATATTTTGTTTTTGTTGTTATTTGGTGTATTGGTATTGCATTTTTCAAAATAATCGCGTATATAAGAATTTATTAGAGATATCGGGAAGTCGTTGCGTTTCAGCATTTTTACTATAATATCTTTATTTTTGCTGTGGAATATTTCATCACTGATGGTCAAAACCCTTCTAATGAAATTTTTTGCCGTATTTACAATGGTTGATTTGCTGTGATTCGAGTAGAAATTAATTAATCTGCCTGACGCCGTAGGCTTTTTGTACCAGTCAAAGTACAATTTATTGTTCTTCCTTACAACCAAAGTGTCCAGAAATGGTAATTGTCCATCCTTTTCCACTTCATGGGTAAAATTAGTCGATCTGTTATAACTATTCAACGTACCCAACATATCTTCTACAGCATCAATTTTTACAATCGCAAACAGATCGTCCACGTATTTTGTCAAAAAGCGTGGTTTATTCGGGGAATCCTCTTCAAATCTACGTAATAATTCCTCCATTACAATATCTGCAATGACAGGTGATGCTGGTGACCCCATTGGCATTCCCGACCGTTGTTCATATATTTTATTATTAACTTTAAAATAGCGATTTTCTTTTATGCAGAAACGCACCACTTCCAGAAACAATTCTTTTGTTATATTTGTATGTGTTTTTAGTATGTCCCACTTGGATGCAATAATTTCCAGAGCATGATCCACTGGAATGCTGGGAAATAAGGAAACCACATCGAACGAAATCATACACTCATCATCATTTATGTAGGTATCTTTTATCTTACTTTTAAATGCAATTGAATCTTTAACATTATATTTCGATGTGCTGGTTAGGTTTTTGAGAATATTAACAACATATTTGCATAGTTTATAAGACGGAGAATTGACAGATGAACATATGGGACGTAGGGGAACACCTTCCTTATGGATCTTGGGAAGGCCATATAATCTTGGCGCGTTAGCGGTTTTACTTAACAAACCGTATTTTTCTTTCAAATCAATAATTCTATTTTCGAATAGCTTCACAACAATTTCATTATTTTTCTCTTGTAATTTGTTCGTGGGATCGCGTTTTAGTACTCTATAAGCAGATATATCATTAACGATGTGTTGTAACTTCAAGTCGTAGTCTGATTTGTCCATCAGAACTGTGACATTCCCTTTGTCCGCACTCAATACTAATAAATTTTTGTTTTCCTTTAGAAACGTTTTGGTCGAGTGTAGGGTATCTAATATAAACCTGTCACGCGCATTCTTATTGGATTTATTTAAATGATCTCTAATAAGTGTTGTGAAATTATTTCTCTCAATTTCCTGTTTTTCTCTGTCTTTGATTGTCTGAATGCAATCCTCTCCGTCAGCTATCAATTTAAACAGTGGGAACTTATCATTGGTAATGGGTAAAGAAAATTTTGGACCTAACGAGAGGAGCCACTGGCTGTCGGCTGGTATATTTGTATGTGTAGTGTTGACCAACCACTCAGGTATTATTTTAATGTTAAGTGATTGTTTTTGCACGTCTTTGAGTTTCTCGAATTTGTTTATCTGTGTGCTCTTAATTTTCGTTTCTAGACTATGTTGTAATGTTTTCTCACTCTCAAAAAATACGGTCGCGTCTTCCGTGTCAAGTTTTTGTTGTAACTTATTTTTTATTCTATTTACCTCGTTTTCCCTTTAGTTTTCGTAGCTCGTGCTTTGCTTTGATGATAAGGTTCAATAGTTTGTTTTGCACTGTCTTCAAATACTTTGCTGCTGCACTCTTAATCTGCTTCGGTATTCTCTTATCGTTGGTATTGCAATTGAGAACATAGGCAATTGTTTGTGTGGCATTACATATAAACTTGGGTATTATTGCGCTCTTTCTGCATCTCACTAAAAACTTTATGGTTTGCTTCAGCTTGGTTTGTTGTTTTATGCTATTTTGGTAACGTTTTATGTATGTTCTGGTCTCAGCACGATACTTGCTTT